>OX422215.1:431791753-432391753 GCA_949130495.1 Sambucus nigra
TCTCTCTCTCTCATCGCTACAGACTTGCATGTTTGGGGTTATATTTGGGGTCGTTTTGATGAGGTTTTCATATGTTTTTTTTTCTTTAATAATCTTCTCATGAAAAATTATATAATTTTGCATCCTTGTTTTTCGTAAAATATGTACTTTTAGTTATGTTCTTACTATATATGACATTGACAAGAGAAGCATATTGAAGTCCCATAAATAGTTGTGAAAGGAGACATTCATTTTTTGTTGAACAATATGATGTCCTATTAAGTAAAAGACAATATACTTATCAAAAAAAGTAAAAGACAATATAGGTTATATTGTGACACCTAGTAAAATCTAATCTAGATTGATCAAGCTTGAAATAAAAATATAATAGTCTAAAATAATTGAATATCATTCTAAGCATGACTGAAATAAAACTAACATTTGTAAACTAAATAACTGAGTACAACATTACTTATAAACCAATATGAACCTCTTATACAATAATCACCAATAGTAATCAAGTCCTACACTATAAGGACAACTGTCTCAAACATAAATCCAACTCCTCAAATATAATAACAACTGTTAGAATATTCGAAAGAACTAAAACGTAAACAAGAATAAAAGAGTGAACACGTAGGTTCGACACTTACATCTTATATGAGCACCAACTGAAGAGGAAAAGCATATAGATGAATCAACGCTGAGACAACAGCGGCGACCTAGGTCCAGAAAAATATAATTAACAACGTAAACAAAAAGTCTACAAAGAAAAAAGTTTTCATCGAATTTGGGCTACAATATATAATTATGCATCTTCTTCCCATATGTTAGTTGTTTTTTTAGTTATCCCATCCACAAAAGTCCTAAAAATCACATGCGCAAAATCCTAATCACAAGTGAACCCAATATTTAATTAGTATTCTCTTCATTTGAATTTTAAAAAAAAAAAGGTCCCAATATATAAATGCCAGTATATGTGTCTGATGTGTAATACCAAAGAAGAATAAGATAATACCAAGCATAATATTCACATAAATATGGTCCCTGACACGTACAAGTAAATGGAATACTCTCGAGTTTTCCCATAAATATATGAAGGCCTATCCCTATTGCCTTTGAGGATCATTCGTGCATGCTAGGTATAGTTATAGGTCATCCCGAAGTTATAACCTCAAAAGTCATTGTCAATGGATAATCACTACACATTCTCGTCATAACTTGTGGCCTCCATACCCAAGGCTATATGCTAGATCACCCACATATATTCCCCATTAGAACACTATTTCGTCAGTCGTAAAATCAATGGAAAGGACTAGTGTAAATCTCGTCTCTATCACTAGGTTACCCGCGCGGTCAACGTCATGTGCCCTATAAAAATCCCTCTTAGTACATCCCCCATGAGCACGCACACATGGTATGTTTACACATAAGAGCACAAAATAGCAATCCTAATCACCCATGATTTAGTAAGACTTAAATTAGAATCTTTAAATTAATTATACTCCTTTAAGTAAGAATTAAAAATTCAAACAATTCAAAATTCATTGAAACGAGATCCATATTCTCATTCAACCGAGATTATACTAGTAATTCAAATGACATACTAAAGTTGTTCGGACAAAAAATACTATAACATTCTAATGAGTTCTAGAATCGTTCGAAAGAGCCCCTATTCTCGTTCGGATAATATACTAATTTCATTCAAATGAGATAAACACATACTTCTTCTTCAATTCTCCAAAATCCGCTATTATTATCTCCAAAGCCTATCTTAGAAGCCTCTAAACAATACCAATCCCAATGTCCTTCATATATGAGTACCTAGCGACATTGCTAATGTATATTTATGTATTTTAGCATAATCTCACATGTATTTGGGGGTGTTAATTTCCAGATTATAAGTTATGAGCCCTAGTTTCATAATTTGTCCGTTAGTCTCAGATTTTATTCAATTAACGCATGAAACAAAGGGCTTTATATTAATTTATGAATATGATTTAATATCCAATGAAATTCTTTCATAATATAATCCAATTCATGAGATTCAACACTAATATCTCAACATCATTAACAAGTGATTACGGTTTAAATTTTCAGATCAAGTGAATTCCAAAATTAAGATTTTATTAACAAAAAAGAGCATATCTCACATGTAATTATAGATTCTAATGAACAATTTTCATCATATATCAAACCCTAAAATAGATCTTTAAACTATGTACACTTGCCTTGACAAGAGGGGTTAAATCCAAGATAAAATATCTCAAAAGTTTCCTCTCTCTTGAGTGCTTCCTCTCTATATCCTTACGGTCCCCCTTATAAGCTTCGAAAGAGAATTAGGATAAGTCTAATAATCCCTTAACTTAGTTAACAACAAAATTATCCTTAAGATCCATATGGGCCTCAATCTAATGAGCATGATCCCAAATACCACTTAAATAGGTCCAAAACACTACCCGAGCCATATACCAAAGCAGGGGATTTAAAACCCATTATTTAAAGTCACAAACATCCATTCTATATGTCCCAAACTCAACCCGAATTGAGAGATAAAATAAATAACTATTTTATCTATTACAAGTCCAAAATCAATTATTTAATTGTGTATTAATATAACGTGACATGACTTTTTAGGAAACTACTGAACAATCGGTGGAACTTGACACTGAGGGGATAATCCATACAAGGAGCCTCTCGATACCAAATTCCTAACCATTCCATAGTTGCCATTGCATTTTTATTATTGCGTCATAATCACTTGAAAAATATTTTGAATAGGTTTTGGGCTCTGACCCGTGTTAAAATATTTTTAAAATCTTTTATGTGTCTAGCCACAAGGACGCCAGGCATGAGTATTCTTTTCAGGTTGTCGGAGCTACAGAAGATGTGGACGCTTGCAGGGATTTCATTAGACACCTCCTTCTATGATATTTCATATAGGAGTTATTCAATTGTTGTTCGGGCATGTAGCCCATTGTTTGACTTTTTTCAGTTTTTATTCAGTTCAGTTGTGATGGATAATTGTTTTGGATTTTATATTGATGGTTTATTCAGTTATTTGGACTTTATTCAATTCTGGCATCCAGATATTATTTATTATGATGGTGTATTTATTTGTTTATCTGGAATGGTTTGTGGTAAATAATTTATTTATGGTAAGTTAAATAAGATTTAAAATTAACACTGGACTTAATATGTTATTAATAATTAATTGGATTATCGACAGTGATGCTAAGAATGAGACAAATAGGATTCCTGTTTTATTTCAGTAGAGGGCTGGTTACCCATTATTTTAATAAGCGGGGTGTCATAAAGGAGTGTCAGTACACTTAGGATATTTAAAGATTTCTCATTTTTTTTCCTTCCAGTCATTGTATATGAAACATAGTTATAAGGTTTAGTTGCCTTGTATTATTTGGAGATAGTGGATTGATTGTACTTAGAGTATTTCAATTGATGAAAATTGTATATGGTTAATTACATTATTTTGCATCTATTATTCTTGTTAAGAAAAGTTTTAAATTGTCTCATATATTCTGTCACATACTCAAAATGATAGTATATTTCATTTCAATTCCAAGTACTCATTAATTAAGCATGGACACCTTAATTAATATTATTACGAGTATTACACCATACATGTGCTATATTTAAAAAGTTAGCCTTTTCATTAGGCTCGAGCATCCACTAGTACATATATTTTACTCCTGACACAAATTCATGTGTTACTCCTAAAGCAAAAGCGAGTTACCTTCACCAAGGTTTTTAACTAATGAAAGTGTATATAGGTTTCAAAAATGATCTGTTGACAAGAGAAATATATAGCATATATTTTTTCTACGACTATGTTGGCTTTCGTATTGATACTATCTAGATAAATTTTAAGCACATAACATATGCAAAAGAAATACACACACAGAGTCAAATAGTATTTTCAAAACACACTATTATTAATGAACACACGCAATGCTCAATATCTCAATACACATAAAAAAAAGGAGAAAAATAAACACACAAAACCTGAAAGTCAAAATCCCAAGTACAATCTCTCATATTTGTCACCGAAGTTACAATCAGACTAACATTCAGCTAGCCACGTTGTACCAAACCTCGTCTCATGTTAACCCCCGATATAGGAGGTTATTTTAGTTTCTAAAACAAATATAAACAAAAAAAAGTGAGAAAGAGAAAAAAATCACTAAAAGAGAAAACATATTTCTTAACGATAATAAAGGAGATGAACAAGAGAGGGAGAAACAGATGATGTGTGAAACTAGGATGGAAAGGGGTTGCAAACGATGGGGAGAATGGAGAGGTGTAGTATTGAATATATATATATATATATATATATATATATAGAGAGAGAGAGAGAGAGAGAGTCCACAAATGGTTGGACCACTAATGAATTAACTGGACAAATACAAGATGAGGTGTCGTGGTGTATGCTATTTGTAGATGATATTATTTTAGTGGATGAGACTAAGATGGAAATAATGCTAGATTGAAATTGTGGAGAGAAATTCTAAAAACAATAGGATTTAAAATAAGCAAGCTTAAAGCATAATATGTGGAATACAATTTTAGTAGTAAGAGGAGGAAAAACAGGGATGTAGTGAAATTGGAGGATCAAGAGTTACCTAGAAATAATCATTTTGAGTATTTAGGCTTGATTATCCAAAAAGATGGATATATTAGTGATGATGTTACTCATAGGATTAAAGTAGACGGGGTTAAGTGGACAGGTGCTACCGGTGTATACCTTCGAAGTTAAAAGGAAAGTTTTATTAGGATGACCATTAAACCCACCACGTTATATGAGACAGAGTGTTGGACAACTAAAAAGTAAAATGTGGAGAAAATGAGTGAGGCATAGATGTTAATGCTTAGATGAATTCGTAGTAAAACTCGAACGGTTAAAATTAAAAATGGATAAATTTGTGAAACGGTGTAGGTTGCTCCTATAGAAGATAAATTTAGAGAAAATCGACTTAGATGATTTGAAAACTTCAAGCGTAGACCAATAGATGCTCTGTAACACCCCGTGTTTTTATTATTTAATTTAATTAATTAATTGAAATATTCGAGAAAAATAATTTTTTGGATTTAATAATTTTTGTTGGTTAAATATGTTGGTTATAATTTTAGAAGAATAAAACTTCAAGCGAAATCGAAATCGAATTTAAAATGAAGTCTTTATGAGAATTATAAGTTTAGCCTTTAATAATAAAAATAAAAAATAAAGGAAAAATAAAGGAAAAATATTTGTCACGAATTTAGTCCGTGACTAATAAAAAATTGGATTTTAGTTAAATGGTATTAAACGAAGGAGAATGCCACTGGTTGCATACCTGTTCGATCGATCGATCGACTCTGCCCAGATTTTGAGGCGGTGGATCGATTTCTTTGTAGACTTTGAATAGGATTAGGACTCCTAATTAGTATATAAGCTTCATTAATTGTGGGGGAACTTCTTATAATCACTTTTTCTCAAGTTTTTTCTCCGGAGAACACTTCCAAATATTTTTTCTCTCAACCATAATCATCAACCTTCTTCATAATCAAGTTTTTGTCACAAGTTTTGGGAGGCTTAATTAGGGCTTAATCAAGATTGATTCAAGAACACTTCTTTGCTAATTTTTTAAGAGGAATCCAGATTTCTAATCATATTTTCAACACGATCTTCACAGGCATGAATACTCTATTCTTTTCCTTTAGTATTATGTGTTTTAAGTGTCGCCTAAACACTTAATTACATGTTTTATTAAAAATAATTAGTAACTTAATTAGAAAAAGTGGACACTAACTATGGGGTTGTTTTTATAAAATCTTTTAATCTGAATAATATACATAACCTTTTGGGTACGTAGGATTCATGAGTAATTTTGGGTTTTATTGGTGTAGGGTATATATAGAAAAAAATCCTAGTTTTGAAATAAATAAAGTTAGGGGCATATAACTCATGTAATACATGTAGAGATAATGAAATTTGATTTTTGATGTATATATGATGAAAACTTGGTATATTTAATTTAAAATAATTAAATGAGATTATTTGGGTATTTTTGACGTTGTGATAATTAAATTAAAGATTTAATTGTATTGGACTATCATGCGTAGTTTTATACGTTGATTAATTATTCTTGTTGATGTGACTTATTGGTATTATTATATTGCCTTTACGACGATGGGTTGTTGGGTAATTTTTCTCTCTCTATATTTTAGGATGCCTTCTAGGTATGGGACTGGTGGGTAGGCCACTTGATGATTTATGCCTTCTAGGTATGGGACTAGTGATGGTAGATTATCGCGATTTTATCATGTCGGGGGTGGAATTATTTTTTTTACTTTATCATCGTTATGCTAGTCTAGGTATGAGACTATGTTGAGATTTATGTTAGAAAATCCTCCTATATATAGGGTATGACGTATTGATAACTTGGGGACCCTTAGGTAAGGGACTAAGGGGTATTTTGAGGATCTCACACCGATAAAAGGGTGGGGTAATTTGATATTATGAATTGGAAAAATTGAGAATTAATACCTAAGATAATAAGACGGGTATTAAAATATATTGGCGACATAATCAGCGAGGGCCGACAGTTTAAATTGGCTTCCGACGTTTTATTTCGTGTCGTGTGTGGAACCTTGTCAATCAACGAGGGCCGACAGTTTAAACGGATCAGCCGGTGTTTTGACGAGGGGATGTGTATTTTGGTGAAGAAATCACCCGTGGCGGGAGGACCGCTATAATGAATTTTGGTGAATTATCACCCGAGGTGAGAGGACCGCCATACCTTATAATTATTGAAGTAAGAACATAAATAATTGAGAAATTTGATAATTTGTCTTAATTAATAAAAGATTAACTCCGCGGGACATAAGAATTTAAAATCATATTGGTGTGTTCTTTTTAAATGGGGATTCCTGCGGGTAGATGGTTTTATATTTATCGCGTTTAATTATCTCGTTTAATTTAAAGTACTTTATTGTGATATTAATTGCGTATAATGCTACTGTCTGATTCAATGATCCTATTTGAGGGGAGTATTGTGTATTCTTGCTTGGGGCTTTGGCTCTGACCCATGCATTGACTAATCTTTTTCTAAATTAGAATTGGAGAAGCTGCATAAGTTTATCGGAGTTTATCGTTTGGAGGTGCGACTGGAGTTATTTATTTGCATGGAATAGTTTAGTTAGACTTTCTTTTCCAATCGTATTTAATTATGAGACTTCAATGGAGTTTTATTGGGCCATTCGGTTCCAAAGTTGTGTAGAGGATTTCTGTTGGATTATTCAGATCTTTATTATTCAGATTTTATTTAATCGTTTTGGAGATTGGATTTATTCAGAGTTAGCATGTGATGGATCTTTATCGCTTAGTTGTTTATGATCATTTGAGATTAATTCAATTATTTATCTTATGGACTGATTTATTTATGTCTCATATCTGTCTCATGCTAAGAATGGTATTTATTTAGATCACGCCCAGCATAGTTCGGCGGTGGTGGCTGGCCACCCCGTCTGTCGGATTTTGTGGGGTGTGACAGATGGTATCAGAGCATGGTTTTAGGTCTCGTAAGTTATGAGTCCATTTAGCTTCCGCGCTGCCTATCTTTGATTTCCTTTTATTGATTCGTACTCCTTAAGGTAGAGGGTCTAGCATACGTGTTAGATGTTTTTCTTGGAGATGTAAAGATTTGTGCAAAGGACGTCGTGGGCATTGAGTTTAGAATTAGTAAGCTTAATGTGAGGATCCTTAAAATGGATTTTGGAGACGATAATTATTTTGGAGATTTAGTACAGATGTTAGGTATTGTATGTATCGATTTTTGGTGTTGAGATATAATTTGACGATGTTAGCATTTTGATGACTTTCAGATATAGGATCGAGTGGAGATTTTTGGGAGCGTGTGGTACGCCATTATTTTTATTGTTATGCGTATGTATATAGGCAATATGTATTATTTTGTTACTCATGGGGGTAGGTGCATGTAGAATTGGGTGTATGGGCACCCAATTATTGCATCCTACGGGTAGGCATATGTGAGCCTTATTTTAAGTTTCGCGATTTGTGTTTGATGCTAATGCTTCGTCTTATTTCGAGGACGAAATTCTTTGCTAGTGGGGAAGTATGTAACCCCCCGTGTTTTTATTATTTAATTTAATTAATTAATTGAAATATTCGAGAAAAATAAATTTTTGGATTTAATATTTTTTTGTTCGTTTAATATGTTGGTTATAATTTTAGAAGAATAAAACTTGAAGCGAAATCGAAATCGGATTTAAAATGAAGTTTTTATGAGAGTTATAAGTTTAGCCTTTAATAAAAAAAATAAAAAAAAGGGGGGGGGGGGGGGAAACATTTGTCACGAATTTAGTCCATGTGTTGACACCCCATTCTGTTACCCCCTAAACTCTACTTAGGTCCCTAGCACCTCCCCTTATCACTACAAACTCATGTCATACCCCGAGTACTGACCTAAAAGCCATCGGGCATTCCCAGGCTCCGTTTGACCAAAAGTCAAAGTCTTTAGCTCGACCAAGACTGAATGAATCTTCTAAGGGCCCTGAAACCCCTTTTCAACGGTCCGTCCCATGTGCGATTCCGACTTACCATGCGGACGAACGACCCGTTTTCCCCCGAAACTCAATCACGAAGCCACCGGGTGCTCCCGGGATCCATTTGACCAAAATTAACTCTTCAACTCTACCGAGACTGAATGAATCTTAGAAGGGCACTGAAACCCCTTACCAACGGTCTACCCCCTATGCGATTCTGACTTACGGTACGGACGAACGTTCCGTTTTACTCCGAGAGGTCATCGAATGCTTCCAGGTCCCGATTGACCAAAGTTAGCTCCTCTAACTGGATCAAACTCTTTGGAATGTCTAAGTAAATCTCTTAATCTTTCTAACAGTCCGCCCCGTGCGCGATTCAGACTTACCATGAGGACGAACGATCTGTTTGCATCCGACGATTCCCCGTCCAATGGATTGACGAATGCTTCCGAGCCATATTTGACCCAAATTCAACTCCCGAACCCAAGAGCCATCTAAAGGACTTTTAAGGTCTCTGAATTACCTTTCCAACAGTCCGCCCCATGGGCGATTCTGATCAACGGTTTACGTTCTGCGGCCGATTTTCCGAAAAGGCCTTAGAGACACTACCAAACGGCAGGTCCCAGACCCTACCTATCGGCAGTGTGCCTAAACGCACCTGCCGATTGGCAGGAATAGGGCAATGCCGATTGGCAATGCCCTGGGTCTATAAAAGGAGGCCTGGCCTTACTTGCAATGAGAGCCCAGATCTGATAGATATCACTCTCAGCAAAATCCAGAAAACCTCTCTCGAAGCTAATGTGATTTCCACACCCAAATCCCTTTCCAACATTCACTTTTCATCATCCTTTTCATCAAACTTAGTGAATTCACTACCCTCCTTCATCATTCAAGTCTAAGGGCTGCTCTCCAACATTCAAGATTTAGCTCAATATCCTCAAAAAGGTCCAATTTTCTCACCTCTCTCTTTAAATTCTCATAAATTCGTAATAATTTGTTTTATTACTTAGCACTTTTAATTACCTCATCTCACACATCCTAATATACTTTTTATTTAGTATTATTGCACATCTCTTATTTTCATATAAATAAAAACCCAAAAAATAAGAAAAATAGGGTTTGCTCATAAATTCCAAACGGGAATTCTCATACTTTTCTTACACTTTTCTCACAACTAAAACACTTTTTCCACACACACAAATAAGAGAATTCCCCGGTTGGATTTATGGGATAAACCCACCCCCCGTTTTGTATGCGAACTACGTGGACTTTGACGCCTCTATAGGCTACGTAGGCGTCTCGAGGTAAAACCCGAGACTCGAGTCCTATTCTTACTTTTTCTCTCATTTTCTATCTTCTCTAAACTCCACTCTCTTATATTATATATATACATATATTTGTTCTTGGTGGCTTAATATTCCACTTGAGTTATCGTTCCATCATAATGATCAACGTAAGGATAATCGCATAAATCCTATTTTCTAATATTATTTTTATACCTTCCTACGGATGACTCGCTTTACCTCTTCCATGGTACAAGTCGAGGATTCCTATCTCCACTATATATACACATGCACACATATCATGGGGAAAATAAAGGAAAATAACAAAAAATCATGAGAGACCGAAAGGGCGGAATGGATGCCTTACACTTTCCCATTTCGTAACTTAGCCTTCGGACCCTTTTCGAATCATTTTGGTTTCGTATGGATCAGTATTTCTTTGGATGCTGTCTTTCGGGATGGCTTCCTTTCTTTTGTCTATTTTGAGTAAAATAGACCAGCGACTCTAATCTCTCTACATCTTTCACCTCACCCAAATGACGTCAGCCGAAGTGCTCCCGAGAGGGACGCGCGGGACCTAGGATCCATCCATCTCGAGCCCGCCCGCCGCGATGACCCAAGATCGGGAGGGATGGCCACAGTGGAGACTCTTCTGGGGAAATAATTTTGAGGGCTAGACTCTATTTACATGGATGTTAGGTTTTTTATATTTTCCCCATTTTTGCATGTTCCCCCTTTATTACTCATGTGTACCCCTATGATTATGCTTATATTCACACACTTGTAGAAAATTCTCCATATACACTTCACACCACGTGCACCTAGGGTCACATATATCCACATGTTGCACGCATGACCCATCCATACTTGGTGTACCATTGGTACTTGTACTTTGCTCCCTGTTTGGCATAATCAAGAAAGACATTCTCATAAGATACTAATAAGAGGATCATGCACGTATCACACAACATCACCAAAGAGCATTGTGATCGACAAAATCTTACCCAGTAACTGGAGGGTCAGTTCGTGATGGGTGCTGGTCCAGCAGGGTGCAGTTAGCCTAAGCGATATGACTCTCACCTTCCATTGGCAAGTACCTTTGACGTATATCAAACGGTTCCCCCCGCATCATACATCTTGACCGAAGTCATGACGGGAGGTATATCGTAGGGAACTCGTTCACGTACATCGAGTATATCGAATTCGCTCTCATACGTACCGTCCCCACGAGGTATATTGTGAGGCAATTCATGTACACTCAGGTATATCAAATGACTTGTCCACACGTATCGATTTCCCGCAAGAGCAAGACGTATATCGTGGAAGTCACGCTAAAGGGGGGAACCCTTTTCGATTCACCCAACCAATTGCATACCCACATATAGCTGTCAAGACTACGACACACATGTTAGATTGCCGGTTTCAACTCAAAACTCTGTCAAAATTCCGGGTAGGCCTGCCGCCCGAATTCTCGTACATTTTTAAAATGGGACCCTGTCCGTGAGCCTGGTCGTAAGTCCAGCCATAGCTTTGCATATATTACAAACCTAATTTTTTCAGGCTCGGGTCCCGTCCGACATTTCATTTTGCATTTATTAGAATTAATACAAATGAAAACATAATAATTCCTATAATCATGCTGAGACCGTCTCCAAAAAGAAAATTCTCCTTTTTTTAATCCAAAATCCAAAAACATTTTTCCCCTCTTTATCAAAAATCCAAAAACATTTCTCATATCTCTATCAAAAATCCAAAAAAATTTTGTCTTTCCATCTTGAAAAAAATTTCCCCTCTTTTTCTCAAAAATAAATCCCATTTTACACCTTCTCAGGTTGATCGCAAGCCTTTGGCCTGGCTCCTTATTGGCTTCAGTCTTCTGTCAAGTTACCCCGGAGTTTCGTCCGTTCCCATATTACTCCTTCCGAGTCTGGAATCCATCCACCTTCCATGGAGAACACAGATCAAGTACCCATTGTGGAGCCGGATATGAAGGCAGTTCTAGTTCAACTTGTGTCCAAGATTGATAACCTTAAAATCGAGGTTCGAGAGATGCAGCGAAATCGGGTTCCCATTCCTCAAGAACCCGAGGCCTTATTCCCCCATGCTATGGATCCACCCGAGCCCATCTGGTTCCCCAAAGAGTATCATCCCGCTCCATGTGCCCCCCTGTTAATGGTTCGTCGCGTGCCTAGCTTCCTATGCCGAACCTTGCCCAACATGGGGCTAACTTGCCTATGATCATTGATCCGAAGGAAGAAGAGATGAACAAAGTCAAAGAGGACCTCAAGATGCTCACCAAGAAGTTTGACCAAGTCAGAATCTCAGGAATTTACATGGACTACACCCACATGTCTCCTTATCCTAAGGCGAGGTTACCCGAGAAGTTCAAGATGCCAAATATCAAGAAATTCGGAGGAAGTGTACCCACGATTGTTCACATTCGCAGTTATCACCGTTCTATGACTCTCCTAGGGGCTTCTGAAGAAGTGATGGCCCAATTATTTCATCAAACTTTGAAGGATAGCGCCCTCCGATGGTTTTTGTCTCTCGAAGAGTCCAGAATTCGTAGCTGGGAGGATGTAGCTCGGGAATTCATGTCTCATTACAAATACAATGAAGCGCTTGAGGTCACCCTCCGTGATTTAGAGATGCTCAAATAGAACCCTAGAGAATCAGTCAGTAACTTCATAGCTCGATGGAGGGAAATAGAAGCAACCATGACCAATCGGCCTTCCGAGTAAGAACAAGTCAGCATAGTGAAGAAGAATTTCTTACCCCGTGTTTGAGCAACGATGGGAGGACTAATATTATCCCCACTTCTGAGCTCTTAGAGAAGCAGGAGTAGAAATTGAGGAAGGTCTTGCCAAAACAGAAATTGAGCCAAAGAAAGTGTCCGAACAATTCACCCCCAGAAAATATGACAGGCCTACCAGTGCTACAGTCTCAACCATCAATAATATCTCTCAACCAACCACATCATGGGCACCAAAAAGCCGTCATGTCCCAATCCGAAAGGAATACACCAAGCTCAATGCTCCTCTCTCCAAAGTTTATCAAGCCTTGTTAAACCGAAACCTTATCAAACCTTTGGATCCCTGGCCCTTGCCAAATCCACTCCCAAGAAACTTCAAGGCAGATGCCCATTGCGCCTTTCACCAAACTGCTGGCTATACCACCGACCAATGCCTTCACCTCCGAAACATAATCCAAGGTCTAATTGACCGGGGTACCATCACCCCACCAGCTAATCCTAAGCCAATCACTACTCACAATCCTCTTCCAAATCATACCAATGCCATCTTCTTAGAAGAGAACCCAGAATTTGATCCCTCAACTCAAATCACACCCATATACTCTCCTAAAACTCTCCAAATTTGCCCATATTTCCTCCTACATCCTGCTAGCCTGGCTCATCAGGCACTGTCACTCCTTACTAGAGCATGCATCGTTGTCCGTACCTGTTCTAAAAATGGAATGATGGAATTGTCATAAATGTTAAACCAACTCCTAGAGTTCGGGCTGAAATTGCCCTCGTAGATGGTCATTGATTGCCAGAGGTTCAGTACGCTATTCTTAGAGGCACGAAAATGGGCTCGAGAGTCAGATAGTTGGGTGGTACCGATTGATGAAGTCAGCCAGGATGATGTTTCCAGATTATGCCAGAATTATTCAGGCAAACCAACAAAATTTGTAGTATGACCGAGTTATTTGATACTCTGAAGCTATAGGGGAGCCTGGTCCCTTCACCCTTACACATCCCCACGGAATGGGTTGACCTGTATGAAGAAGATGTTAAAGTTGTGGAATGCATCGACTTTACATGGAAAGACATAGTTGTTGCCACCGTATGGGGGGAAGAATTCGGAGATTCGAATAAAGAACAAGCCTAAGAGAAAACTGGCCCGGTAGCCGACATGTGTGGAATGATATCATTTGAAGAACTCCTCGGAGAAATAAACAAGGTGGCAAAACAACTCGAGATCGACGAGGAAACGGGGTTCATGTTCTTCCCTTCTTCAGTAAATCACATGACCAGATCAGGGAGGAATTACCAGATTCTAAGCTCACTACCAACCAATGATAAGGGGAAGGGAGTGAAAAACCTTCCTATGCCAGAGATGACCCTCAAGGAGAGCAAGATCCTCGATCCACTAAAGAAAACTTAAGCTAACATCACTCTATGGGGGGCTTTTCATGTCTTCTCAGTTACACAGAAATGCTTTGATCAAGTTGCTCACTGGACCCACAGTTCATCCTTCTACCACACCAGAAGAAGCGGTAAATTTGGTCGAATCCTGGACCTCTACCTGAATGCTGTCCTTTTCTAAAGAAGAAATCCCCAAGATTGGGCCAAACCACAATCATGCACTCAATATCTCCGTCAAAGTTATGGGGAAGGTTGTTCCACTCTCTCTTGTCGACAATGGATCTGCCTTGAATGTCTGCCCACTGTGAAGCTTCAAATATTTAGGCCTGAAAGAAAGCAACCTCACTCCAACCTCTGCTGCTGTGCGTGCCTATGATAATACCCTTCGGGAGGTTATGGGATCCATAAATCTTTTATTAGGGGCTGTCCCCATAAACCCTATCATTGAATTCCAAGTTATTGAAATCCCACCTTGTTTAAACCTATTTCTAGGATGACCTTGGCTCCATAGTATCAAGGGTGTGCTTCCTCACTCCATCAGAAATTAAAGTTCTTTGTCGATGGGCGAGTCATCACCATCTTGGGCGAAGATTACAATGCCGATGGTGCAAGTACCAGCAGTCCAATCCTTGAGATACAGCACGGATCAAATGATATGTTCCTATTAGGATTTCGAGTTGAATCATTTTTACTCCCGGCAGGGGACAACTTCAAAGAAAGGGTTTGTCTAGAATACGACCCTCATGGCAACGATAATGTGAAACATGCACTTTATGAACGGACTGGGGCTAGGGCAAAGACAACAAGGGATACTTGAGCCCATTGAACTAAAGAAAGCTTTCCCTCCTTTTGGTTTGGGGTATCAACTGTCAGAACAAGAGCTCAGAATGATCCTCCAGTCTCGACCAAAGAGAGGACTAGACTGCATCCAGACTGTCCCCGGTGACTCCTTGAACGGACGATTCATAAAAGAGGGTGAAGACTTCCCATTTTGCGGCTTTCCAGAACCATGGTATGACCATACAGACAAGAAGATGAAGCCTGGAATGGAGATCTTTTTCCAAGACTGCTACCCGTGGGCCGAAGATTCCCAAAACCAAGTACAATCGCTCATCAAAGATACTGAAGAGACTGAGGAAAGTCTGTCCGAAGATTCCTTCAACTTACAGACACTGGGGATGACACTCTACATGGTTTACTAAAGCACTACAACACCGAATCCGTCCCACCAGATTAAAGCTGCTGATACACCTCTCCTCAACTGGCATTCTGCGCCAGTTCTACCTGTTGAAATCTCCCCTTGTTTACCCCCTTTCTTCTTCTGTTGTCTATCCTTGTTCAAATGTAATGAAGTCCTCTTTTGACGAGGTTCTCAATGTTATTTTTCCTATCAATGAAATAAACAAATATTTTGAGTATCTTGTTGTACCTTACATGAACTGTTTGTATTCTAATCAAACTTTTTATGATGATGATTTTGCAAATGAACGATTCTTAACTGATCTAAATAAGGTTAATAACAAACAACATAATCTCGTTCAAGTTAATGAAGAAGAGACTATTATTATTAACCTCGGTTCTAGTAGCCAACTGCGCGACATTAGGATAGGGGCTACCCTTAACGAGCATGAGCGTGCATAACTCGAAGAATTGCTAAAGGAATTCGTGGATGTCTTCGTGTGGTCCTACGACGATATACCCGGCATTGATCCTGAAATAGCTCAGCATGAGATTCCCACTCTCCCAGATTACAAGCCGGTTAAACAAAAGTTGAGAAAACTCTGCACCGAATGGTCTCTTAAAGTCAAAGAAGAGGTGGTCAAATAGTTAAACATAGGCTTCATTCGTGTGATCAAATATCCCACGTGGTTAGCCAACATAGTGCCTGTGCCGAAATCATGAGGAAACGTTTGGATGTGTGTAGACTATCGGGGCTTGAATAAAGTCTTTCCAAAGCATGATTATCTGCTACCCAATATTGACATGATCGTGGACAACAAAGCCAGTCATGCTCTCAAGTCATTCGTCGACGGTTTTGTTGGATACAACCAAATCAAAATGTACCCAGACCACCAAAAAAAAACCACAGTCATCACCTCATGGGGAACCTTTGGTTACACTGTCATGCCATTTGGTCTCAAGAACGCTAGGGCTACCTACCAGAGGGCTGCCACAACCATCCTGCATGATTTGATTCACAAAGAAGTGGAGATATATGTGGATGATATGATTATCAGGTCCAAAACTAGAGAGGGTCATGTTCCTTCTCTCCAAAAGTTATTCGAACGACTGCGACAGTATCAAATGAGACTCAATCCACAGAAATGCGTCTTTGGCATTACAAAGGTAAAACTCTTGAGATTCATAGTTAGTGAGAAGGGGATAGAAGAAGATCCCACCAAGCTGAAATCCATACTTGAGATGCCACCTCCCCGAACAGAGAAAGAAGTTCGTGGTTTCCACGGGAAATTTCAATACATCAGTAGATTTATCAGCCAGTTAACCTCCATCTGCGAGCCTATCTTCAAACTCCTCCAAAAGGATTTACCAAGCTTTGGAGCGAGGCCTTCCAAGAAGCTTTTTATCGAATCAAATAATATATGACCCAACCCCCGGTACTCATGCCACCACAGCCCGGTCTCTCTTTGCTCCTATACCTAACCATAACCGACAGTGCAGCTGGGGCTTTTCTAGCCCAATACCTTAAAGATTCCCGCAAATAAAGATCCGTCTATTATACCAGCCGTAAATTGGTTAGGTACGAGGTTAACTACACTACTTTGGAAAAGGCGTGTATCGCACTTTTTCGGCTCACCCAAAAGCTACGGCATTACATGCTCGCCTTCCCCATCAAACTTGTATCCCGAATGGACCCCATCAAATACCTGCTTGAGAAACCCACCTTGTCCAGTTGAATGGTCCGATGGTTGATGCTCTTAGCCGAGTTTGATATCGTATACGTCACGCAGAAAGACATGAAAGGAAGATCCATATCTGACTACCTCGCTGATTACCCTACGGATGAGGCCGATGTCTGGATCTCCGAATTCCCAGATGATAACATTCTCAGCACTTCTCAAGACAACCTTCGATGGGAAATATTCTTTGACGGTGCTGCCAACAAAAAGGGATATGGCATTGGGATTCTTCTGATCGCCCCAGATGACTCCTACACTCCCATCGCCATCAAGTTGGATTTCCCTTGCACCAACAACATGACTGAATACGAGGCATACACGGTAGGCCTCAAGGTTGCTCTCGAGAAAGATATTCAATGCCTAGACGTCTACGGGGATTCCTCCCTCATCATCGGTCAAGTGCTCAGAAAGTGGGGAGTTAAGGACAAGAAACTTCAACCCTTCCATGCCCGCTTAGAAGAACTAGCCTCCTAATTCCAAGACATCAGCATCCATTACCTACCTCGAGCAAAGAAAAACCTAGCCGACACACTTGGTACCTTGGCCTCCATGGTCGACATGCTCGAAGGAATAATAATGACCCCCTTCCTTATTTAAAAGAAAGACAAACCAACCCATTGCTACCATATTGATCTCGTCACTACAGAAGATCCCAAACTAGCCAATTGCTGGTACTATGATATTTGGCACCTCCTCAAGAACGGTAGGTATCCCTAGGGTTCCAACAAGAAAGATCGAGAAACCCTTCAAAGACTAGCCGCCCAGTACATCATTTGTCACAAAGCACTACTCAAAAGGAACTTCGATGAAACTCATTTGCACTGCATCGCAGGGGCTGACATTGAAAAGATAATGCAGAAGATCCATAACAGGGAATGTGAACCCCACATGAACGATCACATGCTTGCCAAGAAGATCATCCGACAGGGCTACTACTGGACCACCACGACCCAGGATTGCACCTCCTATGTCTGGAGACGCCTCAAATGCTAATAATTCTGCAACCTTCAGCATCTGCCTCCGCACGAATTATACAACATGACCTCTCCCTGCCCGTTCTCCACTTGTGGCATCGACATTATAGGGAAGGTTACACCGAAGGCTTCCAATGGGCATGAGTTCATCCTAGTTTCCATTAATTACTTCACCAAATGGGTCGAAGCAGAGTCATACATAGTGCTGAACGCTAAGAAAGTGTCCAAATTCATCAAAACGCACAGCGGATGATCAGAAACTTGTTTATTTCACTAATAAGAAATTATGGTACAGATTACATAAGAAAATGAACGTATAACTCCTTTCCCCCTATCCTCCTAAAAAGGCCAATATAAAATCCCCACTTTTATCCCACGTTACATAATAAACTCTCCAGGAGTCCTATCCACAGCTACCAGAGGAGCCTGCTCCGTCATCATCATCTGCATCTTGGGGTCGCCAAGTTTCCCTTGCCTAAACAGAGTGTCGCAGACACTCCATGGACCGATAAGCTCGAACCAGCTTTGAAAAAACCACAACGCCTCCTTCCATGGTGTCAAAAGAAATAAACCACCTTTGGTCAGTCTCCACTGCCAACATCTTGCTAAACCACTTCATATAATCCCCAGGGATATGCCAAATAGACTGAGAAGGACGGGTCGATGGACGCCGATTCTCCCATATAAAGCCAAGCCGCATGCGCAAATGCTCGGTCAAATCCTCTACCGGAAAGAAATTTAGTGTCTGAGGTGGCACGACCTGTGCCCAGCCAAATTGGCACAGAATCCGCCAAGGGAAATAAAACAAGATCTGGCTGAGACCAACCAGTCGCACATACGTTTATTCTCCAAGCTCCAGAATAGGCAGAAACTTTCCCCACCAAGGCACTGACCAGTATAGATTCTGCGCCCCATTCTCCACAAGGCAATTCTCCAAGCTCTCAATATCCAGGCCAACGCTGAAGAAGTGACGCGAAAAGAAGTTAGGTATAATCGACAAAGGATATTTTGGAAGAGTCATCAGGCGGAGTCTTTCAAACAATCACATGAACAACATCACAGGGCTACCTCGCGGGAAGTCAGAACGACCTTTCGCTAGGCATCCAGACCGTTTAGGGTCTTCGCCAGTATCACCGTCACGGGATTACGATGGTATGACATCCATAAAGTAATGGATGCAAGTTGCAGATCCACCAGTAGTTCCCCAGTCACCAGCAATAATTTTGAAATCAGTCCCAGAGCAACGGCTCCAGTATAGCCAGCATCCCCTACTTCTCCCATATGCACGGATTGCAACACCACTAGGAGGGATATCATTCCTCCAACAACCAGTGATTTAGTCATCGAAGGCAAAATATGAAGAAGCCCAACCAGAAAATCCCTGGGAGAATGGGAAAATTTGGGTAAAGCCATAGAAACACTAGGATTTATCCCCAACATGAAAGAAAATTCCTCGTAGGTAGGACAAACTTCATCCAACCCAAAGCGGAATACATGGTCTTCGGGGCACCAAAATTGTACCGCCGCCATCAGCATGTTCCACTCAATGGACCGATTGCGCCACAAAGAGACTCAATGCATGTTGAAAGCATCATAGTCGACATTATAAGAGCACATCGCTTCCAAGGCTTCGAGGTAGTTAGCAAACTCAATGCTACCAGAGAGAGCCATCTTGCAAGACTCAGAGATAGTTGGCAAGTAAGTAAGAATGTGAAGGTGTGATGAAAACACTCAACCCTTACCCCTTTTCATACTTGAGAACCCTCACAAAAGACATAACCCCTACAAAAATTGGAGGGAATCCAACCCCACAAAGTACAAGAGGCTGAAGAGGGCATTAATCAAAAGCTTTGAATTAATGGGACTGGACTTGACTGTCGATAGGCAGGATAAGGGGCTTGTCGATCGGCAACCCCCTATTTTTGGAAGTTTTCCTTTTTCCTCTTTTGTCAAAATCATAAGATCAATAAAAATAAATTATCATTCTCAATATAATTTCAAAAATCCTCTTCCACCCCTATATAATTTCTCATTTTTTAACTTTCATTCAAAATACCAAAAATGTCTCCTTTTACAGTCTCGGCAGCAAAGTAAAAAGCGCATGTGCATGCATTCACTCACCATTAACAAAAGATAATAAAAAATTCCATTGCATTGCATATATATATATATATATATATATATATATATATATATGTATATTTGTTATTTTGTGTTACATCAAATTTTGCAGGAAATAAAAGAAAAGAAAAAACCAACGGGACTCACAGCCCGAACCCACATTCTCTCTCTCTCACCTACCCTTCACCCCTCTCTCTAAGAGCTTCCACCCCTGCGACGTGCTCTATTTCCCCAACGGTGAGACGATGCACCACCACTACTCGAGCCAGAGTCCTCCCCGAACGAAGCAGACGGCATCAAGCATGAAGGAACCAGGATCGCATCCCAAATAAGGGAAGTCGTCGAAGATATCCAGTCTCTGATGTCCCTCAGCCAAGTGGTCGACACATGGACTTGCTGCAAGTAAAAGGAAAAATCAGTATCAAAGAGGGATCAAAATAGAAAATGAACCAAAAAGTGGAAAAGAACATAAAGGTATACCGCAGGATGAAGAACCTCCTCTGTCAAACCCAACTCCTCCGGATCCATTGCATGAGGACGGTGCAACATAGGCACCATCCTTCCATCAACCCACCGAATGTTGTACGAAGGGGTATGCAATCGCACAAAGGGAACCTCTGAATTCACCACCGCCGCAGACACCGACGGACCACCGTCGTTGTGGGAGGACCTCACTGCCCGTATCGAACCCGCAGGAGGGAAAGGCAAGGCATAATATATATTGGGCGCCATCAACAAGCTCATCACAAAGTCCAAATAGTCATACGGCACAGCCATATCAGTGTACAACAAGTAGGTTCATCGCCGATCATTGTCACGATCCTCGCATCCTCCGACAGCAGCCACTCCCACCTCATAGACGTAGGAGGCTGCATAGGTGACACCGCCACCTCCTCCTCCAGAATCTGTCGAACCACCCGCTCCCCCAGATACTAATAATGGTTGAACTTATGCACCAGCAAATGCCTCATCTACACATTCACCCTGGTCACCCCCATATCTTGAATGGATGTCCCCCAAGGATAAAAAGTCACCTGAAAATCCCCAACAGGCATAAATCAATACAAAATCAAAACATGCCAAAAACTAAGACTGAAAAGGAAAGAGTCTTACCCTACCACTGGTCAAGATATTCAAGACCTGGTGCACCACCTCCAAAGAGAGAGATCCCTTCGACTGCCGATTGGCCTTGCGCCATCAATACAATCGGTAGAAGTCCTCAATGGTATCATCCTTCAGAGCAGTTAGTTGGGTATTACACCCAATCACCTCATAGAACCACGTCTGCCAAAGACAGTAATTCACGACCAAAAAGAGACACATAAGGAACATGCGAATGCATGAAAAGATAATGTGCAAATTAAAGAAATAACTCAAGAAGATACGTGGCTCCAGTAAAAGTTTATCGGCAGCACCGACTGAATGCATCTAAAGAAAAATAGAGGGGAGCCAAAGTCAGACTCCCCCAATCATAGAGAGGCATGTTCGAAAACATCCTCAAATATGGCAAGAACCACAAATGGACTACGTTTCCGCTCGATGCCACCATGAAACCTCCCAGCACCAGCAAAATGATCAACCGGGACATCTGCCTCACCTGCAGCCCGTCCTCCACATCAACCTCCCTACTCAGCAAAACATCATTCAGCAAGGATAGCCGGATGGAATCCCTAGAAACTATCCTCCCTACATCGCCGAGTGCCGCCCTCACGGCCTCCAGCCTCACCCTCAGAGAGATATCCACCTTTATCTGCTCCCCATCAGAATCCAGCCCCAGCAGCTGTTGCACGTCCATGGGAGTCATGATCATCTCCCCAAAACCAAAATGGAAGGTGTGACACCCCGCCTAATTAAACATCGGGTGATCAGGCCTTTATTAAATTAAAACAGGTTTCTCAAGGGTTCATTCTTAGCATCACTGTCGAAAACTTTTTAATTACTAATCCCCTAAGTAAAATTAGACCGGTGCCAAATTTTATCTTTCTTAAAACAGATAAATTAACCATGCGGAACAAAGTACAAATAACCATGTACTATAATTCAAACAACAAAGTAAAAGTACAACAGAACAAAAGTATTACCGAATAAACCATCGGCTAAAAATCCCAAACAACAATAGAATAACCACTAGTCTGAAACTAACATCTAAGACTAATACCGGACCACAAGTCCATACATAGAAGAGTGTGAGATTCTATACTAGATCTGAATGAGAGATATCGTCTAGTCAAAATCCTGTAAGCATCCACTGTGCTACAGCTCCGAGTCTCTGGAATGGAATCATCATACATGGCGTCCCTGTGGCTGGACACCTAAAAGGTTTTGAAAATATTTTATAGCAAGAGTTAGTACTCAAAACATTTTGAAAATATTTAACAAGCGTTTATCACAATATAAAATGCGGTTATTGATTACACATGTTAGGTTCTCGTACACTCTCTTGAGTTAACTCACCCCTCATCTTTTGTGCACACCTAACGTTCTACACTTAGTTTATCTAGCCATACCTCCCAAGCTAACTAAAACCAAAGTAGTCAACTGAACTTATCTGTACCCAAGTTCCAGTACCGCCCATACAGTACAACCGTTTCACTAACATCTCGCGTATGTTAATTAATTCTCAAGTAACATTTCATCTATGTTATTTCAAGACTTCTCATTTAGTTTCACTACTAAAATTACTACAATTCTCACAATTGTTTACTTCCCACTTGTGTAATTAAGTTTCGCTACTTGAATTACTCAATAGATTTTCTCTATCTAAAGGTGCATTTCGTAATTAAGTTTCACTACTTAACTTACCAATTCAGTATGTATCTTTAAATACATAATGTATATCAATCTACTAATACACAGAAGTAGAATATCATCAAGTGTATATATTTTACACACAATATATATTAAATATCAGTCATTACTATTTTTCCCTTTTTATACACGTAAAGGACTCTTGGTTCGGAATGATTCATCGACCCCAAGTAAGAATTGGTTCGGAATGATACATCGACCCCAATTATTTATATACACGCGTAAATGATTCTTGGTTCGGAATGATACATCGACCCCAAGTGAGAGTTGGTTTGCAATTATCCATCGACCCCAACTATTTTTAAAAATATATATATACACATATTCTGGCTCAGGACTCTTTCATCGTAACACCAGTTCAAGGTTTGGTTCGGCATTTCTCTTCGACCCCAAACATATAATAACTTTATGTTGGTTCGGAATGTCTCATCGACCCTAACATAATTAATTTAGGTACAAATCTCTCGACCTAAAAGATCACATAATTCAGTAGGTACACGCACGACCAATTAATTATATACGTACGTAATATTTTAATCTCATATATCTACCGTACAATATTCGCTTTAAGATTTATCTCATTAATCGCATTTATTTGAGTATTCACACAACTCTAAGGGTCATAGTTACCCCTTATATATAATTTCAGTAGTTATTACTTACTCTACTGGTCTATTACTTAAATTGAATTTACTTCGCCTCGTAACTCAATTTTCGAAGTCCCCGATACCCTACTAAATCGGATTTATTCTCATCGGTCCGTAATCCAAGCCCTACACCCAATGGCCTTATCGGACCTCAACAATATACCTACTGGTCTTATTCTCACTCCCATATAAGTATAATGTAAATCCTAGGATACTCATTCATTCCCGAAAATCAACGAAGAATTAAACACAAAAAATTTCGGGAAACAGCTTGCGTCGATCGATCGACTGCTGGGTTCGATCGATCGACATAGTCGATCGATCGATAGTTCGAGATCGATCGATCGATCGAACAGGGACAGACGCAGTTCGTCTTCTTCGTTAAGATTTTCCTCCATTAACAAATCTTCACTCTCCATTATAGTCCACCAAACTTCGACCCAATGATCCTAATATGTTTCCACATATACTAGGGCAATTTCTAACGTGTCAAATACCTCAAAACTCCAATTCCTTTAAAGAAATAGTGAATTAAACCCAGAATTTCTTGAAACCCTAGTTATGGTGTTCTTCCCATATTTTCATTCAAAATCCAGATGTTATTCCGAAAAATCATCAAGTCTAATCTGAATATTAATCCTCTACATAAGTTAAATCATTATACATGCGATTCCTATCCCAACATGTATAAATATCATCATTCTCCTATCCAGATATTGATTTAAACAAGACTATTTGAAAACCCTACACATGGGTATTATAACTTTATAATTTTTGCAATAAACAACTTGCCTTATGATCAGTAGGGTCTGATTTCGTGGTTGTTGTTGATGATTGATGATCTTCATCCTTCAATCCTTCTTCCTCAACAAGTTGATAGTGGAAATCTCCTTTGAATCCTTCCCGATTCTTCCTTTTGCCTTGAGAATGGTTTCTCTCTTATCTCTAATGGCTATGGTGTGTTTTCATGGGTTTTCTAACCCTAACCCCTCTATCATACGGCTGATATAAAGCTCTCAATTTCGTAGGTCTCCATACCCTCTCATGTTAAAAGACCAAAATGCCCCCGAACGGTCTCGGTTTAGTCCAAAATTACCCCGAGACTCAACTAGTATCCTCGGATATACTATTTTGACTAATTTGACCCTTCCGGACTCATCGGTGACCTCTAAATTATCAATTGAGTCACTTAAAAATATTACTCGTTCTCACCCCAACATGGTCTACACGCGTTAAGTAACTACTTACCACTCGCACTAAGTAAATACAATGAGGCAATATAAATCGGTAACTATCTCCCGATTGATATTCCAAAATTATAATTTTTAATAAATCCCATTAAATTACTCCTCTTACGTAATTTAAATTAAACTGTATTTTCTCATTAAATTCTCCAATTTAATTAAATAAAATATTCAGAAATACGGGGTATTACAGAAGGTATGGGTAGTATCCCACCATATCTCCCCCAAAGTGCATAAGACCGCTGTCGATCGAGGCGTCTCATCCAGCGCAGACGCCAACCTTCCAAAACCCGCTGATGATACCACCCAACGCACCACAGGTGGAAGATGCTCCCAGACATCCCTAAGCCCCGTCCTCCCACTGGCACGCATGTTCTTCAAAGAGAAATCAGACTGTCAAAAGACGAAACCTTGTCAAAATTCAAGAAGGAAGGGAAAATCACAAAAAAGAGAAGAGTGCCAAAAGTCAGATTACTTACATAACCACCAGGGCTCACCACTCTCGAGGAGAGATGATGCGACGGCTACCGTAGCAAGGTCTGCTCATCTGTAACCGGCTCAAATGCATCAAAGGAGTTCTCACTCCCCAAAGCAAGAGGCGCACTGGCCCTCCACTCCACGTTCACCCAATCATCAGCAGTCAACCATTCCCTATGCGCTGCAGTGCTCACAAAGGCGGCCATTTATTAGAGATGGAAATGCTAGAACGATTTGCAGAAGAAAATCGGAGAAAGAAAGAAAGCATGAAGCTGTGAAAAATGAGGGGAATTCGCCCCCTTTATATAGGATGACAAGGGTCATGCCGATCGGCATCGACCCCCCACCCACCGATCGCCACTGACCTCCTACCTTCCCGAGGCATTCCAAAAGTCCATGCCACTGTCGAATGGCACCCTCTGCACCACGCCGACCGTCACCCCCCTTAAAATTTCGTACCAAAAATTCCAAGAAAATACCAGAAAGTCCTGAAATATTCTCAAAAAATTCCTAAAAATCCCACGAAGGATTTAAAACATTTTCACCAAGAAAATTTCACACTCTCTCAAGCGGAACCCCTATTTCCCCAGCGAAACTCTCAAAAACCAATTAAAAACTCCTCCCAGCAACGTCCACGGAGGATCTCTAAGGATCATCTCCTATCCCCCAAAGGTCTCAAACCTCTCCAAGCAATACGTCCAATACTTGGGCCACCTAATCACCTCCCCAGTGGAATTTACAGCATCAAACTTACCTTTCCTTCTCGAAATCCCCAAAATCACAAGGATTTCCCCAGCAATCGGATCCCCGGCTCAAAATAATATCATGAGGTAATTTCCCCAGCAAAACTCCTAAAATTCATTTTCAATGTCTCCAAGGGACACACTACATTTTCCCCAGCTCATTCGCTATTCCCCAGCGGAACCCAAAGTCCAATCTTTATCCTCTCTTAGGTCATAATTGACCTCGGTCTTGGATCGTCACCTTATTTAGGTTAGAATTGACCTCGGTCCTCGGTCGTCACCTCTCTTAGGTCAGAATTGACCTCAGTCTTGGATCGTCACCTTAGTTAGGTCAGAATTGACCTCGATCCTTGGTCACCACTTCTCTTAGGTCAGAATTGACCTCGATCTTGGATCGTCACCTTAGTTAGGTCAGAATTGACCTCGGTCCTCGATCATCACCTCTCTTAGGTCAGAATTGACCTCAGTCTTAGATCGTCACCTTAGTTAGATCAGAATGGACCTCGGTACTCGGTTCTAACCTCTCTTAGGTCAAAATTGACATCGGTCTTGGATCGTCACCTTAGTTAGGTCAGAATTGATCTTGGTCCTCGGTCATCACCTCCCTTAGGTCAGAATTGACCTCGGTCTTGGATCGTCACCTTAGTTAGGTCAGAATTGACCTTGGTCCTTGGTCGTCACCTCTCTCAGGTCAGAATTGATCTCAGTCTTATATCGTCACCTTAGTTAGGTTAGAATTGATCTCGGTCTTGGATCGTCACCTTAGTTAGGTCAGAATTGACCTCGGTCTTGGGTCATCACCTCTCTTAGGTCAGAATTGACCTCGGTCTTGGATCGTCACCTCTCTTAGGTCAGAATTGACCTCAGTCCTCGGTCGTCACCTTTCTTAGGTCAGAATTGACCTCGGTCCTCGGTCGTTACCTCTCTTAGGTCAGAATTTACCTATGTCTTGAATCGTCTCCTTAAGCCCGCAGAATTGGCTTCGACCCACAGAATTAGTCATATCTACTTAAGAATTTCCACAGAATGGATTTGAAGATAGATATGGTGAAGATCTGTTTAGTGGCCTTTTTTCCCCAGCATCATAAGTTGGTAGATAAGAGAGGTCCCTAGAAGGATAGCTTTCACCAGAACTCCTGGAGGGTGCTTCAAAAACAGTAGCTGCCCACAGAATTGGCTTCGACACGCAGAATTGGTCATCTCCCTTAAGCCCTCAGAATTGGCTTGACCCGCAGAATTGGACATCCCACCTTAAGCCCTCAGAATTGGCTTTGACCCACAGAATTGGTAATCTCACCTTAAGCCCGCAGAATTGGCTTCGACCTGCAGTATTGGTCATATGTACTTAAGCCCGCAGAATTAGCTTCGACTCGCAAAATTGGTCATCTCTACTTAAGCCCACAGAATTGGCTTCGACCCGCAAAATCAGTCACCCTCATCTTCAAGCCCTCAGAATTGGCTTCGACCCGCAGAATTGGTCATCTCACCTTAAGCCCACAGAATTGGCTTCGACCCACAGAATCAGTCACCCTCATCTCCAAGCCCTCAGAATTGGCTTCGACCCATAGAATAGGTCACCCTCATCTTCAAGCCCTCAAAATTAGCTTCGATCCACAGAATTGGTCATCCTCAGCACACTCCTTAGGTCCTCAGAATCGACCTCGACCCTCTGAATCGGTTATCCTCCCTCCTTAGGTCCTCAGAATTGGCCTCGACCCTCTGAAGTGGTCACCCTCCCTCAAAAGCATCATGTGGTGTATCTTCGACGGTAATCGTTTGTTCCAAACTCACCCATTGAGGGGCCCTGTGAATACCCCATTCCGTTACCTACTAAACTCTCCTTAGGTCCCTAGCACCTCCCCTCATCACTACAAACCCAGGTCATACCACGAGTACTGACCTAGAAGCCATCGGGCACTCCCAGGCTCCATTTGACCAAAAGACAAATCTTCAGCTCAACCAAGACTGAATGAATCTTTGAAGGGCCCTGAAGCCCCTTTCCAACGGTCCATACCGTATGCTATTCTGACTTACCATGTGGACAAACGACCCATTTTCCCCTGAAACTCAATTAGGAAGCCATCGGGCGATCCCGGGCTCCATTTGACCAAATTCAACTCATCAGCTCGACCGAGACTGAATGAATCTTCGAAGGGCACTGAAACCCCTTTCGAATGGTTTACCCCATGTGCTATTCTGACTTACAATACGGACGAACATTCCATTTTACTCCGAGAGGTCACCGAATGCTTCCAGCGCCCGGTTGACAAAATTCAACTCCCCTAACCGGATCAAACTCTTTGGAATGATAATTACATCTACTAACCTTTCTAACGGTCCACCCCGTACACGATTCGAACTTACCATGGGGATGAACGATCCGTTTGCGTCCGACGATTCCCTGTTTAAAGGATTGACGAATCCTTCCGAGCCATATTTGACACAAAATCAACTCCTGAACTCGGGAGTAGTCTGAATGACTTTCGAAGGTCTCTGAATTACCTTTCCAACGGTCCACCCCGTGCACAATTCTGATCAACGATTTGCATTCTGCGACCAATTTTCTAAAAAGGCCTGAAAGACACTGCTAAACGGCAGGTCCCAGACCCTACTTATCGGTAGTGTGCCTAAACGCACCTGCCGATTGGCAGGAACAGGGCTATGCCGATTGGCAATGCCCTGGGCCTATAAAAATGAGGCCTAACCTCACTTGCAAGGAGAGCCCAGATCTTATAGATATCACTCTCAGCAAAATCCAGAAAACCTCTCTCGAAGTCAGCGTGATTTCCACACCCAAATCCCTTTCCAACTTTCACCTTTCATCATCCTTTTCATCAAAATTGGTGAATTCACTACCCTCCTTCATCATCCAAGTCTAAGGGCTGCTCTCCAACATTCAAGATCAAGCTCAAGATCCTCAAGAAGGTCCTGTTTTCTCAACTCTCTCTTTAAATTCTCATAAATTCGCAATAACTTGTTTTATTACTTAGAACTTTTTATTACCTCATCTCACACATCCTAATATAATTTTTATTTAGTATTATTGCACATCTCTTATTTTCATATAAATAAATACCCAAAAAACAAGAAAAATAGGGTTTGCTCATAAATTCCAAACGGGAATTCTCATACTTTTCTTACACTTTTCTCACAACTAAAACACTTTTTCCACACACACAAATATGAGAATCCCCCGGTTGGATTTATGGGATAAACCCCACCCCCCGTTTTTATGCGAACTACGTGAACTTTGATGCCTCTATAGGCTACGTAGGTGTCTCGGGGTAAAACCCGAGACTCGAGTCCTATTCTTACTTTTTCTCTCATTTTCTATCTTCTCTAAACTCCACTCTCTTATATTATATATATATATATATATATATATATATATATATATATATATATATATATATATATATTTGTTCTTAATGGTGTATTATTCCACATGCGTTATCGTTCCATCATAACAATCAACGTAAGGATAATCGCATAAATCCTATTTTCTAATATTATTTTTATACCTTCCTACGGATGACTAACTTTACCTCTTCCATGGTACAAGCCGAGGATTCCTATCTCCACTATATATACACATGAACACATATCACGGAGAAAATAAAGGCATGTAACAAAAATCCATGAGAGACCAAAAGGGAGGAATGGATGCCTTACACTTTCCCATTTCGTAACTTAGCCTTCGGACCCTTTTCGAATCATTTTGGTTTCGTATGGATCAGTATTTCTTTGGATACTGTCTTTCGGGATGGCTTCCTTTCTTTTGTCTATTTTGAGTAAAATAGACTGGCGACTCTAATCTCTCTACATCTTTCACCTCACCCAAATGACGTCGGCCGAAGTGCTCCCAAGAGGGACGCGCGGGACCTAGGATCCATCCATCTCGCGCCCGCCCGCCGCGATGACCCAGGATCGGGAGGGATGGCCACACCGTAACAAATAAAAAAATTGAACTTTAGTTAAATGGTATTAAACAAAGGAGAATGCCACTAGTCGCGTACCTATTCGATCGATCGATCGACCTAGGGAGTCGATCGATCGACTCCACCCATATTTGAGGCGGTTGATCGATTTTTTTGTAGACTTTGAATGGGATTATTACTCCTAATTAGTATATAAGCTTCATTAATCATGCGGGGACTTCTTATAATCACTTTTTCTCAAGTTTTTATCCAAAGAACACTTCCAAATAATTTTTCTCTCAATCATAATCATCAACTTTCTTTATAATCAAGTTTTTGTCACAAGTTTTGGGAGGCTTAATTAGGGCATAATCAATATTGATTCAAGAACACTTCTTTGCTAATTTTTCAGGAGGAATCCAGATTTCTAATCATATTTTGAATAAGATCTTCACAGGATTGAATACTCTATTCTTTTCCTTTAGTATTGTGTGTTTTAAGTGTCGCCTTAACACTTAATTACATGTTTTATTAAAAATAATTAGTAACTTAATTAGAAAAATTGGACACTAATTATGGGGTTGTTTTTATAAAATCTTTTAATCTGAATAATATTCATAACCCTTTGGGTACGCAGGATTCATGAGTGATTTAGGATTTTATTGGTGTAGGGTATATATAGAAAAAAAACCTAGTTTTGAAATAAATAAAGTTGGGCGCGTATAACTCATGTAATACATGTAGAGATAATGAAATTTGGTTTTTGATGTATATATGATGAAATCTTGGCATATTTAATTTAAAATAATTAAATGAGATTATTTGGGTGTTTTTGACGTTGTGATAATTAAATTAAAGATTTAATTGAATTGGACTATCATGTGTAGTTTTATACGTTGATTAATTATTCTTGTTGGTGTGACTTGTTGGTATTATTATATTGCCTTTGCCATGACGGTTTGTTGGGTAATTTTTCTCTCCCTATATTTTAGGATGCCTTCTAGGTATGGGACTAGTGGATAGGCCTCTTGATGATTTACTCCTTCTAGGTATGGGACTAGTGATGGTAGATTATCGCAATTTTTTCATGTCGGGGGTAGACTGTTTTTTTTTTACTTTATCATCGTTACGCTAGTCTAGGTATGAGACTAGGTTGAGATTTATGTTAGAAAATCCTCATATACATAGGGTAGGACGTATTGATAACTTGGGGACCCTTAGGTATGGGACTAAGGGCTATTTTGAGGATCTCACATCGATAAAAGGGTGGAGTAATTTGATATTGTGAAATTAGAAAATTGAGAATTAATACATAAGATAATAAGACGGGTATTTTAATATATTGGTGACATAGTCAGCGAGGGCCGACAGTTTAAACGGGCAGCCGACGTTTTATGTCATGTCGTGTCGTGTGTGGAACCTTGTCAATCAGCGAGGGAAGATAGTTTAAACGGGTCAGTCGACGTTTTTTACGAGGGGATGTGTATTATGGTGGAGAAATCACCCGTGGCGAGAGGACCGCTATAATGAATTTTGGTGAATTATCGTCTGAGGTGGGAGGACCGCCATACCTAATAATTATTGAAGTAAGAACATAAATAATTGAGAAATTTGATCATTTGTCTTAATTAATAAAAGATTAACTCCGCGGGACATAAGAATTTAAAATCATATTGGTGTGTTCTTTTTAAATGGGGATTCCTGCGGGTAGATGGTTTTATATTTATCGCGTTTAATTATCTCGTTTAATTTAAAATACTCTATTGTGATATTTATTGTGTATAATCCTACTGTCTGGATTCAAGGATCCTATTTGAGGGGAGTAGTGTGTATTCTTGCTCGGGGATTTGGCTCTGACCTATGCGTTGACTAATCTTTTTCAGAATTAGAATTGGAGAAGGTGCATAAGTTTATCGGAGTTTATCGTTTGGAGGTGTGGCTAAAGTTATTTATTTTCATGGCATAGTTTAGTTAGACTTTCTTTTCCAGTCGTTTTTAATTATGAGACTTCATTGGAGTTTTATTGGGCCATTCGGGTCCAAAGTTGTGTAGAGGATTTATGTTAGATTATTCAGATCTTTATTATTCAGATTTTATCTAATCATTTTGGAGATTGAATTTATTCGGAGTTAGCATGCGATGGATCTTTTATTGTTTAGTTGTTTATGATCATTTGAGATTGATTCAATTATTTATCTTATGGACTGATTTATTTATGTCTCATATCTGTCTCCTTCTAAGAATGGTATTTATTTAGATCACGCCCAGCATAGTTCGGTGACGGTGGCTAGCCACCCCGTCTGTCGGATTTTATGGGGTGTGACATGCTCCTGTAAGGAAGAATGATTTAGTTAGTATTAATGGTAATGCAAAGGGTAGAGGTATGTCTAAATTAACTTTGTGGGATACTATAAAACATGACATGATATCATGTGGTTTAATCGAAGATACTGTACTGAACAGAATGGGAAAAAAATAGGATTCATGTAGCCGCCCCCGTATAAAACGCTTTATTGAGAGTTAGAGTTAAAGATTCAAGTTATATGAAGATATGCTTTAAGATAAATAGTTCTTAATCAAGAGACACGTGTTTTTATAGTAATTAAAAAAAACTTGAAAATCTGAAAATTTTACGTTTGAGGATTGGAGGATTTTGAAACACGGACCTCTCTCTCTCTCTCTTTCTCTCTCTCTCTATGTATATATATATATATATATATATATATATATATATATATATACACAAACACACGTGCAATAATTCTATCATGAGGACTTCCCAAACCTTAAATTTATGTAGTCCCAACTTATCTCCTGCAATCTATCCCCTATATGTTTATGTTCTATTATTTATCTCTAGTATCTTCTCTCTCTTATTTCAGTCTCTTTTTAAATTGAATAGATTGAAATCAAAATAAATTACTCACCCCTTGCCTTTAGAGATCGAGAGTGAGAAACCAATTAAACGAAATGAGCCAATTGTTTTAAATAAGAAAAATTAGGTAGGGTCCAAATACATTTTGTGTGGGAAGACGGCACGGGAGCATTATGTAATGTGTGTATATATAAACACACACACATATGGGTGTGTGGGAATTCTTCAGCTGAAATTTTAAAAACTGAAAAATGAAATAAAAGTGTATTAGGAGTTTCAATTGATTTCTGCATGGGATGATGTTTGGCTTCGGTCAGATTTTGATCTAACATTTACTCTTAGGTTTATATGTCTACAATGTAGAAATATTAGATTTTGAGCGTCGAGATGGATGTGAGTTATAGTTGTGGCTAATGTGACAAGTTATGTTATGATGTCCTTCTTGATTGATATTTTAGTAGGTTTATATAGTTTCCAGATTCATTAATTTTAATTTTACATCTTTTTACTGATAAGTTATTTTTTTAATTTTACTTGGAGACAAAAACAAATTGTCTTCCAATTTAAAGTCCATTTTATAAAGTGATGCATTAACGTGATTATATCCAACTTCCATTACTTAACAAATTTAGGAAATCTAACGGCATATGTTGCTTTTTAAATAATGAGATAACTATAAAATTACAAGACGTTGAACAATATGTAATCATCATTGTTATTGATATTTTTATTCTTTCTTGGGTATATAGTGTCCATGTCTTGTGTAGAAGCATGGCAATAATAAAATGAAACAATGATATAAGATATGGATCAGACTCCATTGTGACACGTGATGGAGAGAAATTTCCATGCTGACCATTGTTAGGTTTATTGTACCCAGAATCTCACAATAAGTTTTAGCTTTTTTATTATAATTCCTAAAGATGAACTAGTTACTTAGGATATTCATTAAATTATGATGCCCCCTTTGCTTTTTTACATATCATTTTAGTTGGAAAACCAGTAGTTTTAAATGGATCATTTGATCATCTTACATTAGGTTGCAAGACTTTTCTTTTTGCATTTATAAGCATCTTATCATAGTAATGGCTTCTTTTTTTATTTAGTTTATGAAATATAGTGTTTCACCTGTGGTTTATGGTGACCACCTAGTCATTTCTAACATATCTACCATAATATTCAAAAGATGGGTAATTTGAAAACCTAATGAGTCGTTTGGATGTTTAATTTTAGCATTTGTTACTCTTATCTTTGGATTAGATCTAGTGAATCTGAATTTAACTATTTAGATGCAACATGTTTCCAAAATTTAGTCATGGCACGACATATGAAGAATACCTTAAAGTATGGCTCTTAACTATCATGGATAATTTTACAATGGGGATTCCTTGGATTTCATCCTAATTTTAAGTTTAACTATTGATGAGGCATATGTTTTATTTTAATTTATGTAACAATATCTAGTGTTTTGGTAGTTTTAATTTTATTTTTCCATGTTAATGTATCTACTAATGTGTGTTGTTGCCTTACTAGTAGTGGTTTTCATGAGGTATAACCAAAACCATGAAGGAATTGGTCCTAATTGTGTTTGTTGCTTTAACTATTATTGGTAAATCAGGGTAATTGTTGAAATGGTCATGGATGTACATTCTGAATTTTCCCTTCATTACTAATATCTCTTCTTTTGATTTCTTTCCTCTTTCTTTTTATGTAATCATTTCGTGTTTTTGTGTCATTTTTGTTTCAGTGTAAATCATGGGGACAAGGATAGATGGATTTTCCACCATACTTCATCTTAAATCATGGAAAAGCACAATTCTTAAATGGAGGGTCAATGTACTTCGTGAATGTTATGAAGGTTATACTACATCTCTCTAACGGTTGGTTATTATCGAATAACTAAGTGAGATAAACGATAGTAGCTTTTATTGCATTAATGTTATATATAAAAACAATTATGTATGCACAAAGTGCCGAGAATTTAATTGTCGATTACACAAGTTCATTTTAAATACTCGTAGATTGAAAGTAAAATTTAAAAGGGTTTTTTTACTTAACCCCCACTTTTTAGTATGTTGTTTGGCTTAACTCCTAGTTTGTTAATCTCTTTGACTTACCCCTAACAAATGTGATTAAGTCTTATTTTGCATTACAAATAAGGGGCAAATTCAAATAAATTATTTGACCTAACCCCATATTTTTATTCATTATTTTAAGATAACCCTCATGTAGGGGGCAAGTCAAAGAGATTATCAATCTGGAGGTTAACTTAAATAGCATATTAATAATTGGGGGTTAAGTAAAAAAGACAAATTTCAAATTGTCTATTTAAATTTGACAAGAACAAATTACTTCACTAATTTAGAGCCTGATACTTTATCTTCCTTATAGAACCAAATATGATAAAGTGGGGGGTCCATCCATATGCTACTTTCATGTTGATACTCTGTCTTATCTTGAGATTCCCTTTCTTTTTATAAGTAAGTAGAACGATATATATTATAATATCCCGCTAAAGGGGTCAAAAACCCGTTTACACAATGTATACAAAGTATAAAAGATCATGAGACAAAAATTCTAAACCTATAACAACCTCATTATCCCTCCTATATATTTCCTCCAAAAGGTTTCATAAAACTGGCACACACCCATGGTTCTTACCTATACCACGTATGAAAACAACTCAATTAGAAGTATAGCAACCTTGAAGGATCTAACTCCACACCTTTAAAATGCCTATTATTTCTCTCTCCATTATGTCCAAAAATAGAGGTGACATTTTTCGAACTAACCGTGATCCACGTCCACCCATAAAAAATATCCATATAGCTAACATATTCTTCACTGAACTATCGAGAACCCACCGCACCTAAAATAGATACATGATAATAACGCAACAACAAGTGGTTAACTGTCTCCTGCATCTTCTTGCACATCCAACACCTACTAGACATATGCTGACCCCTCTATAATCAGAATGGCATGCCTCTCTGTTATCCACATAAACAATGCCACTCTCGTCAGTGCTTTAGTCCTCCAAATACTCATCTAAGGAAAATGTCCCTCGCTGCCAGAAATGTATTATAAACAATAGCCATTCGCTGAGAACATACCCTTCCATACTCAATATCCACCATAATCTATCGCCCCCTATTAGACTGTCATCTCATACCCCTAACCACTCAAGTTGTTGATCCAACTCCTATATTTCCTAGTCCCTCATATCCATCTAAAGTTTAGGGTTCCACCCACTTCTTTCCCTCGCTCTCACAAGATTATCAGCCATAACCTCTGTTAACGTAAAAATTCTCCATCTACGACGACCAATCAGAAAAGGACACATGTCATCCTACGTGGCAATATTCAACACCCGAGGAGAGTTGGTCGACACCCGAGGAGTGTTAGTCGGCACCCGAGGACAGTTGGTCGGTACCCGAGGAGAGTTAGTCGGCACCCGAGGAGAGTTGGTCGGCATACCAATAGGGAAGATCAAAGGATAACTACGCATTTAATGATCATTAATGTACATTTATACTGTAGATGACAACACATAGCATACCAATTAGATTCGTTGAATGTAGACATAATGTATAAATGTCTACATACAATGAATCTATTTATCTCCCATCACTATAAATACATGTATTCCCTTAGCCAAAAGGGAAAGAGATCCAAGAGAACCTAGAAACCCCATACACAAGATACACATCCTTTCTCTCTCTACACCCTATGGTGCTATTGTAAACCCCTGGGAATAAAATAACAGTGGACGTAGGCTTTATTCATAGCCGAACCACTTTAAAAATCTTTGTCTCTTATGTGCTTGATTGGATTGCTTTCATCTATTTATCTGTGATCATAAAAATGGGATTCGGTCCAGTTTTTTGCATCAACAACCTCTTTCTCTAACTAGCAATATGATATAACCCTATAAGCCTCTCCTCCAATAAAGACTCTACTCCTCAATCGCCTCTCTAAAATCTAATATGATCCCCTTTCCCATTCTATCATTGTATAGTTGAAAACTCCACCCATCCCTTAGCAATATGCTTCCATAATGTCAACCCATATGGGAAGTAGCCCACCCCTGAACCCCACCCATTATGTCCCGCACTAAAACGTGCCACCACTGCCCTTCTCCAAATCCTATTCCCATTTATCTGTAACCTCCACAACCACTTACCGAGCAGGGTCTTGTTGAAAATTATCAAACTTCTCACATCTACCCCCTTCCTCGTTTGGATTTCACACCTACTCCTATCGCAGTAGGCTATATTTGAAATTCTACTCATTCCACCTCCCCTCATTAATTTTTCCAATTTTACATGCACAAAAGCCAAGAGAGGAATTAAAGATAAAAAATATGTGGGTAAACTTAATAAATTCCTTTTTATCAAGGTTAATCTCCCTGCCTTAGAAAATATCCCTTCTACCAACCCACCAACATCCTTTCAACTCTCTCCTTATTTGGGTCCCACACAGTTTTATATCTATGCAATGCTCCCAAAGGCATCCCTGGAAACATAGATAGTAAATTCCCCATTTTGAACTCAAAAACATCGACAATTAAGTTCCACCCACATCTCTACCCACCAGTATCATCTCGATTTCCCCCAAATTATTATGTAATCTTAAAACATCCTCAAAACACATCACGAGTAACCTTGAACTACGAAATTAGTCCTCCTATGATCCAAAAAATGTTGGAATCATCAATAAACAATAAATTTGACACATGGATAGGGGAAATATCGAACCACCAACCATAAACCCACTAATAATCCTAGCCTCCACATCACGAGAAATCATATGGCACATTGTCTCTATAACAATAATAAATTAAAACGACGATAAGGAGCCCCCCAATCGAAGACCTCTGGAACTCGGGAAGAATCCCTTTGGAGACCCATTTACCAAAACCTAAAATATTATTGTGGTGACAATAAATCTCAACCCAAATGATAAGCAAATGCGATCACCAGAATAAATGAAGAACACAAAATAACTGCAATCACACACAACACAAGATATACGTGGTTCGACAAAATGGCCTCACGTCCACGGTGGTGCTCTCTGATTTTTATTTCTGTTTACTCTGAGGGAGTGTTTACAAAATCGTGCCCTTTGCCCCGGGCTAAGGGTTTAATATATACATGTTATTTCTCGGAGAGTGGGGGTGATGGACTCCTCAACTTTAGCCCATAACTCCTAGAATATCTCTTAAGAGATTTTAGTGGTTTGAATGGGTCATAACTGAATTAGTTATGCACGAGGACTTTAGACTTTGGGCCGGACTTAATCGGGCTACTCATCTGGGCCGGAATGGTTAATCGAGGTACCCATAATTGCCCCTAAAAATTTTGGGTCACAATTTGGGCTCAATATTTTTACACAATAGCCTTAATGGCATTTTTGTGAATCGCATAGAATTTGGGATTGAAGCATCTCTCTTATGTAGATTATTCAAGCGGCGGATTTGCTTTGTTTTCTGGGCGTCATGATTGAGAGGGTTTAAACTAGTTTGTAGAATCCATTTCCTGATGTCGCTTCAGCCTTCTTTGCATTTTCAAGATTTCTCTAGCTCCTTACTGTGCTTTCTCACTTTCAGGTCTTGTCTTTCGCCTTCGAGCTTCTTCCTTGTCTTCTCATATTTTCTGCTTGTGGCTTTGCATCGTCTTAAGCTGATTCTCATTTCGTAAGTTCTTCAAACTCCTTCTCCTTTTTTTGTTGGAATCTCGTCATTATCGATACTAGGGTTTCTCTTTTCTGATGGAAAAAATAGGCAATAGGTCGATAACTGAGTTTAGGAAGTTCTACAATATTCCAAATTGGGTGGACATTGAATGTGCCCCATTCCTCGTAATGTCAGGGACATTGAGGATGTCCACTGGATACATGCTCTTCTATTATCCCAGGGGGGCTTACTTTTCCCCCAAATCGCTTATTTTTGCATTTTTTTAGTTACTTCTATATAGTTCCTGCACAGTGCTCGCCAAATGTTAGGAAAATTATCAACGGTGCACATAGAATTAATCAGCTCTATGGCACCAATCTAGGTCTTGCAGAAATTTGCTATAGTTATTCTATTTCCCGAACAAGCTCGGGTATCCTTTATCTCAAAGCTAGGAGTCATGATAGGGTATTGGTAGTAAATCTACCTGATTCTCACAAGGACTACTGGAACGAGGGGTTTATTGCTAAAAACTGGCAATTCGATCCCCAAACTGAAGGGGTGAGATACAGGGGACCTGAGATTCCCTTTTATGGGGAGGAATATCTAGGTAAGCATAGACTTTGTTCTAATCGTGGATTTTTTGTTATTGTACCGTATTTCTCATATTTCCCTCTTCATCTTTTTCATCGAGGATAAAGAACACAGAGCCTGCTCTTCATGAGATTCGAGCTGCTGAGCCGGTTAAGGATTTGAAGATTAGGGAATGCTTAGATGACGGTGAGCATTTGTGATCAGCCGCATTCCTTTTGGAGTACAATAACATTGAATCCATCTTCATTACCCATCCTGTGGATAGTATTCCTTAGCTAGATATCACAGAAGATGTTGTTATTGACCCCATTCAATTGGATGAGAAGGAAAGAAGTTATGGTTAAGAGAGTGAGGGAACTGACAGGGTCAGAGCCGAGGGTGGTTATAGAGAGGAGAGTTTAAGCGGCGAGGAATCTTATAATTCGGAGGAGGGTTCTGAGGGTTCAAAGGACTCAGAAGACCCAAGCGAGGAAGACATGGCTCCTCCCAGGAAAAATCTGATCTAGGATGATGATGAAGATAATGTGTTGCTCGCTCGCAGGTTGAAGAAGCAGAAATTTAGGAGTGGGGATACAGCCACTGGTTCCCAAATTACTTCCCATGAGCAGGAGAGGAAGAAAAAAGAGGAGGCATTGGTGAAAGAGAGGGAGAGAAAGAAATAATAAGATAGGAAGAAGAAATAAAGAGAGAAGGAGAGAAGAAGTGAGGACCAAGACAGTGCAGTATTTGGTGCCCGTGTTTGCCCTGGCTGAGGGGTCTTCTGTTGTCCTTTCCCCTCAGCTAGCTCCGATGGTGCTCGAGAGAGCTATTTTGCCTGCTGATTGCTAAAGGTCATCTAGCATAGGGATCGACTAGTTAGCCCTGAAGGTCAGTCAGGGGCTAGTCTTGGTGAGTTTCTTTTAACTCTTATATTTTCACAGTTCTCCTTTTACTGTCTCTCTCTCTAATGTTCTTTTCCTTTCTGCAGTTTGTTTCCGACTTCACTATCCTCTATCACAGCAATGATGATTTGGCGAGGAAGAATGTTGAGTTGGAGGTGAATCCGAAGGCTGCCACTGCTGCTAAGAATTCTTTTGACCTCGCCTTGGCCAACGCTAAGAAGGAAAAAAAGGCAACGACTAAGGAGCTCGGGGAGATAAGGAAGTCTTATGAGTTGGTCAGCACAAACAAGCTGGCGGTGATCGAGGAGAACAAGGTGTTCTCTATGAAGGTGAAGAAGGTGGAGTCTGAGGCTGCTACTCTCAAGGAGAGTTCGTACAATGCTGGATGGGTTGTAGTGTACGAGGATGCTGAGGGCCTGATTGGTTATATTATAAGTCTCAACTTCAAGATGGGTTGCCGAGGTGGATGTTGATTCCCCCCTTTTTAATGAGCATGAACCTGGCCCAAAGCCGGTTGTGGATGAGATGCCCCCTCCTGCTGCCAATGACGGTGCTCCAGCTGTTCAGACCACTTCTGCTGATGCTCCCCTTGATCAGGGGACGGTGACTGCTCCGCCTGAGGGGGCGCATCTGGGACTGCTACCAATAAGGGGAAGCAGCCATCGTCCTCAGAGCAGATTGAGGTGGACAACTAGTCTTCCTTAGGGAGCTTGTTATATTTTTTTGTATTTTAGTTGTTCTTTCTTTTCGCCGATGTACTTGAACTTTGTTTCAATGAAATTAAATTCTTCTCCCTTTCGTGTATATATTCATTTGTTCTTTAATGCTTATATGGTTTGTAGCTCATTGATGTTGAGGAATATATTCCTGCTTCCTCTCAACTAGGATAATATCTTGGTCCTGATGCGAGCAAGCGAGTTCGTCGTGCTTTTATAAGAATTTGTAAGTCACTTAAGTGGAGGAACCAAGAGTATAAGGATTAGTCGGATCTTGTTGCCAAGCTAAAGGACAGGCTCCAAGAGATGGAGGAGGTCGGCGCCTCTAATCAAGAATAAGTGGATACTCTGAAGGCTACGCTTCTGGATGCCTCCGAGGTTAATCAAGTTGGAGAGGTACTTCAACAAGAGAATGATTCTCTAAGGAGAGAAGTCTCACGGCTTAGGGAAAATGCACCGAGCACTGACCCTCGACTTTTGTGTGGTTCCTCTTCATCGGCTGGTCCTCGAGCTGGTATTGATGATAGTGGTTTAGCTAGGGAGATTGTCGAGCTTCGAGTTGATGTTCGTAGGGTGTATGTGATAGTTGTCGGTCTTCAAAGAGATGTTACCTCGCTGAGGCACCTGTTCAAGAAAGGTCCTCGGCGGGTGTGGGCTGATGGTTATGATCAGGGTTGGACCGATGCTCTGACAAAATTGAGGGAGGTCGAGGAGCTGTCTTTCATCAGAGGATGGTTGAGTGCTCTTAGGGAGTTATAGGTCCCTAGGAACTTTGTCCTATGGTATTATCATGAGATTTCCCCCTCAATTTTAATGTCGAACCCATTCAGGAGGGATGATCAGTGGGTCCCTATAGATGCCATCCCAAGGCAGTTCGTGGAACCAAATTCAAATGAAGTCGAGGAGGAATTAGCTCCTTATCCAGATGATGGTCGAAGAGCGCAAGTGGATGAATTTCTTGCTGAGTGACCTAATTCTCATTAGGATTTACTTTACTCAACATATGTAACTCTTTGTATATGTAATTATGTAATAAAATAGTTATGTTTTGGGCAATTTGCCGACTAAACATGTGTTGTGTATTTTTTACTTCATTGATTCCTTGTTCAACTATCTTGGGCTTTTTTAGCCGACTAGACTTGACGTAGGTAGGTTCGATTTATTGAGTGAGTATCCCCTCAGTCCAGTATGCTTTTAATGTACCATTATGCCTCACTTTACCTTTTAGGTTGTGTCATCACACTTTCTTAGGCCTAAGTGTGGCAATGGTGAGGGTATACTTGGCGTTGGATGTTCTATCCGAGCAAGATTTTTTAGCTAAACAATGTTGGCGACCAACCTAGGAGGTCATTCGTGTTTGATGTAGAAGGCCTAAGGAGGGTCACTGCATACTAACCATGCTTTTAATACGTATCTCGTTATCTTAGTTTTGTGCATTAAGTGGGGATCCTATAACTTAGAAAAGGTGCATGAATCATATGTATTTCAACACTTCGTAGAATGCCACTTCCAAACACTTTTTTATTAATCGAAAATGAATTGAAAATTTAAACATTGAAGTAAAAAATTAAAGGAGAAAAACTAAAAGTATAATTTCTTCAAATTGGCTGCATTCTAAGCTCGAGGTATCTCCCTACCCTCCAGCATTTCTAAGTGATAGGCTTCTTATAGTCATCTCTTATCACCTTGAATGGTCCCTCCAAATTTTTCCTTAGCTTACCATTTGATGGTTTTGGATTGCTGCCAAGAACTTTCCTTAGGACGTAGTCCCCAATATGGAATGCTCTTGGATTGAGCTTCTTATTGTAGTTCCTTTCTAGCTGTTGCTGATAACCTGATAGTTGCACTAGATCCAGCTCTTCGTTCTTTAGCTAGGTCAAGTTTAGCGAGCAATGCTACATCGTTCTGGCCTTGGTCGACCAGGGTGGACCTCATGGTAGGGAGTCTAGCTTCCAGGTGGATGATTTCCTCCATACCATATATTAGTGCGAACGGTGTTTCCCCAGTTGCTCATCATGGGGTAGTACGGTAAGCCCATAGCATGTGGGGTAGTTCATTTACCCATGCCCCTTTGGATCACTCCAAGATCTTCTTCAATCCATCGATCACTGTTTTATTGGAAGCTTCGGCTTGTCCGTTACTCTAAGGGTATGCCACATAACTGAAGTAGTGCCTGATCTTATGGTCGCTACAAAAACCCTGAAAGAGGCCACTTTCAAACTGGGTTCCGTTATCAATGATGATGGTCTTGCGGATCCCAAAATGAGTGAGAATGTTCCTTTATATGAATCTTATCATGTCTGCGTCTCTAATGTTTGTCAGCGGCTCAGCCTCTATCTATTTGGTGAAGTGGTCTATTACGAATAAAAGATACTTACGATCACCGACTGCGGTAGGAAGAGGGCCAACGATGTTCATTCCCCATTGGGCGAAAGGCCATGGGATGGTAAGTGACTTCAGGTCACTGGCTGGTGAACCATAGCAGCGTGAAGTTGGCATTTTTTGCATTTGCAAGCACAAACTCCAGTGTCTTTCTGCATATACGGCCACTAGTAGCTTTCTTTCATTCCTCTGAAAGCTAGCGACCTGCCCCCAATGTGACTCCTGTAGATTCCCTCATGGAGTTTGTGAAAAACTTGCTCGACGTCTTTTGGGTGACGAGGTAAGGACCAGTGAAAGATATCTTTTACAGTTTGCCCTCAGAAGATAAGTGAAAGCGAACAGCTTTGACTTATTTGATGAGCGCTCTTTTTATCGTCTGGTATCACACCATCCTTCAAATAATCCCTTAAGGGGTCAATCCAACTGGGGTCTATCTCAATCTACAGTACATATCCCACGTTTGGCAGTTCGTCGATCTGGTTGATGCTTGACTGGGCGAGGAAGTCAATCGAAATTATTTTCTTCAAGTCAGAATTGATCGTCGAGCTTAAGGTTGCTAGGGCATCAGCATGGATGTTCTGTCCTCTAGCAAACTGTTGGACGGTGACTTATTCTAAGTTAGCCATCAATTTTTTGGTTATGGCGAGGTAGGCTTCCATCCTCTCATCCCTAGCGTTGAAATCACCACTTATCTGATTGGAGACCAACTATGAGTTGCCGAACACTTAGAGCTTCTTTGCTCCCAGCGCGTGTGCCTTTTGTAGGCCGGCTATTAGTGCTTCATATTCTGCTTCATTTTTGGAGGCTTTAAATCTAAGCCTGATCCCTTGCTCGAGGATTCCATCTTCAGGGGTAATCAGCACGGTGCCTACTCCTGCCCCTTTGGAATTGGAGGCACTGTCAACGAACAGTCTCTAGATGCCTGATGGCGAGGGAACTTCCTATTGATGAATAGTTTTAGTTTGGTCGCAAGGATGTTCTCCTATAAATTCTGGGATGAAGTCGGCGAGGACCTATCCCTTGATGCCATTCCTTGGCTGAAACTGGATGTTAAACCCCCTGAGCTCGACTGACCACTTTGAAACTCTACCGGACAGATCTTCTTTTTTCAGGACTTCTTTAAGAGGGTGGGATGTAAGTACGATGATGGAGTGGACTTCGAAGTAATGATTCAATTTCCTTGAGGCCACCACTAGCACAAAGACGAGTTTTTCTAGTGGTAGGTATCGCTGTTCTGTGTCCAGGAGGGTCTTGCTCGCATAATAGACAGGGTTTTAGGTCTCCGTTCTTTTGCATACGAGTGCAGAACTTACAACATGACTGGAAACTGCGAGATAAAGATATAGAGTGTCATTCTCTTGAGGGATTACGAGAAAGGGTGGTGTGCTGAGGTATGCCTTGAGTCCTTCTAGCGCCTTCGAGAAATCCTCATTCCATTCCACATCTTTGCTTTTCTTCAAAAGTTAGAAAAACGACTGGCACCTTTCAGATGACTTTGAGATGAATCGGTTCAGAGCGGCGAGCATTCCAGTGAGCTTATGCACGTCTTTTATCATATGAGGGGCTGCACCCTTTTGATGGCATCAATTTGGTCTGGGTTGGCTTCAATGCCTCTCTTATTGACCAAGTACCCAAGAAATTTTCCTGACTGGACACCGAATGAACACTTACTTGCGCTAAGCTTCATTCGGTATTTCCTGAGGATTTTGAAGGTCCTTGATAGGTGAGAGAGGTGGTCTTATTTAAGATTGCTCTTGACAAGCATATCATCTATGTAGACCTCCATATTGCTCCCCATTAGGTCTTTGAACATTTTGGTGACCAATCATTGGTAAGTTGCTCCTTCATTTTTTAGCCCAAAGGGCATGACCTTGTAGTAATATAACCCAACTTTGGTGATGAATGTTGTTTTTTCTTGGTCTGGCTCGTGTAGAGGGATTTGGTGATACCCAAAGTATACGTCTAGGAAACTCATTCTTTCATGAGCTACTGTTTTATCCACCAATTGATCAATCTTTGGGAGAGGAAAATTGTCTTTAGGGCAAGCTCTATTAAGGTCAGTGAAGTCAGTGCAGACTCTCCATTTTCCATTACTTTTTTAGACCACTGCTGGGTTAGATGTCCACTTAGGGAACTGAACTTCCCGTATGGATCCTGCATCCAGTAGCTTTTCCACTTACTTCTCCGCAGCCTTGGCCTTCTTAGGTGAGGTTCTCCGTGCCTTTTGTGGATCGGCTTGAAAGTAAGGTCAACGTGCAGCCGATGCCAAACCATACTGGGATTAATCCCAAGCATCTCGTAGGTTCCCACATAAAAATGTCCAAGTTATTCTGCAAAAGTACTGTCAGTTCCTTCTTCTCTCGATCCGTGAGAGAGGCTCCGATTGAAAACATCCTATCTTTCTTATCGCTATTGGCTGCGACTTCCTCCAGGTTCTCAACAACCTTTTCAGAGGGGAGGAGCCTGGTCTCCTCCACTCCAGGTATTCCATACCTTAGTTGCTATTTGGAAGGTATCAAACCTTCCTGCTCTTCAACCTTCTCCTTGGATTTCTTAACCTTCTTCTCTGGTTTGGGGAGAATGGTTGCTATAAAAATTTTCTCACGATCGCCTGATCTCCATGGATCTTCATCACTCCTCTCTCAGTCACATATTTGAGAATCTGATGGCAGGTAGAGGGGACGGACTTCATCGCATGTACCCAACCTTTGTCAAGGATCGCCTGGTAGGGTGAGTCAATATCGACCGCCAAAAATTCGATCATCTTGGAGCTATTTCTTGCCCTCACTGGTAGTACAATCTTTCCCAAAGGTATGGTTACTTTCCCAGTGAAACCAACTAGAGGAACAGTGGCTTCCTTTAAGTCGGCGATGCTTAACTTCAACTTTCTGAATAGGTCGATATACATTACTTTGGATGAGCTAGCTTGGTCAACGAGCAACTTGTGGACGTCATAGTTATCTATCCTGAGTGTAATGATCAAGGCATCATGATGTGGGGTCCTTACTCCCACTAGGTATTCATCCATTGACACAATATTCTTGTTATAGTTCACATCCTCTACTCGCCGACGCTTTTCTGCTTGCATTTTGGCTGGATCGATTTGAAAAGCTTGCATTACTACCGTACTCTTTTTAACTTCCATTGAAGCTGAGTTTCCTTGAATCTGATTTAGATCGGATACCCCATTAATCACTATGAACTCATGGCCGACGTCCTCCTCGAGCACGTTTTTAGGCCTTTGATCTCCATTGGCAACGACCTTCTCTGCCTTCTTTCCCATAAATTTGTTCAAGTTTCCAGTTTGAGCTAACTCTTTAAGGTGATACTTGAGGGAGTGCTCAGTTTTGTTCCCACGCTCTTTATAGAAAGCACATCTCAGTGTATTGTTTCTTTTTTAGGGGTCTCCTCCCATCTTCCAGGGCCACTTAACGAACACCTCATCCTTGATCTTTGCTAAAATCTTGTAGATTGGTTCTTTCAAAACTGTGTTCACTGCCTGAAATGCTTTTGAGGCATCACTTTTGTTCCCATTCTTGGGGCCGCTCTTGCCCCCATTTTTTCTTCCTTTCTTTTGGTTCTCAGTTTTGTCACTACCCTTGCCCGCGAACTTGGCGTGACCGTTCTCCCCTGCACTGAGACATGTCACATCTTCAACTTTGGCATATTTTTTAATACAAGCCATTAAGTCGTCAATGGCCGTGGCCTCCTTATTAGTGAGGGACTAGTGCAAGAGGAAGGAGCTGGGTAGACCAATCTTAAAGGATGCCACGGTGACCTGCTCCAAGCAGTCCTCGACCTCATTGAATAAATCTCAATATCTCTTCGCATAGTCTCTGAGGCTCTCCTGGGGCTTTTTCTTTATTATAAAAAAAGCATCCATCCTCTTTAGGTGGGAGCTGCTGGTAATGAAGAGAGTTGTGAAGAGTTCTAATAGGTACTCGAAACTTCTGATGGATCTGTAAGGGAGTTTTTCGAACCACTTTTAAGCTACGTCGTGCAAGCTCGACGAAAAGATCTGACACATCAACGCGTCCTTATGGTTCCAGAGGGTTATGGCCTGCCTGTATTGCCTAACATAGCCAATAGGATCAGTCTTTCCATCATAGATCTTAAATCGGAGCATCAAGAATTTCTTGGGGGCTTCTTCTTCTTATATCTCCCTTGAGAAAGGGGATTTCATCTGGTCCTGCGAGCTCGCCTGGCTAGCTCTCTAGTCGACCTGGAACCCTAATGTGCGGGGTGTTAGTCCATTTCTCTTTGAACCAGATTTCGTATGTCGTTGTTTCCTCGGCCTGGGCTCTTATAATGGTGAGAAGATTATTGTTGCTCGAGTAAGTCATCATCTGACCTGTGTCCCTCAAATCTTTGAGATCCACGTCTAGGGCTTCTTCTTCGGTTGCGAGACCTGCTCGCCTGAGGGTTAGGAGTGCGATAGTGACGTTGCCTCGTACTGCGATGGAGTTCTCTCTCCATCTTCTCCAATCTTTTCTTGAGGCTAGCATTCTCGGCCTTTTGCTTGCGAGCGACTTCTTCCTGCTCTTAGAGCCTAGCCTAATAGACGTCAATCAGCCTAGAGACTTGCGTGGACCTGGCTGGTCCCTGACTTTCTTCTGAAGCTTGCCGTTCCGGACGAGGCCTAGGATTTAAGTGTCGAACTTCATATCTAACCCTATAAGGCACTGGTTTCTCTTGAATATCCCCTACTTGAGGGGCATTATTGCTATGACTAGACATTCTAAGTTCTTTTTGATGAAGGCTTTCTTAAAGGAAAACAATCATTTCCCACAGACGGCGCCAATTATAGTGATAATAAATTTCAACACAAATGATAAGAAAATGTGATCACCAGAATAAATAAAGAACACAAAATAACTGCAATCACACACAATACAAGATATACGTGGTTCGACAAAATGGCCTATGTCCATGGTGGTGCTCTCTGATTTTTATTATTGTTTACTCCGGGAGAGTGTTTACAAAATCGTGCCCTTTGCCCAGGGCTAAGGGCTTAATATATATATACATTTCATTTCTTGGAGAGTGGGGGTGTTGGACTCCTCCACGTTAGCCCATAACTACTAGAATATCTCTTGAGAGATTTTAGGGGTTGAATGAGTCATTACAGAATTAGTTATGCACGAGGCCTTTAGACTTTGGGCTAAACTTAATCGGGCTAATCATCTGGGCCGAAATGGTTAATCGAGGTACCCATAATTACTCTAGAGATATAACTCTCGATCTATACGCTCCATCTCTATCTAAAACCCATTATATCCAAATGATATAGAATAAACCTCCAATTGATGTTATCATACTCCTTTTCAATGTCTATCTTGAAAATTACTCTAGCCTCCCCACTCTTCAAGCTTTCCTCCAAGCATTCGTTCGCAATTGGATCCACATCAAAAATTTGTCTCGCACCTACAAAATATTCTACGCCTCCAAGAAGATAGGATTTAAAACCCTCCTCATCTTGATATATAGCACCTTGGACAATAACTTATAGACATTCCTAACCAAACTGATGGGCCTGAAATCCCTCATATCAATCGCTCCCCCTTTTTGGAGACAGTGTGATGAAAAATGCATTGAAACTCTATAAGAATTCGGATCTACCATGAAAATATATAGATAAAGCCATAAAATCTTCCCGAGCAACCTACCAACAATGTTTAAAGATGGCCATAGCGAAGCCATCGGGCACTGGTGCCTTATCTCTTGTCATAGCCTTCAAAGAACTTACCGCCTCATCCTCTGTGAAAGTTCCCTCTAACATGGATTTATCCTCTTCAAATATGCTCTCAATAACTCATCTAATGAATGCCTTCTTTCTTCCTCCTCCGTATATAGACCTTTGTAGAACTTTCTAGTAACCTCCTTAACCTCCCCTTCTTCTAAAAGTTCTACACTTACCCCAACCCCTGCCCTAAAAAAAATTCCAATATGATAAAATAAATTGAATGAGAATTGGGAACTTTATGGAAGAATTTGGTGTCTTTATCCCACTTCTTGATCCATAACGTTCGCGATTTTGTCTCCAGTTATTCTCTTTATGAATAATCTTTCTAATCATTTCCCTTTTTCCTTTACTCTCTCTGATTATGCTCATCCCTCATTATTGTTCCTTACCTTATTTAGCAGCTAACTCTATAATATCCTTAAGTCCCTTCCTTATATATTCTCTGACATATCCAAAAATATCCATATTCCACACTTTAAGGTCTTCCTTCAGAAAAGAGATCTTTATATCTAGAACAAACCCGGCACTTACCTATGTTTGATACCCTTGCCATAACATCTTCACTCTATCTGCAAAATCTCCCTCCTGAAGCTTCATATTCTCAAATTTAGATGGTCTTCTCCCCCTCTCTACCCCTCAGCATTTAATTTGAATTGTCACATGGTCTAATGTTAACTGAACCAAGTAAGCATCGATAACCGCTGGAAAGTGTTCATCACTTTATGCTAAGATAAGAAAAAAATCCAACCTAGACAACAAAGGGGGATCCATATTGCTTGACTAGGAAAAATTTTACCCTTCTAGTGGTATACTTATAAGCTCCAAATCATTAATAACTCTGTGAACTCCTTCATCGAACTAATAACCATCCCTAACTCCGCTCCTCCAAAAATCTAACCACGTTAAATCCCTGCCCACACACCAATGTTCTCTCCACATCCATCTCACCCCTCTTAGCACATCCCAAAGCTCCTACCTAACCTTACTTTCCATAAACCCATTTACAATCGAGAAGCACTAAATTAACTCGTCCTACTTACATATAGACAGATATATTAGAGAGTGGATTCGTAGAAGATTATCCACTTTCTCCACTATCCTAGAATCCCACATAATCAACACCCCTCCATAGAGACCACGAGAATCAATACAATAATAATAATAATAATAATAATAATAATAATAATAATAATAATAATAATAATAATAATAATAGTAATAATAATAATAATAATAATAATAATAATATTATTATTATTATTATTAATAATAATAATAATAATAATAATAATAATAATAATAATAATAATAATAATAATAATAATAATAATAATAATAATAATAATAATAATAATAATAATAATAATAATAATAATAATAATAATAATAATAATAATAATAATCTACCCACCTACCTCTCTAGGTGCCCTCCTCTACCTCCCTTCTTATACAACTAGTTTTTGTTCTAAACAAATCATATTAGATTTCCACTCAGAATTATCACCACTAACCACCACCCTTTTCTCAGGGTTATCAAGACCCCTCACATTCCAAGAAATAACTCGCAACCCCATTATAACGATCTTACAATTACCCTCCCATCCCCTTTGATCCCCTTCCTTCCCTCGTAATTTAAGGACCATTGCATCTTTTATAACTCCCTCTCCCTCCAAATTTTTCCATCCGATGATGCACCTCTCACTCCTCCTTTTATGACTCCACCCCTCGATCTCCTCTATATTCTAACAAATAACCTCCATACTTTCCTCCTATTACCCTCAAATGAAAACCCTAAAAATTTACTAAAGCTATAGAAACAGTTTATTCATAGAACTCCCTACTCAAAGATAAGCTACTTCAAGAAGGAAAAAAATGAGTTAGTTTGATGTTAAATGGAAGAGGTTAATTAGAACAATTGAAAGATCATGTCAAGTAGAAATGAAGAAGCTCAAGATAAAGGTTATCGAGAACACATAGATCAAAACGACTCCATACGATCAAGCACATTGTGAAATAGCTCACCCGAGGAAGCATGTTGTGAGAACCCCAAGCTTGCAGGATCAATGATGCTCATGATTTGTAAAAAGATTTTGATACATAAAGCATTATCTGATATAAAGGAATATTCCTTTTACACATGATCCCATGCTAGTAGAATTTATAAAATGTATTGGGTAGTGCAATAAGCACGCTTTATTAGAATAATAATTTCCTCTATGCTTTGAGACAATTTTATGCCACTCTTAACGAGTTTGTCCCCTATTACATGGTTGATGTTTGTTTACCAGCATAAGCATCCAAAAACGAAAAAAGATGTTCAAGTTCCCTACATAGGCTAGTTTATTCCATTGAAGAGGGAACACTGAGAGCAGACAACAAAGACAATAGTACTCACACAGAAAGCATATATAGAGGGAAGATAGATTTCAAAATAGATTTAAAAAACTTAACGATATTCCAGATGAGTTTGTTTAACACTGTGAAAACTTAAAGAGGTGAATTTTTATTGCAATTTGAGCATTTATAAACATTGATTTCCATTTCAAGTGAAATAAAACTCTAGCTCCTGTGGACGTAGCCCAAGTTAGGTGAATCACATAATTTATTGTGTTCCTTATAGTTGATTTCCTCTGCTTAGCACATTTTCCACTCATTATTGAGTTTCTTTATTATCACTCTTGCAAATCATATTTTCACATTACTATCAATAAGGGTTATGACTCAGTTTTAAAGCAACACCCAAGTGACAAGAGAAATTCTTGCTTTCTCTTTTTATCCCAAGAAAAGTGCTCTTTTACAAAATCCACTCACCATATCCTCCATTCACTTCTCCATTTATCGATAGGCCCTCTTCCCCTCCTTATCCTTGGTCTCAACCTTCGATTCATAAGGGTTAGATATTGACACTGGTGAATCTGCTTAGCACTAAAATGCCATCATTTATGCCTTCCTCCTCTAAATGGACAAATATATCAAGCTTATAATTTCCCTCTAATAAAGAATCGTTATGGTAATCCATATCACAAACCACCTCCCAATTGTCCTCTTGCCAATCAATGCCATATATAGGAACTAAAGTCTCCCAACAATACCCCGTTCCACTCGTCCGGTTAATCTCCATGATAAACATCCCCCCTCCCCCCAACTACGCTTATCATTCAAACCATTTATGATGATTTGAACACTTGAATGCATATGATTTTTTCTTTCAAGCATTGGATGCCCGATATATATATATATATATATATATATATATATATATAGAGAGAGAGAGAGAGAGAGAGAGAGAGAGAGAGAAACTATGAACTTGAATGCGATAAGGAGGGGTTGTTGACAACAACACCCTCATCTAGGAATTAGAATTGAAATATTTTCGTTACTTTTATATTATTAAACATTGAAAGTAAATGTAATTTTTTGAATTTTACTATGAGTTACATCTTATTGTATAATTATATCAACAATGTTTTTAAAAATTAATTGTTGTATGTAATGCCTTCGTTTATGTAGACTATTTTTATGTATAAGTTCTTAGGTTTTGAATATTGTGTGACAGGCATAGTTGAATTTGTATAAATTTAGGACACGTATTTTTACACTTAAAAAAGGATCTCGACTTTTGAAAAGTGAATATAGTTTTTTAAAATATGTATTAATATTACCAATGGACCTTTACCATTAGAAAATTAGACAAAAGTGGTTCAAAATTAGATAATTTTTTTACAAAATAATTAGTTTGTAAGTAATAATTAGTAACGGTAAAACTTTGTTGGTAAATTCATTATTACTAATTTAGATATCCATTACTAATATTTCTCCACACCTTTTTTGTATGGGAAAATTACTGTTAGAATTCATTAAAATCATTTAAACCTTTTCAAAAATTATTTTCCATAAATGGAAACCTTTCACAAAAATATCCCAACACTTTCAATGTAAAATGTAAATGGAACTTAAACACAATTACCAAATTTATCCTTGTTGGGTATGATTATTGAAGTCGACTTGAAATTCGGATCGTCGATTGTAGATGATAGCTTCCCAATTCTTCGACACACTTGTGGCGATATATAACATACTAACTGTGACGGACAATGTCCTTACAAATCTTCCCCTATGTCTATGTCGGTACAAAACAAAAACTATTCGAATTATCAAATAAAATAACATATACAAATGTACCCTCCCAAAAACTCAAAAATGGAAAAATAAAGAGACAATTCTTCAAACGATGCTTCAACAATCAACTTTTCAAATCTCCAAGCTTTTGTCATTAGGGTGTGCGATCCAAAAATCTTCAATTGTACCTACACACATGAGACAAAGAAAATACCTTCGTGGCGTGTCGAGTTTGAAATGATAAAAGCATAATCAAATTAAATCCATAATCAAATCTCCCCCATACTAAAATCCCCCATAATATCATAATTCGTTACCCCCCTTTTTATTTGTCCGAAATAGATAAGGAAAATAATCAATCTCATAAAGAAAATTGGGGTGTCGCGGGAAACAAAACAAACAAACTATTTTTCAATTTTTCAATTTTTTCATACAAAAGAAAAAATGATGTTACAAAAAAAATCACCATGAATTTATACTCAGACACCCAAATCATGGATACGGAATGACTGGGTGTGAACAAATTTGATGGGAAAATCAACTCAATCATATCATATTTGCACGATGCATAAGTGTACTCCTAACAAATGAACATCGAAAATAGTCCTTTGGTGTAAAATTCTTGAATTTAGATGACATCGTCTTAATCACATCAACAAATCAAAGTATAAATAATTTTCACACCAATAACATCCAAAACTATGTAATGTTTTTTCAGGACTTTAAAGGACGTGCAAACAGTTGAAAATTCCATCCAAACTCCCTCATTCAAAGAAAATGCTTTTTATTTATGAGGTGATGAAAACAAATTGGCCCATTTTTGGCATAATTTTTTTTATTGCCTTTAAATTTTTTCGGGCTCTTTTAAACCTCATCGGACCCCATATAATTTTCAATTACTCACTTTTTAGGTTCATTTAAACAGTGGCTTAATCGCAAAGGATAAATGAGTACCTTTCGTTGCCCTTCATCGTTTGTTTAAAAAACACACAAATCTCACAAACGGTTTATAACATGCACTACTTTTTATCAAGTTTTATCGCATTTGGCTCGTTATATAGATAGAATTAAAGCGAAAACACGTAACCAACATGTGGTAGACATGCACAAACATCAAACAAATCCATGCATGTGTGAAATAAAGGACAAATTGAGTCAATCATGTAGGTAGAAACACTATATCATCTCAAAGACTCCAAACTATATAAAGCACAAGAATGACACAATATATTGTCTCAAAACATTATCAAATAGTCATATGGATATGGCAAGAAGTTGTGACTTGGTCATCCTAAGTGTGCATTCATATAAGGTGCCAAAAAAATACAAAACTCTTTTTGGATATTTCAAAAAATTTCTAAAAAGAGAAAAATCTTTTTGTATTTTTCATACATTGTTCATAAACAACCCAGCAGTACCAATTAAATATAACCAGAAGAAACAGGGGACTGTAAAAATATCCATGATCATTCAAGCGACATACTATGTAGTTCAAACGATAGGCGATCTCACGAGAAGACTTCGCACGAGATGTAATCTAATTAGAACGAGAAAATAAAAAAAATTCAGATTACACAGAATGGCATACAGTTTAGTCCAGTGGAAAATATCATAAGAAACAGTTCCTCGAATGGGCAAATAGTTCCAAAATAGTGAAAAAAGAATACCAAAAATAACAAAAAACAAATTGAATACAAATGGTGCATACTAGCAATAGGCAAAAGTTTCATTATGTAAATCACCCTATGCTATTAAAACATATCTAGACCTCAACAGGGAAGTGCGGTGAAGTTTTCCAAAGACGGTGAAATCTTTTGAAACAACTCCATCAAATCATGATAAGTCTTGACCAAAAACTTTACTTTCTCTCGAATATGAGCAAACTCTCTATCATTATGTGCAAGAAAAGTATCATGAGTGGGTTCATGTGCATGAACATGTGTAGGAGCAAAGTGTGACACATAACCCAATTTAAAACAAAATTCCTTAAGGTATCCTCTTTTTTTGCAATGTGAGAAAACATAAATCGACCTAGGAATTAATTTTTTTAAAAATTCTAAGACAAGTTTTCCAAACCGGAATGGGACACCTAGGTGGGTTGGGATGAGAAACACGTGAATCAATCACCAAAGTGGGAACTAGCTCGGGTGCAACAACAGAAGTGGACGCATCGTCATGACCTTTTCCTACACTCTCATCACCACCCAAAACGGGATTGAGAACCATATTTTCAACTTTCTTAGATGTGTTATCAAAAGGAACTTTGACGTCCAGGGCACGTTCAAGATCATTCTCGAGTTGGGATACACGTGTCGTCAGACTAGACATTGTGTTGGTCAAGTCACACTTTTCCCTCCTTATAACTTCCTTCTCTCTCTCCAAATTCAAAAACCCGATGACCTAAATCCCTATTATATTTCTTCATTTTCAATGTCTGGGTGTACCAATCCCTAAAATCTTTTTGGAGCTCACTTTCATATCCACTCTCAAACTCGCTCTCCTATCCACTAGAAACACTTGAGTCATTATTGTCGCTCTCTTGAACACTATCATCGTGGGACAAAGTGAGTGTGCTCACATGACTCAAAAAATCTACACACATCCCATAAGCTAAACCATCCTCGGACTCGTCTTTCTTATCATCTCCCTCCCTATCACTAAGAGTGGCGGGCATGGCTACTTTCTTCCCTTTTCTCCTTAGCCTAGTAGCACATTCAAAAGCCCTATGACCTTTTCCTTAACATTCAAAACAAATCATCTCATCTAAATCTTCACCACTCTATCACTCTCTTTTTCATTGCCCTCTCTGGCCTTTTCTTTCTTTTTATTTTTCTTAAATGACCTTTTATTTAAAGAATTATTTTTGTTCATTTTGAGAAACTTTTTTAAACAAAATCGCAAATAAGGCCACATCGTCAATGCTAAACTCTTCCTCAGAATCATACTCATACAGTCTCTCTTTATCTTTCTTCCTAACTTGAGTCTTTAAAGCAACGCCTCTATCCTTAACCTTAATAGTTTGGGGAAACATGTCAATCTCATAAGTTTATAGGTCTCCTACGAGCTCTTCAAACTTAAGTGAATTTAACTTTCCCAACGAATTCAAAACAGTGACTTTAGGAATGAAACGTTTTGGAAGAGATCTCAAAATCTTTTTAACGACATGCGTATTATCAATAGGCTCACCTAAATTAAAACAAATGTTAACAATGTTCGATAAACGTGAATAAAACTCATCAAAACATTCAGACTCATACATGGTAATGGTCTCAAATTGGGTTTCCAAATTTTGTAACTTTGATTATTTAACCGTGTCCGTACCTTCATGTGTCAATTGGAGGACATCCTATGCCTCTTTAGACGTGGTGCACGTCATAATTTGGCGAAACTCGTCGGGGGTGATAGCTCCAGAAATAGCAGTCAAACCACGAGAGTTAAAATTAGACATTTTAAAATTATCTTCAGTCCAATCTGACACAGGTTTCAAAGAGGTGATGTTATTAGCAGTAACAGTGGGAGGAGTCCAACCTCTTTCACAAAGCAACCAAACTGGTTCATCAATGGCTTTTAACTGGGATTTCATTCGAGCTTTCCAATCGGCATAATTGGACCCATTGAAAATAGGCATTCGATTATATAAGTGCTCGTTTGGAAACATTGCGACAAACTTTTCAAAATCAGATTTTTCAAACAAAATCAATATCACACAAATATTTCTGGAAAATACCAATACGCGATAAATTAGCATAACCTGCTCTGATACCAATTTAAAAGTGTCGTGTGCGATATTGATTCAAATAGATTCGTAATTTCTAACTTAAACTTATTTAATTGGATATCTAAATTCGCTAAAACCAAATACTAATTCAATCAGCCCCTAAACATACATCTACATGTAAATTCAAATCTCAAATTAAATCATGCGATGAATAAGCTGACAAAGACAGATTTCAGGAAAAAAATCCCCGAGGGAAAAAAAACCTTTTATTTCCACTATAATTTGTAAAGGAACGGTTAACAATCGGATTATAGTAAAAATACAATTGACTTACGAAATACCCGCAGGTGTCGGTTCGTAGTCGCCATCCCAGGAACACCGAAGCACTCCCTATTACACGCAGTCAATCATCCTAGTACCTCTTGCAAGTGGCACCTATAGTCAACCCACTAGCATTCCAAGGCACCTATGATTCAGCAGAAAAACTCCCAGCAAAAATATGGTTCAGGTTCCACAAAATAACTCACACAAAAAGTTTGGTATTTATGAATTGTAAAACACAGTTTAAACCCCCAAAAATTGGTTGAAGAATAAATAACAACACTCAAAACGTATTCTGATAAAACCAGTGTTTTCTCCACACAAAATTCAGTATCCTGACACCCTTTAAATACTAAAAATCAAGGCGGTGACGTGTCCGGAATAAACTCTGTCGTTCGAACGAACTGTAATGTCATTTGAACCATCTATGATCTCGTTCGAATGAGATCTTATCTCATTTGAACGAACAGGCACAAATCTCGAGATTCATCAGCAGAGTTTTAAAAACTTTGGAAACCTTAAAACCAAAACTCTTATGAATTTGAAAACGTTTATCAAAACTTTTTATGATTAAAATCATTCAAAACTTTTCAAAAATTATTTTTCATATATGGGGAGATATTTTACCTAACACTTTTAATGTAAAATGTAAACAGAACTTAAGCACAATTACCAAATTTGTCCTTCTTGGGCATGATTGTTAAAGTCGACTTGAAATTCGAATCGTCGATTGTAGATGATAGCTTACTAATTCTTCGACACACTTATGGCGGTATATGACATACTAACTGTGACGGACAATGTCCTTACAATACTTAATACAAATAGTAGTCCTCTCGGTAGATGTAGGCAATTTGCTAAACCACGTATATTCTTTGTGTTGTTATTGTGATTGCATGTTGTTCTTAGCTATTTAGTGGTTGTTTTCTCTTACTATTTGTGGTGTGATTTTTGCCACCACAGTGTATTTACACTCAAAATTGGCGTCGTCTGTGGGATGTCCTTACACTGGGTCACCCTTAAAAAATGCACACTTAGGATGACCAACGAGTGAAACAAAGTCTCACCCTTAAAGGGTACCCATTGTTGGAGATCTACGAGTTGGGATGTCCTTACACTGGGTCATATTTGAGATTCATCGGGACAGAAATCCATGATTTTACCCGTAAGATCAACCTTCTGAGCAGAGAAATAAATGACCCAGATAGACATAGATCTCGCGACTGGTCGACACCTGCATGGAATGGATCCATCAACAAGAGGGAGCAACTCTCCTCTAGGTGGAGGAAAACATATGTATCCAAAAATGCCTGGAAAAGATGGTCAAAGAAATCCATGAATGAAATTGCATGTACCGTTTCAGACGCCTGATCCTTAGATGAGCAACAATCACAACTGAGGAAGGAGTTCAGGCAACGAACATAGTCGTTCAGAGCATGAGAGTCATTTAACAAGGTGAAACCAATATGAAGAATTCCATAAGTGAGATGTACAAAGTTTGGTCTCTAGAAAAATGAATCAGCACCCAGCTCATCGTGGGGCTAGATCTAAAAAAAGAGCTGGCAAGGAAGGCGCTCATCACTCAGATGCAGTCCCGCTTTTCAAGTGAAATTGAAGAAAAAGAACATCCAAAGTAGTTCGCATCTCTAAAGTTTAATATTTAAGATGGAAAGACAAACCCCATAGATCACATGCTCCAGTATAGGCAAGTGATGACTCTATGGAATCAACATGACACTCTCGTATGCTACATATTCCCATATATCCTAGGAGATATCACCCAAAAGTGGTTCAAGAGGCTGCCCTAATGGTCGGTTAAGAACTCCAAGTCATTTGCGATGGCTTTCATAGCCCGCTTTATAATAAGCAGTTCACACCCAAAGAGGATGGATTCTCTCCTCGCCATAAGGAAGAAACCTATGAAGACTTTACAAGACTATGATAGGCGATATTAGTAATGATGTTATAGATTGCTCAGAGAAATTTTCCATCACATCAAGCAAAATATGCCATCCCTACAACTCCATGTTGTATTAGTCCCTCACCAAGAAGGAAGCGGACACCATCGATGATCTTTTATCGTGTATTGATAAGTATGCCAATGTGGAAGATATGGTATCCCTCAGCCAAGGTGAGAATAATCGCACGAAGGAGATCAAGAGAATGACAAAGAGAACACTCCCAAGAAATATTGTAAAAAGAAGAACGGAGGATCCAAAAACTTGAGCAAAGAATACCCATCCAATGCATTCTAGGCAGTCAACACCATCTTTAAAGAGCCAATTTAAAACATTTTATGCAAGATCAAGGACCAGTAATTCCTCAAGTGGGCAAAGAAGATGGGTGGTGACCTAATCAAGAGGAACAATGCACTCAGATACTCCCACCATAAGGAAAATGGACACAAGATAGAGAATTACAAGGCCCTATAGTTACATTTGGAGCAGTTATCTTAGGCGAGAAATTTGAAGGAATACATAGGAAAAAAGTTGACCGATCATCACTCACACTAACCCAAAACCAGATAATGTTTTGGACGATAAAGTGGGGAACAATTTTAATGTTATTGATGGAGCTTTAGATGCCAAGGAGATCCAGGATAATGAAGTTCAAATAGAACTCAAGAAGGTCACGGCAGTAATGGAGGACTTCCAAATTGACCCCACCAAAAGTTAATTTAGGAAACACACGTGACTAGAGGATGTGGGCTATAACAAACACATGGTGCGAAGTGAGGACCCCGCACCATGATTCACTTATAATCACTCTTAGGATTTCAAACTAGGATGTGCATAAGATACTAGTGGATTAAGGGAGTTGTTGTGAAGTAATATACATGGATATATTTCAGAATCTTAAATTGAGGATGAAAGACCTGAATGAAGAGATCGTCCCTTTGGTTGGTATTACTGGAAAAATGAATATTCCATTGGGAAAGGTGGTTGATTCGTATCGAATATTGCATTTAATTACCCTCGAACCTATGCATTTTAGCCCCCTCGGATATCGTAATTGCTATAATTATGCTCGGTAACCAGAAAACCTCTGTTTTATATGCTAACATGTTATTTGAGGTATTGTCGAGCTTTTTAGGTGTTACGATGCTTAGTATGAAGTTTGAGCACGTTCTGGTTAAGTTCCGCTGCGATTCGCACGTTCGGTGGCATTTCGATAATTTTACACTTCGGAATTTTTGCCTAAAGTCTTCACGGAAGTTGTCGCTCTCAGGCCAAGCTTCGCGTGGACGTGAACGGTGCTCAAATCGGAGTCTGAACGAAAGAAACATGGACCTTTAATCGGAAAGAATTATAAGAGATTCATTAACAATTTAATTAATTACCCTTGTGTCCCTTTTCTTCTTTAATAATAACTCCATAAATTCCACCTATGTCCCAAACACGTTTTTTTGCAGCAAAAGAATGGAGATTTGGCCCTAGGCTCGAGTTTTGCTCTCGCCCAAAATTAGGGATTTTGGTCCGAAATTGGAGCTCGATTATTGACCACACGCGCAAATGGGTCTCTTTAGCCACCTTTTGGAGCTTAAGCTTTGGCCATTAATGGCTATGGAGGTTTTGGAGCTTGGAAGTGGGTTTTTCTTTTTTTACATGGTCTTGGTTTGGGCACATATTCGCAGTTGGGATTTGGCGACTTGGGCTACCATAGAACTTGGGCAATTTCTATTGCAGGTCTCGGCAATACCCATATGTGGGTTTTTGACTTTGCCATGGATGTTGTTACAGTGTTGCGGTGTGGGCATTTTTGACATCTATCGGCCGATCGGCGGACAACTCGAGGTCTACCGGGAATTGGATTTTTGCCGTGGGGTTTAGACAGTGTGCCTCCCCCACTTTTCGCGATCGACCGGTCACCACCCCCGGTCGACCAGTACCCTTTTTTGTGCGAGAGCAGTTACTTCCCCTTTCCTTTTTTCTATTTATTTTTATTTTATTTTAATTGTAACTTAAATCTTTTTCTTTTCTTTTATCTTTTCTTTTCTTAATTTTTTGCAACTTAGTATAAAATGGAACTTTGTTTTATTTTGTAAAGGGATTTAATTTAGGACATAGTTTTTTTCTCTCTTTTTTTAGTTGGAGACCTAGGGTTAGTTAATTTGGGGGGTTTCATTATTGGAGTTCACCCCTCTCCTACTGAAAAACGTCGCTAATGCCGTTTAAAACAAGATTAAACTGTATAAGCAACTCCGAGATGTTTGTTGAAGAAACCCTTTTCTTTTGAAAACAAAATGATAAACAACAAGAAGTGTTTACAAAAACTTATGTACGAGAGTAATCAAGACTTTGTAATCAGTTTTTAAAACTAAGACAGTTTCAAAAATTCAGCACACTATAGAATGAGATGAGTAGATGAAGATAATCAGAACACACAGTTTTTAACGTGGTAAAACCTCTCCCAATAGAGGAAACATCCACGGTGACTTCTAAGTCACAGAAGTAAAAATCCACTAACAACAAATAATAGTTACAAACAATACAACATACATGCACACAAATCAACCTATTCTAAGTTTAGGAATATACCCCACTTGGTGTCCTTCTAACTTCTCATAGATCTGATTGTTGATGATGTTCTTCCAGTTTGATAACTTCCTTTGCTTTAGCTTCCTTGCGTCGACTCAATAATCTTTGATCTTATTCACAACACTTCCAGTGTAGTATTGTGTTCAGTGTTTGTGATGTGATTCCTATCAACATGCATGAACTCACACACACTTAGTTTTACAGACAGTCTTAGAAAATTACATATAAAGACTATGTGCTGTGATTTTCTTTTCTTTCTTTCTTACAGAACTTGAAACCTTTTTGACCTTTAAATATAACCCAGATTCCACGGATATCTTGCTTCAAAATCGGTCAATATCTTAATCAATCTCTGTTTTAAAAATGTTTTTGAGATTGAAAATCTCCAAGTGTGAATCCAACTAGGTCAAGGTTAAGTTTCGTAAGAATAGAAACCATAAAACATTTTCAAAACTAAATCAGTAAAGATTTTCTTAAATCAAGAAAGAAATATGAAGATCTAGTGAAATGTAACATGCAGAGTGTAGATCTATAGTTTCTATGAGAAAGAAATACAGATCTTCACACGAATGTTTAAGTTGTTAACAAGATCATAGACAAAGAGGTTACAGCTTCAATATGAACAAACCACTCTCTCTCAAACACTCAAGGTTGTGTTTGGGGTTGTGAATATACGAAGGTTTGATTCAAAGTTTGAAGTGTTTAGGGTTAGGGTTAGGGTTTGGCTAACACAGTTTCTTTCTCTCTGTTCTCTCTTTTCTTTTCTCTCTTCTCTCTCACTTCTCTCTTCTCTCTATTTTTTTTCTCTCATAAATGACGAATGCCCAAAAGTCTTGAAAGGCTGAGAAGTGGAGGGTTTATATAGGAGTGAAGTAAGGTTCTGGAGGTGCGAACGGAATCAAGGGCTGAGATTAAGTCTTTCTAACTTTGACTTGATCTAAGGGTTATAAAACAGCGGTGGTTAAGTCGAGTGTGATTGGTTCATAGGATGGCACAAGGATAGGTTTAAAACACATACAGACCATCGATAAGTTTTCATCCAACGATCAGCAATGTACCATCCAACCCTCTCACATAACAAACACAAACAGATACATCAGGAGGATGACAAGTGTTGACATATGAGTGGCTTACAAACGCGCGTCAAAGTTAATTACAGCCTGCACCCTGAAGTCTCTAGCGCATTTACATTCTACCCAATCAAACATTCCAATGAAAACCAAATTTTTCAAAATAGCAAATTAACCCCACAAATTTTATAATCACACTTTTATTAATGAAAAAATTATTTAAAAAATGTTTTAAAAAGTTTAAAAATTCCCAAAAAATTATTAAAACAACATTTTAGGGGAATTTAACACACAATCAATTTTAAGCAATATATACACATGTATGCACTTCTAATGTGTGTAGTGTGATTCAATTTATACTTTCTTGGATTATTGAGGAAGATTAGAGAGATTAATTCTGAGGCTCTTTGGATTCTAGGTTAGACAACTAATTTTGTCACTATTTCCAAATTAGTTGAACACTTATACAATATAGACTTAAGCAAGTCAAAGGTATAAGGTTCTTCAATCTCCCCCTTTGGAAATATGAGACAAAATCTCCTTTGAGTTAGCTTAAACTCTTAGGGAACCAAAAACAATAAAACCTAGTCCTATACAAAGATATTATCTACCCATTTCCTAGAAAGTCAAAAATTACATAACTCAACTATTTACAAAATTTGTACACTAGAAATGGTAGACAATCAGTAGAAGAGATTCCTGCAAATATGCACACTAAGATCAAGCAGTTTAGATGAAATGTGAGCAAAACATTGAACCCGTAAGACTCAAATTTCTCCCCCATTTTGTCTCAAATGGACAAAGGGTAAAAATTAAGGTCTTTAGAGTTTAATCAGCACATACCATACCTATAGAATTACGCAAATACAGAAATATGTTATAGTCTAAAGGTTTATTGAACATGTCTGCAAGTTGCAGATCAGTAGGCAGGTAATGGATTTCTAACTCCTTAGTTTCAACAAGTTCGCGTATAAAGTGATGTCTTATTTTAATATGCTTAGTTCGCGAGTGTTGAACCGGGTTTTTAGATATGTTAATAGTGCTTTGATTGTCACAATACAATTGTAATTGATCTTCTTTAATCCCATAGTCGCTTAACATTTTTTTTATCCATACCAATTGAGCACAGCAACTTCCTGCTGGTATATATTCGGACTCAGCCGTAGATAAAGATGTGCAATTATGTTTTTTGCTACTCCAACCAACTAAATTATTGCCGACATAATAACAGGCACCTGATGTACTTTTACTATCATCAGTACACTCGGCCCAATCAGCATCAGTATACCCTATGATGGTGCTACAGGTATCATTAGTGTACCTAAGTCCAAGATTAAGAGTGCCCTTTATGTACTTTATTATACGTTTTACACACGATAAATGGCTCTCTTTAGGGTTATTCTGATAACGAGCACACAGACATACAACATACCTAATGTCTGGTCGCGAGGCAGTTAGATAGAGTAGGCTACCAATCATACTACGATAAAGAGTGGAATCAACTGACTTTCCATTTTCATCTTTACATAATTTAACAGTAGTACTCATAGGCGTTTTGGCAACTTTAGCATTATCTAAATCAAATTTCTTAACAAGATCTAAGGCATACTTGGTTTGAGAGACAAATAGACCACCAGAGTTCTGTTTCACTTGAAATCCTAAGAAAAGCTGTAGCTCCCCCATAAGGGACATGTGAAACTCCTTATGCATTATAGCAGAAAAAGATTTAACTTCAGAGTTTGAAGTAGATCCAAAAATGATGTCGTCTACATAGACTTGGGCTATAATAATGTTTTTGTCAAAATATTTGACAAAGAGAGTCTGGTCATTTCCTCCTCTCTTAAAACCCTTATCCAACAAAAAGTTGGAAAGGCGTTCATACCAAGCTCTAGGAGCTTGTTTTAAGCCATACAAAGCCTTTTTTAGACGAAAGACATGGTTAGGGTATTTAGGGTCAATGAACCCTTTGGGTTGTTCTACATACGTTTCTTCGGACAGAATTCCATTAAGGAAGGCAGACTTGACATCCATTTGATAAAGTGTAAATTTTAAGTAACAAGCTATGGCGAAAAGAAGGCGAACATATTCAAGACGAGTGACAGGGGAAAACGTCTCGCTAAAGTCTATTCCTTCTATTTGTGAGTAACCTTGAGCAACTAGTCTAGCTTTGTTTCTGAGGATGACCCCATTTTCATCAGATTTGTTCTTAAAAATCCAATGTGTCCCAATAACATTTTTTTTTTAGGCCGCGGTACAAGATACCAGACATCGTGAATGACACATTGTAAAAGTTCTTCCTGCATTGCAGAAATCCAGTGTGTGTCATTCAATGCTTCATTAATATTTTTCGGTTCCACGAGGGAGACGAAACATGCATAATTAGCATAATTTCTTAACTGGGATCTAGTATGAACTGGCTCATTAGGATTACCGACCACGTTGTCAATGGGATGATCTTTAGAGACCCAGCCAGGTACTTCTGGACTCTCAATAGGTAATGAGTCATCTATTTCTGGTGAATCAATTTTGAAATCATTTTCAGATTCAACCACAATAGGTGATTCAGATATCTTATTTTCGACAATAGTGTCGCTTACAATTACATTTATCGATTCCATAACGGCCTTAGTACGCAGATTGTATATACGATAAGCACGACTGTTTGGAGAGTATCCTAAGAAGATGGCTTTATCACCACGCGTTTCGAATTTAGACAGATGTTCTCTGTCTTTACAGACATAACACTGACTTTCGAAAGTTCTTAGATATTTCAGATTAGGATTCTTACCATACCACAACTCATAAGGGGTTTGTTTAGAGTTTTTCCTAAGGTAAACCCTATTAATGATATGACAAGCAGTTCTAATAGATTCTACCCAAAAGTATTTAGGTAGGGATTTGGCATGGAGCATGACACGTGCCATCTCTTGAAGAGTTCGGTTTTTCCTTTCAGCAATACCATTCTGCTGAGGAGTCTTAGGCGCACTGAATTCATGTTTGTAACCGTTGTAGTCACAATATTCAACTATTCCTGTGTCTATGAACTCTCCCCCTCTATCGCTACGAATACGATTGCCTTGTGTGTCCTTCTCATTTTCAATTCTTAGTAATATTTTTAAAAAATTCTGAAACGTGTCAGATTTATGTTTCAAGAAGGCAACCCAAGTGAATCGTGTGAAATCATCAACCATGACAAGGATATAACTGTGTCCACAAAGACTAACAGTTCTAGAGGGACCAATAAGGTCCATATGGATGAGATCTAGAGGTCTAGAGGTGAGAATGTCTTTAACCTTTTTATGCAAAGTCTTAACTATTTTTCCTTCCTGGCAATGACCACAGACAACACTGGAAATAGGTTTAATTTTAGGAATTCCTCTAACTATCTCTTGACTAGACAATCTACCAAGGATATCATAACTTAAGTGACCCATACGATTATGCCAGATTTCATTGTCATCCATTCTGACAATGTTACAGGTTTCAGAACCAGTCTAAACAGTATAAAAATTATCAGGTGTTCTAAAACCGGTAATAATGCGTTTACCTTTATCATTTAGAATTTTACAATTGTTCTTTGAAAAGGTAACTGTATGGTCAGAGTCACAAAATTGTGATATACTTAGGAGGTTGGCTTTAAGGCCTTTAACTAAAAGTACATTTTCGAGAGTAGGCATTCCCTCTTCTTTTAGGGTTCCTTTACCTATGATCTGGGATGAAACTCTGTCACCAAAGACTACTTTGCCTCCAGCAAATTTGGTTTTGTTTAAGAGTTTGGTTTCATCTCCTGTCATATGTTTGGAGCATCCTGAATCTAAGTACCAACCAGATGAAGTGTGTTCAGCTTTTAAAGCAGTGATAACAATGTTACACTTCATTTGGGGTAAAAGATCATCTTTTCTAACCCAAATAGCTCTAGTTTTAATTTTGCGCAAGTTTGCCCTCATTTGATAAAACTTTCGAGAAGCATCTTTTTGTCGAAAAACATTTGGGGCAACAAACTGATTATTTTTGAAAATTTGAGCTTTTGGTTTAGGAAAGTTTCTGGGAGCCTTTCTCTTAAATGAACTCTTAGTTTTGGTCTTTCTATTTCTGTAGTTAGAGTTCTTGTTAGGTTGTCTAGGAAGGACATAATGGTTACGATTTTGCCTAGAATAATTAAAGTTCTTGTAGACAGAAGACTTGTACACAGGGGTGTTTAGACGCCTAGCATAACAACCTTCAAAGGAATGACCATAAATGTCACAGTAGGAGCAATATTGATTGCTTGAGGGATGAACTTCCTTAGGAAAACTTCTAAAGATGGGTTTAACAGCATTCTGTTCAGTAGTGCTATTCGTAGGAGGGATGGTTTTAAAGGTAGATTCAGCCTTTCTGATCAAAGGACAGGCGTATTTAGTCTTAAGTGTAGTGTCAGCCTTAGAGTGACTAGACTCTCCAATGTCTTTCTGGTGTTGCTTTTGATCAAATTCCTTTTTAATAAAATGAAAATCTGGACATGTTTCAATTGGTCTTTTACCCCCAGACACAAACTTAATAGGTTCAAAATTTGTAGTTTGTGGTTTGTTCTTAGGGCAAAATCCAATACCGGTTCTATCATCAGAATTGGTCTTGGAGTCAACAACAAAGTCAGTAAAACAATTTGAATTGTTTTCAAACTTAGAAAATTTTTTGAAAATAGTAGCTGTCTTTGTTTTTGCTTCCTTCAGTTCTAATAATGTTCCCTTGTATTTCATTTCCAGGGTTTCATTAGTTTTAGTCAACTCTTTTAATTTTTGATCAAAAGCTTCAATTTCAGATTGATGAGTCAGACACTGGTTAGTGTACTCTCCAGCATTCAACTTCACAAAAAGACTTAGATCATCTAATTTCTTAGTCAGGTCTCTAACAGTCTTCTCCAGTCTAGTCCCTTTTTTAAGAGTTTTGGCATACAAAGTATGGATATCAGGGAGGTCATTTGTGTCTGAGTCGCTAAGTGAAGTGTATGTAGTGACCCCTAACGATTCAGTTGTAGTACTCACGCACCCATTTACATCGTCGTTATCGAAATCACTTTGACTCACACACACGGAACTAGAGCTAGTAACATTTTCAGATAATAAGGCATCTAGGCCAGTCAAAGTAGTATTCACACAAGCAAGATTAAGAGCATCATTATCACATACAGGCATATCATCATTGTAAATGATCTTAGCATAAAAGGACATGCAAGGGTCAAGTACATTTGATGCCTCAAGTTCCTCTTCATCAGAGTCACTTGAATCATCCCAAGTTTTACAGACATTGGCTCTATTGTGTGTGTTGGCTTTATTCAGATTAACTCTGTAATCGTGAGCAATGTGACCTATTTTCCCACATCTAAAACATTCAATCTTTTTAAGGTCTCTAGTGGGTCTGTAGTTGTTGTCCTTAGGATGTTTGTCAAGACCTCTCTCATGAGGTTTGGGATTAGACAGAGTATGATAATTAGGCTTGCCTTGTTTAGATGCCTGTTTGTTTCTAAATTTGACAATTTTCTTAAATTGTTTAGACATTAAAGCAATCTGATTATCTAGTTTGTCTATATCACACTCCTCATCAGAGTCAGAGTTGATCAAATTAGACTCAAGTTTAGATATCTTAGAGGCAAAACTCAAGTTAGAGTTGGGCTGTTTTCTTTGAGAATGATTTAATTGTTTCTTAAAGTCTAATTCCATTTCCACAGTCCTAAGTTTGCTACTGAGTAACTCAGGGGTAAGGTTTTGATCACTCATTTCCTCAATAGCATACCTCTTGCTGTCAAACTTTTGTGGTAATGATCTTAGGATTTTAAAAACAATTTCATTCCTATCATATGTTATACCATTAGCATGCAACTTAGTAACTATATCAGTTAAGTTCATGTAAAAGTCATCAAAAGACTCAGAGTCAGATATAATCAAAGAGTTGTACTGCTGGGTAAGCATTTGAGTTTTAGCAGCATTAACTCTTGAGTCTCCTTCATGGGCAGTGATTAATGTGTCCCAAGCTTCCTTAGAAGTGGCACAAGATGAGATTCTCATGAACTCATACTCATTAATAGACATAAAAATGGCATTCTTGCCTTTATTGTTATTTCGAGAAATGATTTTCTCTTCTTGGGTAAACTCACTTAAGATTTTCTTTACCCTCTCATCACTTCCTTTAGTGGCTGGTTTAGTAGGATAAGTGTATCCATTTTCAATAATGTCCCAGACATCATCTCCTAAAGTCCCTTGGATGAAGGCAACCATTCTTACTTTCCAGTAAGCAAAGTTGTTTCCATCAAAGAGTGGAGGTCTGGACAGATTACCAAACCTTTCATTCTTCTCGTCCATAGTTAGGTTTTTCTGAAAACGATTTCAGAAACACAAGATCTTCTTGAAATAAAATTTAACAGGGCTCTGATACCAATTGAAAAACGTCGCTAATGCCATTTAATACAAGATTAAACTGTCTAAGCAACTCCGAGATGTTTGTTGAAGAAACCCTTTTCTTTTGAAAACAAAATGATAAACAACAAGAAGTGTTTACAAAAACTTATGTACGAGAGTAATCAAGACTTTGTAATCAGTTTTTAAAACTAAGACAGTTTCAAAAATTCAGCACACTATAGAATGAAATGAGTAGATGAAGATAATCAGAACACACAGTTTTTAACGTGGTAAAACCTCTCCCAATAGAGGAAACATCCACGGTGACTTCTAAGTCACAAAAGTAAAAATCCACTAACAACAAATAATAGTTACAAACAATACAACATACATGCACACAAATCAACCTATTCTAAGTTTAGGAATATACCCCACTTGGTGTCCTTCTAACTTCTCATAGATCTGATTGTTGATGATGTTCTTCCAGTTTGATAACTTCCTTTGCTTTAGCTTCCTTGCGTCGACTCAATAATCTTTGATCTTATTCACAACACTTCCAGTGTAGTATTGTGTTCAGTGTTTTTGATGTGATTCCTATCAACATGCATGAACTCACACACACTTAGTTTTACAGAGAGTCTTAGAAAATTACATATAAAGACTATATGCTGTGATTTTCTTTTCTTTCTTTCTTACAGAACTTGAAACCTTTTTGACCTTTAAATATAACCCAGATTCCACGGATATCTTGCTTCAAAATCGGTCAAGATCTTAATCAATCTCTGTTTTAAAAATGTTTTTGAGATTGAAAATCTCCAAGTGTGAATCCAACTAGGTCAAGGTTAAGTTTCGTAAGAATAGAAACCATAAAACATTTTCAAAACTAAATCAGTAAATATTTTCTTAAATCAAGAAAGAAATATGCAGATCTAGTGAAATGTAACATGCAGAGTGTAGATCTATAGTTTCTATGAGAAAGAAATACAGATATTCACACGAATGTTTAAGTTGTTAACAAGATCATAGACAAAGAGGTTACAACTTCAATATGAACAAACCACTCTCTCTCAAACACTCAAGGTTGTGTTTGGGGTTGTGAATATACGAAGGTTTGAATCAAAGTTTGAAGTGTTTAGGGTTAGGGTTAGGGTTAGGGTTTGGCTAACACAGTTTCTTTCTCTCTGTTCTCTCTTTTCTTTTCTCTCTTCTCTCTCACTTCTCTCTTCTCTCTATTTTTTTTTCTCTCAAAAATGACGAATGCCCAAAAGTCTTGAAAGGCTGAGAAGTGGAGGGTTTATATAGAAGTGGAGGAAGGTTCTGGAGATGCGAAGGGAATCAAGGGCTGAGATTAAGTCTTTCTAACTTTGACTTGATCTAAGGGTTATAAAACAGCGGTGGTTAAGTCGAGTGTGATTGGTTCATAGGATGGCACAAGGATAGGTTTAAAACACATGCAGACCATCGATAAGTTTTGATCCAACGATCGGCAATGCACCATCCAACCCTCTCACATAACAAACACAAACAGATACATCAGGAGGATGACAAGTGTTGACATATGAGTGGCTTACAAACGCGCGTCAAAGTTAATTACAGCCTACACCCTGAAGTCTCTAGCGCATTTACATTCTACCCAATCAAACATTCCAATGAAAAATGAATTTTTCAAAATAGCAAATTAACCCCACAAATTTTATAATCACACTTTTATTAATGAAAACATTATTTCAAAAATGTTTAAAAAAGTTTAAAAATTCCCAAAAAATTATTAAAACAACATTTTGAGGGGAATTTAACACACAATCAATTTTAAGCAATATATACAAATGTATGCACTTCTAATGTGTGTAGTGTGATTCAATTTATACCTTCTTGGATTATTGAGGAAGATTAGAGAGATTAATTCTGAGGCTCTTTGGATTCTAGGTTAGACAACCAATTTTGTCACTATTTCCAAATTAGTTGAGCACTTATACAATATAGACTTAAGCAAGTCAAAGGTATAAGGTGCTTCACCTACCACTTTGTGTAATTCCTCCATTAATGTAAGTTTACTATTCATTATCACTTTTGCCTACTTTTCTTATCTTTATCCATTTATTTCCATGCTTAGTTAACTATTTCCATGCCTAGATAATTTTAGTTGTTAGATTTAATTAGTTTTTTAATTAATTAGTTAATTTATTTAATGTCATTTAATATGCTTAGGGGCTAATTTAAATTAGGTTGTGTTAAATTGAACTCACCTAGGGTTGACGTGTTGCTTTGCTTTGGTGATGGAATTTATGTATTTATTTCGAGTGTGTTGTCCTAGTTATTACACCTAGGAGATTTAATGGGATATATCATGTATGCCCCGTATTTACGACCTTGCGTCCGTAATTTTTGGGGTATTTGTTGACGCCATAATCTTATTAGTCTTTTATGCGAATTTAGGGGTGTGACAACTCTTGATTTAAGTAATTGACGAAACGAGGCGCAATCTTAATAACTCTTCGACCCATGTAACCATTTTATACTAATTAACTCGGGGTGACAGAAATTCGACGCAACCTATAGTTTTTATTCTCTTTGTTAATTTAGTTTAAATATAGTCACCTAGTTTAATCTTTTCCTTTTGTTATCTTTTCCTTTTTGTTAGTATTAGCATCTTGTCTTTGTGGATTAGATACCCTAACTGGCCACTATACTCCCTTAAAAGAGTGTAGTCATAGTTTAGATTTTTGTATAGAGTTGATGAGCTGAATAAAATAAAACGATCGGCGCGTAGGTGACGCTCGTGCCACGGCGCAACCCTGTCTGTTAGCGGTCCTACCAGTTAGGGCATCAAATATCTCCAAAGTAATTGAGGTTTTGGTGATAGACATTGACTCTCCTATGGAGATCAAGTGCACTACAAAATGAGTAATAATGGAGATCAGGGGCGATCAGGACATCGCTCAGAAGTGGTTCATTGCTGTCGTCAGGCCAACGTAGGAAAAGAAAAAAGAGAAGGAAGTAACCCCGAAACGTATCAAGACAGAGCTAACCCATTTAAATAGAAACTAAAGTACTAGAGACCGTGGGTGGAAGAGATAAGAGTTGACCCCACAGATAGATACATTGGAAGACTGGAGGAGATAACTTTTGATGAGAATAGTCCAAAAAGAAAAAAAATTATCGGTACCACATTGGTCGAGCGGGAAAGGAAGAAGATAACTTCTTTACTAAAGCATAATCAAGATGTTTTCATGTGGAAACCGTGTGATATGCCAGCGATCGATCCCAAAATCATGTTCTATAAACTTTACATCGACCCAAAATTCCCACTGATCACACAAGAGGCTCACCGCACTACCCCTGAAAAGGACAAGGTAGTAGAAACTAAGGTGGGGAAACTTCTGGAGGCAAGGTCCATCAGAGAAGTTCAATTCCCAAAATGTATCTCAAATCCAGTGGTGGTGTGAAAGAGCAATAGTAAATGAATTTATAGGAGAGAATGGACCTAGAGACCAATATGTTGCTGATCAGTTGACATGTCATGATATTAACTAATCTAGGAAATGGACATTGAGTGAAGAAGGCGAGTCTAACTCAAAGGGGATTAGAGTGGGAATTATGATTGTCACTAGAGAAGGCCATGATCGAGCAAGGAATTAGGCTTGTCTTTGAAGCATCTAACAATGCAAATTGAATATGAAGTCGTCATAGCCAAACTAAGAAAAGCTCACTCGTTGGGAATAAATCATCTCGACGTGTATCGTGATTCAAAGTTGGTATCCAACCAAGTAAAGGAAGATATCAAGTCCAAAAATGAATGGATGGCATCATACCTATAGGTGGCTCACGATTTGATGTCAAAATTTGAGGAAGTACACATTCAACAGTTCCCCCAAGGGCATAATAACCATGTTGATGCTTTAGATGCTTTAAGCTCAACGATGGACTCTAATCTCAGAAGAACGATTGAAGTGGAATTCCTTAATGAGCCTATCATTACAAGGCCAGTAGTCATTGAGCATGTTTTTTTCACCGTACAAAATAGTCCTAATTGGATGAACCCAATAATTATTTATCTTCAAAACAACATCTTTCCGCCCGACAAAAAGCAATCCCACTAATTCAAAGTTAAATCTATACGATTTCATCTGGGGCCCGAAAGAAAATTTTACAGAAGGTCCTTTACAGGTCCCTACCTCCAATGTGTGCATCCAAGTGAAGTTGACAAAGATCTTTACAAACTTCACTATTATACACGAATAGTTTCAAAGATGAATAAAATCCAAATGACAAAAGAATAAGTAATGTTCTCGGCTCCACCCGAAATGAGATCGGCTCAGTTGTAATCTGCTCGACCAACCTACCTGACAGCTGTCACATATATATAAAAAAAGTTGGACACACCATATGCTCATGTGGGTGCCTACACACTGAAACATCCTCCATTAATCACATGGGAATATAAGAACATGCTTGTTAAAAATTAACCACCCACGAACTAATCCATAAAATCAACCCACGATCCAAGGAACTTTAGTTTATTATTATGATAAATATGTATCTTTAAGTGTAACTGCCCTACTTATAAGGGCAATCCACATGTCCTCTTGTAAATATCCATAATAACCTATAAATAGGACATTAATCCATGAAAAAGGGGTACTTTTACTGGTATCATATCAATCAGCGATTTGTAACAACAACCCTAATTGTAACGTTGTCAATAGTGCAATAAATCCTAGCAACACTGTGGCTATAGGTTTCCTTGAGGGGACGAACCACATAAAATTCATTGTGTTTTCGCTGTCTTTCATCCCTATTCTTTATTATCATTATTTCACTCTTTATTAATTTATCAATTATTTATTGTCTCCATTTATGGACGCCGTCAAATTGGCGTTGTCTATGGGAATCTCGTTAAGGTAGTCTAGAATGACGGATAACCCCGAGAGCAGCTGTATGGCAGAAGTTCAGACACCGTCCACCCCCACATACATGGGCAATCTTCACAGCATACTGTTTAGACTGGCTAAAGGGTAAGAAGCAATATAGGAGAGTGTTTGGAATTTGACCCACACCCTCCAGGCAAGACTAGTGCATCCCAATCCGAAAGATGTAACCCTGGAACCCAAGGTATCGAGGAGTGGCGAGGGTTGACTTTTCCCAATTCCTCATAAGGAGAGGAATCAAGAATACCACAAGTAAGCAACGGAGAATCCTAGGAGGCTATACATCGGATCCTATGGAAATACCATCTCCTCTCAATGAACCAGGATGCAGCAGGTGAGAGTGCAGCTGCAGCGGAAATATTGCGACTTCTCAAATAACATTCAATTTTAATTAAACCCAAATTTTAGTTAAACCCTAAAACATGCATCTAGATGATTTATCAAATAAAATATAGCATGTAGGATAAAACAAACAATTTCAGGAAAAATCCCCCAAAGGGGCAAAACCTTTAATGTCATTATAATATTGTAACATACAATTTCGGATTACAATGAAAATACAGTGACTAAGAATTACCCTCAGGTATCGGATTCTGTAGTCGGCGACTGGAATTTTCCCTTTCCAGGAGGGCTGCAATGAAGAAGAGAACGACTTCTCCACAAGTGTGTGACACAGAAATACCCGCAGGTGTCGGTTCCTATGTCGGCGGCTGGAATTTTCCCTTTCGAGGAGGGCTGCAATGAAGAAGGGAACGGCTTCTCCACAAAGGTTGAACAATAGCAAAGCTTGTGTTCTAGGGTTCCAAAAGATTCACAAAAGTAATTGGGATTTTTGGTGTGAATCCAAAAGAGTCTTGGGACTCAAAAACGTGAAGACTTAGAGTATTTAGGACTCTTAAAATCGTCTTGAAAAGTCTTAAAAAATAACTCCCCGAAGATGGCTTTAAATAGGGAAACTTTGAGCCTAAAAAATCTCCAGCGAATCTGGCCGAATTTATCCCAGACGGACCGGTCCGGTTCTGAGGCGGATCGGTCCGGTCAAGCGGATCGGTTCTTTTATTTTGGCCTTCATCGGTTCGCTTGCGGTCCGGGGTATACTGGATCTGCAGCAAGCGGATCGGTCCGGTTGAGGGACGGATCGGTCCGGTTACGGATCGGTCCGGTATGGGGCCGGATCGGTCCGGTTTTCCCTGGAAAATAAAATCCTTTTAAAAGCCTTATTTTGCTTTAAAAAACTTACTTCTTATTTTTATAAAAATCATTTTATAAAAATTTCCCAATACTAAATATGAACTTTAAGGAACGTAAAAACAAAATTTTACCAAGTTCATTCTCGCAGAGGCTATGATGTTGAAGACGCTTTGATATTCGGATCCGTTGATGTAGATGCGATCTTGAGTTTCTTCAACGGTGTAACGGCGTACGACATACAAATTGATGATGGAAAAAAATTTCCTTACAAATCTCCCCCTATGTCTATGCCGATACATACATAAAAAATATCCGAATTATCAACTAATGACCTATACAAATCTACCCTCCCATTAACCCTAAAGATGGAAAGATACAAAGGTATAAATCTTCATCGTTTGTTCTTAAATCTTCAACAATCATCAAATCTCAAAACTTTTCTCATCAGGGTGTGCAACATATTGATTTTCAATCTTCATACCTACACACATGAGACAAAGAAAATACCACGTGACATATTGAGTTTGAAATGAGATAACATGAGACAAAGCAAATACCACGTGACATATCGAGTTTGAAATGAGATAAACATGGATATCAATATATGATAAAAACATAAGCTATATCTCAAAAACTCCCCCAAAATTCAAACTCCCCCATAATATGATAATTCTTTCTCCCCCTTTTTATGATGTCCCCAAATAGACAAATGAGAAGAATGAATCAAATAAGCAAAATCGGGGTGTCACGATATACAAAAAAATACACAAACTATTTTTGATTTTTCAAATTTTTCATACAAATATAGGATACCAATTTGAACAAATATGATACAAAAATCACACCATGGATTTAGACTCAAACAACCAAGTCATGGAAATGGAATGAATGAGTGTGAACACATTCGATAGGTAAATCAACTCAATCAATCATATGTGCACGATGCATATGTGTACCCCTAACGAATGAACATCAAAAGTATCCTTAGGTGTAAAGTTTGTTGAATTTAGATGACATCGTCTTATACAAATCAACAAATCAAAGTCAAATGATTTCCACACCAATAACGTCCAAAACTATTTAGCGCATTTGCAAGATTTTCAAGGACGTGCAAACCCGTTTTAAATTCTCCAACCAAACTCCCTCGTATATATTTTCTTTTAGAGGTAATCTAAATTCTCAAACTTTGGAGAATTGGTGCAAAAACCTAAATGGCCCATATTTGGCATGAATTTCTTTTTATTGCCTTTCAATTTTTTTTTTCGGGCTCTTTTAACCTCTTTGGACCTCGGATAATAAAATTCCTCAATTTTTTAGGTCCTTTTTAACGGTGGCTTTTGCGCAAAGGATAGATGATTACCTTTCGCAACCCCTCCCCGTTTTAAAATAAAGCACACAAACTCACAAAACAGCTTTTATATGCAGAATTTCCTTATAAAAAATTTATCGCGCTTGGTTCATTTTAAGGACAGGATTGAAGCGAAAACACCCAACCAACATGTGATAAGACAAGCACAATAATCAATCAAATCCGTGCATGTGTGCAATAAAGGAAACATGAGTCAAACATGTAGGAAGAAACACTTAATTACATCTTAATGACTCCAAACATTATAAAGCACATGGATGAATTGACCTATTGTCTCAAAACACTACCAAATAGTCACATGAAAAAAATGGAATGATGTTGTGACTCGATCATCCAAAGTGTTCATCCATAAACGGTGTAAACAAAAAAACAAAAATCTTTTTGGATTTTTCAAAAATAATTTTAAAACAAAACTATATGCAAAAAGTACAAGTCATCACACTAGTAAAAATATATCATGAAACCACAACTAGTGTATGACAAACATGCAACCACAATCAACCAAAAGATTTCACATGGGGTGAATAACGTGCAAGCAAACGGGAATTGTGGACAAATAAACCATAAGCCTCTAAATCCGATTTTCTAACCCAAATTGATGTGTAACGAAGTGTGGGGGTTTTGGGAATCGAATTTATTCTTTCATTAACCTTCCTAGGTCCATTTAAAAGCTTATAACAAAATCGCCTAAGATGACCTTGCCTACCGCAATGTGTGCAAGTGTAAATCGGGCGGTGTGTGTTACCTAAAGGTGGCTCACTCCTCAAATTCCTAGGTGGTGCCCTCATCAATTTCCTAGGTGGTGCTTTCTGAATTTGCCTAGGTGGATCTCTCCTAATGATCCTAGGAGGTTCTCTCACGATGTTCCTAGGGGGATCTTTTTTAACAAACTTAGGTGCCTCTTTCTTAACAATCCTAGGAGGCTCTCTCACACGTGTGGGAATGGGTGCAACATATTTTTCAAGACCAATCCCACCCCTATCAGTTTTGATCATCTGTGCCTAAAATCTTTTCAAGTTTTTCAGACCTAGACTCCAAATCAAATTTCACCTTACTTGAATCTTTCAATTTCACCTCAAGTTCACCTATCCTAGATTTAAGTACTCGTTTAGAATCCTCAAACTCTAAAAGCTCCTTTTTCATAGTCTCCATCAAGCCTCTAAGACTATCTCTCTCACCCTCGGCGTACTGAAGCTTCTCTTTTAAAATTTTCGCATGTGCCCTAAGTTCTTTAACTAAAAAGTCATTATTTTTTATGGCACACTCTTTCAATTGAGCTTTCAATTTCAAATTTTCTTTCTTTGTTTTCAATGTTTCAGCATAAAGTTCATTGAAAGAAGTTTGCAAGTCATGCTCATCTACACTTTCCTCCTCACTTTCATCCACACTCCCATCACCTTCACTATCACTAATCACATGGATGGGAAACTCTCGCCTAGAAGCATAAAAAACTTATTCTTCCGAATCACAATCACTAAGGGTAGAAACATGAGAAATCGGTTTATTCAATTTCTTCTTTAAATTTGTGGTACACTCATGTAACGTGTGACCAACACCCTCACAGCAAGGACACCTCTCAGATTCGTTTTCAACAGAAGATTTAAAACAAGAGTTCGTGTGAATTTTCCAATTAATTTTTTCAAAAATTTGACATCGAAGATCATCAAAACCATCAAAAGCCATTTTTGCAAAATCAGGATCAAAACACAATAACTTAGTGCAACCCGCTCTGATACCAATTTGAAAACGTGAGTAGACAAATTGTATCAGAAAGTAAATCCTCGAAAAATCAGGATCACGCGATAGATTAGCGTAACCCGCTCTGATACCAATTTGAGAGTGCAGCTGCAGCGGAAATATTGCGACTTCTCAAATAACATTCAATTTTAATTAAACCCAAATTTTAGTTAAACCCTAAAACATGCATCTAGATGATTTATCAAATAAAATATAGCATGTAGGATAAAACAAACAATTTCAGGAAAAATCCCCCAAAGGGGCAAAACCTTTTATTTTCATTATAATATTGTAACATACAATTTCGGATTACAATGAAAATACAGTGACTAAGAATTACCCTCAGGTATCGGATTCTGTAGTCGGCGGCTGGAATTTTCCCTTTCCAGGAGGGCTGCAATGAAGAAGAGAACGACTTCTCCACAAGTGTGTGACACAGAAATACCTGCAGGTGTCGGTTCCTATATCGGCGGCTGGAATTTTCCCTTTCCAGGAGGGCTGCAATGAAGAAGAGAACGGCTTCTCCACAAGGGTTGAACAATAGCAAAGCTTGTGTTCTAGGGTTCCAAAAGATTCACAAAAGTAATTGGTATTTTTGGTGTGAATCAAAAAGAGTCTTGGGACTCAAAAAGGTGAAGACTTAGAGTATTTAGGACTCTGAAAATCATCTTGAAAAGTCTTAAAAAATAACTCCCCGAAGATGGCTTTAAATAGGAAAACTTTGAGCCTAAAAAATCTCCAGCGAATCTGGCCGAATTTATCCCATACGGACCGGTCCGGTTCTGAGGCGGATCGGTCCGGTCAAGCGGATCGGTTATTTTATTTTGGCCTTCATCGGTTCGCTTGCGGTCTGGGGTATACTGGATCTGCAGCAAGCGGATCGGTCCGGTTGCGAATCGGTCCGGTATGGGGCCGGATCGGTCCGATTTTCCCAGGAAAATAAAATCCTTTTAAAAGCCTTATTTTGCTTTAAAAAACTTACTTCTTATTTTTATAAAAATCATTTTATAAAAATTTCCCAATACTAAATATGAACTTTAAGGAACGTAAAAACAAAATTTTACCAAGTTCATTCTCGCAGAGGCTATGATGTTGAAGACGCTTTGATATTCGGATCCGTTGATGTAGATGCGATCTTGAGTTTCTTCAACGGTGTAACGGCGTACGACATACAAATTGATAATGGACAAAAATGTCCTTACAGCAGGATCGGTCCTATCACCTCGAGGCCACCTCCTCTATCCAGTCTCCCAGCAAATTTGGTGACCATTCATAGTCAGAGGAGAGCCCTAGTGTGCTTGAAAGGTTAAGCATGCGATCAGCATTTGATCGACTAGGCCCACATTATAACTACTGGCAAGAGAATGAATCTTGGAGATCCGTCACTAGAGGCTCTTGTCGATATGATAGAGCATCAACTAAGTCCAAGAAGACTTCCAAGAAAAAGATCCCGGTTGAAAGGCGAGGACGATCAGAAAATACAATTGAAGGAAATACCCAAGGTGATAACCAACGGTGGAAAAGATCGATCCAACACCTAGAGGAACGCCTGGGAGAGATGGATAACTCAAAGAATCCCTTACAGACGGAGTTAACAAAAGGATCCCCCTTCGTCTCATCTATTGTGCTATACCCCACTATGGCGAAGTTCATGCCACCGGTTATCATGCCAAAGTACAATGGGAAGACGGACCCTATTTTTCATATCGAACAGTACCAAGCCGATGCAGACATTTATTCCATCCTAGATGAAATGAGGTGTGGATAATTCTCCAATGCTATAACTGACTTTATGCAGATCTGGTACAATAACCCGCCTAGAGGGAAAATAAAAAAAATTCAACAACTAGCCTACTAGTTTGTTAGCAATTTATGCTTTGATGCAAATCCAGGGAAATAAGTCGCCCATTTTCCTAGTGCTCGACAGAGGGCAGATGATAGAACTTGTGATTATCTCACCCAATTTAACATCAAGAAGATGGAAGTGGTGGATTATAATGCGCTCGCCACCATAACGGCTCTGATGAGCGGATTGCGATTGGGGAATCTATTTTAGGCATTAGCTAAGGAGCCACCAAAACTATGATCGAACTGCTGGACAAATCAGGGAAGATTATGAACACCAAGGAGGCAATAAAGGTCAAGGAATCCAACAGTCCTAAGCCACCAACTGACAAAACCACCGACAAAAAAGAGCAAAAAGATAGGAAGGTTTATAAACCATGGAAGTGCAATGAGTACAAGCGTATCACATTTGGCGTCCACCACATCTTGGAAGAAATCCCGGAAAGAAAAGACCTCAGGTGGCCAGGAAAATTGAAAATGCCAGTAAGTAGGAGGTACAGAAGCATTTACTGCGAATTCCATTCAGATCACGATCACAACACAGACAATTGTATAGTTTTGAAGAATGAGATCGAGGGATTAATCTGGAGGGGAAAGCTGTCCAAATATGTGGATGGAAATGGCCAATCAAATCCTAAAGAGAGTAAAGCCAGGAGACAATCAGAATCGCCCTGTCGAACGACGAACGATAAGAAGAGGGAGAGGGATGACGACTCAAATGACGACCCAGGTCTCCCTAAAAAAACCAAGGAACTCATGTGCGACATCGGAATGATATATTTTGACTGTCATTTCATCATAATATGGGGTGCTAGTGGGGGAGAAGAACCTGCTAAAATGAAAGATGACCTGAACAAGGCCCAAGCCTGCGAACATACGCAGGTTAATCTGACAGCCAATTTAGGCAAACGACCCCGCAAGATGAACACGTATAAACTGATCGTTGGATTTTGGAAAGACGATCTTTTCAGGGTATTGTACCCCGATGATGCTCCTCTGGTCGTCACCAGGGTCATTCAAGAAGGACGGGTGGCTAGTATCTTGGTGGATAATGGAATATCCAAAGATGTAATATTCTAAAGTTGTTACAAGAAGTTGAACCTTCAAGATATAGATCTAACACCTTATCACCAGCCTTTAATTGGGTTTTCAGGTGAAAAGGCGTACCCACTATAGATGGTGGAACTGAAAGTCATGGTGGGCACTTGGCCGATCAGTCAAACAAAGAAAATTTGCTTCTTCGTCCTCGATAAAAATGTACTTTTAGTCTACAACGTGATATTCAAAAGGATCGACCTGAAGAAGTTTGAGATCATCCCATCTACAGTGCATCAATGCCTGAAGTTCCCAACCCACTTCGGAGTAGGATTTGTCAAAGCCAATCAAAAGGTAGAGCATGAGTGCTGCTTTAACTCAACAAACCAGGAAGAGCATAAGAAGTTGATGACCACCTATCATATAGAACCTATTAATCCTCGAGATGAAGTGAAATTGATCAATAGGCAGGCTGCCAAAGATATCGAAACAGCCCCACTTGACGTCGACCACCCAAAATGCATAATTCAAATCGGGTCATTCTTAATCTAACTTTTGAAGCAAGATCTCGTATAATTTCTCTAGAAATGCAAGAATGTATTCACATGGAGCCATGAATACATGACCGATATGACCCTGACTTCATGTGCCACGAGTTAAATGTGATGGAAGGAGCCAAGCCGGTCAAATAGATACATAGGGTTTTTTACGCCGATAAGAATCTTGTCGTCCAGGAAGAGGTCGATAAGCTGCATAAAACCAACTTTATCGATGACATAAAATATTCATAATGGTTGGGTAAAATGGTCATGGTGCGCAAGAAGAACAATAAATGGAGGATGTGCATCGATTTTACCGATCTGAACAAGACATGTCCAAAAGATTATTTCCCGCTACCAAAGATCGACCTGCTAGTTCACGCCACTGCAGGCCACGAGCTCCTCAGCTTCATTGTTGCCTACTCCAATTACAACCAGATCAAGATGAAGCCTTCCGATAGAGAAATGTCCTTTATAACTCATAGAGGTACTTATTGTTGTAATGTTATGCCATTTGGTCTTTAAAATACAAGAGCCACCTACCAGGAACTGGTAAAAAAGTTATTGAAGACCAAATCGGGGTCAACATGGAGGTTTACGTGGAAGATATTATCACTAATAGCAAGTCATCCGTCGACCAAATTAAAGACCTCGGAAGACCTTTGACAAGTTGGAGAAGTACCAAATGAAGCTGAACCCCACCAAATGCATTTTTGGTATAAAGGAAGGCATGTTCCTAGGTTTTATCGTCAATCGGCAGAACCCAGATAAGATTCGGGCTCTGCTCAATATGAAATCCCCCACAATGAAGAAAGACTAGCAAAGTCTAACGGGGAAAGTCGCTGCACTTAACAGGTTCGTCTCTAGGGTCACCGATAAGTGCCTGTCTTTATTTAAGGTGTTAAGGAAGTCGTTCGAATGGAATAAAGAATGTGAAAATGTGTTCATAAAGCTGAAGCGTTACACGGGTTCCCCACCTCTCCTATCACGCCCAGTTGTTGGTGAAAAAATCTACCATACCTTATAGTGTTTGAATCAACTGTTAGTTCAGCACTAGTAAGGAAAGAGGAAGGAGTTAAGAAACCATTTTGCTATACCAGCAAAGCATATAAAAGGGCTTGAAGTTCGGTACCCCTGAAGGGTAATTTAGCATTAGCATTGAGAGAAGCTTCACGAAGGATGAAGCTATAGTTCTAGGACCACTCTATAGTTATCTACACAGACTGCCCTTACGGTAAATCCTACATAAACTAGAGAAATCTGGTCGGCTCACGACTTGGGCGGTTGAACTGGGTATGTATGATATATAGTACGAACCAAGGACTACGATTAAAGGTCACGTTTAGCGAATTTCATTATTGAGTTAACCTACGAGGAGAAAACATTCGAGCAGACTCCCTCAGGAGAGAGTTCGATTCCTAATGATGAACAGTCCCCTAGAGAAAACCACAGATCCTAGAAAACTCCCAAGGCAAAGAGATTACTTAAAGAGGCTAAGAGGAAATGTGACGAGTCCCATCACAAGCTTTTCAGGTTCAAGAAAATGGAAGAAGCAGACTTCGACCAAAATAGTGCTATATGGAAGTTATATGTTGATGGATCATCTTGTTTAGTAAGAAGTGGTGCGGGCATTATCATCGCGGTACAAACGAGTTAGACGTAGTATATGCTCTGTATTTTCAATTTAAAGACTCTAATAATGAAGCAAAGTAAGAGGCTCTCATTACCGAGCTAAGCTTAGCTTCATCCATGGGAGCCGACAATATTTTAGCACACATCGACTCCTAGCTAGTTATTAACCAGATATTAGGGATTTATGAAGCTAGAGAGGAGTCTATGGAAAAATATTTGGCCCTCATATAGCAAAGATTGTAAAGGTTTATAGAGGCTAAAATAATAAAAATTCCTAGACTAGAAAATTTCCGAGCAGATGCCCTGTCTAGGCTAGCCTTGGAAACCAGAACGTCTTTACGAAAAATGAATGCAATCGAAGTATTGAAACATAGGAACATTGAGAAGGATAGTCTCAGAAAAATGGAGTTGAACCTAGGACCCTCATGGTTGGACCCCATACGAGCATACATTAAAGATGGAAAACTCCCTAAAAATCAAAATGAAGCAGAAAGTTGTGTTGTAATGCAACCTAGTATATGATGGAATAAGGAATACTATACATAAGGGGGTATACTATCCCACTATTGAGATGTGTTCACCCGATAGAAGTCGCTAAAATTATTAAGGAGGTGCATGAAGGATGTTATGGATCCCATTTCGTCGAAAGGTCATTGGCCAAGCGGATAGCGACCCAAGGGTATTACTGGCTAACCATAAAGGCCAACTACGTAAATTACGCAATGAAATGTGACAAATTATAGAAGTTCGCAAAGATCCACCACTCCCCCAGATCCCCATTGAATTTAATTATACCACCATGGCCATTCGTGATGTGGCTAATCAATCTAGACGACCTGTTACCGAGGATCGAAGTGAGATACAATTACTCGGTGGTCACAGTGGACTGCCTCATAAAGTGGGTGAAGGTCGAGCCCTTGGTAGAAATGCCTTACGAAAGGGTAATCTAGTTTATTTGGAAGATAATCATATGCCGCTACTGCAGGCCCTTCGTATTCATCATAGATCACGATATGCAGTTTGATAACCAGGACTTTGAAGACTACTGCACTAGGTCAAACATCCAGAAACTGCACTGCTCACTAGGGCATCCACAATGCAATGGACAAACTAAGGTTACCAATATGACAATCTTCGACGGGATCAAGAAGAGACTTGACAATGCAAAAGGGAATTGGATCAACGAACTCCATAGTATGCTCTGGGCGTACAAGACCACTCCACGAACAGCTACTGGAGAAGCGTCGTATATGATCGCTTTTGGATCATAAGCGGTCATCCCTACTGAAATAGGACTCCCCGGCCAAAGTGTCCTTAATTTTGATTCCTCAATAAGTGATCTATCAAAAATAACAGATCTTGATCTATTGGAAAAGGTACGAGAAAATGCAGCGTTACAAGTGGTCGCCTACCAGCAAACGGCCACACGTTACTACAATCTCCGGATAAAGCCGATCAACCTGAAGGAGGGGGACTACGTCATCAAGAAAGTAATACAAAAGAACAACAAGATCGAGCCCAATTAGCACGGACCTTATCGGGTAACCACCATCAAAAGGATAGGGACTTACTACATCGAAACCCTGGAGGATGAACAGTTGAAGACCCCCTGGAATTCAGAACACCTTAGGAAATATTATCAATAGTGGTTTAGTCATTTAATTTATATAGTTTTCACTGTCATGATTAATAAAATTATCCCTCATTTTATTATTTTCTTTCCATTATAAGATATAGTGATTATAGCTAAATTGTTCTATTAAAAGAATCTGACTCCGAACAAAAAGACTTGCTCCTTTCGCAGACTTATTCTCATAAAAATAAGGAGCCTAAACAAAACCCTATACGACCTCATAGGTTGTGAATGAGGTGGTCAGCCAAAAGACTATATGACCTTACAGGTTAAGAATAGTTGAACTTCTACAAACTTTTTCTCATAAGTTTACCAAACCCTTGTATGACCTCACAAGTTGCGAATGAGGTGGTCATCCAAAAGACTGTAAACCTTACAGGTCGCGAATAGTTGAACTTGTACAAACTTGTTCACACCAGTTTACCAAACCCTTGTACGACCTCATAGGTAGAGAACGAGGTCGCCGTCCAAAAGACTATACAACCTTACGGGTCATGAACAGTTAAACTTGTACAAACTTATTCTCACGAGTTTACCAAACCCTTGTACGACCTCACAGGTCGTAAACGAGTTGGTCAGCCAAAAGACTGTATGGACTTACATATCATAAATAGTTAAACTTGTATAAGCTTATTATCAAAGGTTCATGAACGAGGTGATCGGTCCAAACACTCTATACGACCTCCTGGGTTGTGAACGGAAAGCCATCAAATATCATTTAAAAGAATAAAAGTTCTATCATTTTCAGTAATCATTTAGCAACAAGATATATGCGAGAAGATTGACAAGCCATGTAAAAATAAAGAGATATTGATGTAACCAAAATAGTTCTGATATGTCAAGTATCACCTCGTCCTGGACCATGAACCTCTGCCTTAGCCGACCCTTACAAGATGACCAGGAAGGAGAAGTTGCCACTCAACCTGGGTAAGATGACTCGGCCTCGACCCTCGTCAGTCACCTGGAATGGGGATCTGCACTATTCCTAAAGGATTAAGTATCCTCGAACTTGGATAGCAAAGTGCCAATGAGTATAAAACGAGACTAGTGGACGAGACCAGCGAACGAGACAGGTATCCTTTCGTGATGGTTCAGGTCCCATGAATTCACCCTTGGCCATCAAGGTCGGCCAGAGCCCTCAACCTAGACCATGTAGCCGATGGCGATATCTGGCAGAGCGCGTAGTTTGGGAGACGTGTGGAACATTGCACGTGGGATACAGGTCCTACGTGGATGAAATTGTTGCAACCGAATCATTCCCCCACGTGAGAGAATATTTCATCATCCTCCATAAGTGACAGTGACATATGGCACAGCCTCAGTGGATAGGAACATTCCACACCTACTTGGGGGTACACTACACCCCCCAACTCCCATATACATTTTTCATCTTCTCCATGAAAAGGGATCTCATTATTCATAACCCTGGCAGAACTCTGTTAAAATATAGAAAAGAGAGAGAAAAGCTTGAGTGTTGTATTTACGGGCCATTAGTGCCATACTTATAGTGGAAACCACCATTCACACTACATAGTGGGAGAAGGCTTTGGCCGAACCACTTATATTTGGTATCATCTTCTTTTCTACATCTCCTTCTGTCTATACATTTATATCTTCTGTACACCATTATTGTCTAGTTTAAGCTTGCATACATCTTGACCTGGTGATACAATTTCTGGTATCATCAGTTTGGCACCATCTGTGGGAACGAGAATCATCATCTCTTCCCTTACTTAGCTTGTCCTCGCTAGGGTCTCTGGTGGTGAACCGATCATCCCCTTCTGTGGAGATGTTTCACCATTGAAAGAGTTCTTGCTGATCTGCAAGGCTTTCACTCTTTGATTCTACACTCATCCACCAGGCTTTCACATGGCATCACAGTTCCCACCACCTCCACCACCATCTGGTGGTCCTAATCCAGCAATGCACCTCCTCAGTTATAAATGGCTGAAGTGGCGACCGCATTGAAGTCCTTGGTATTGAGTCAACAAGTAATACAAGAGTAGTTGGTTGCCTTCATCCAGAACATAGTAATCAGGACAACAAGATCCTCGCCAGAGATGATAACTCTAGCAGCTGGGGAGCACCATCAGGGGGCTAGGGGACCACCCCAGAACCTCGCAAGGATCTACCTCATCTTCAGCGACGGGGGGACGTTGCTCACCCTAAGCATTTACGCTTGGGGAGGCAAGGTTAACCCTACCTAGAGGACTGATATGATGATTATGAGGCAAAGGGTGCTCAGATTGATTGTTGGGATCCTTACAAAGTATTCGTAAATACGATACGCCCAGTTTAAAGAAGTCGAGTCCGTGATAGGGGGCCGAGTCTAGAGGCCCGACCAAGGGGCTCAGCTTTTGATCGATTAAATAAAGGGTCGATATTTGAAAGGCTCGTTCCAGTTGGAGTTTGAGAGAAAGGTTTTCCAGGTCAAGGAGAAATTATAGCTCAAGGAGGGTGGGAGAAGAAGTTCAACCACCTTATGGTCGAGACGAGGGCCAGTGAGAGGTGAATAACTGACGCATGACAGCAGTAAGGGAACCCACTATTCAATCGCTTGAGGTGGCTGGAGATAACATTGGTCAGGCCGACATTATTAAAGCGGATGAGAGGCCTTGGAATGACTCTATTCAAAGGCTAGAAAATAATATTGGAGACATCCTTAAGAGTCGTGTCCCCTTGTAAAGGAGATACTCAAAAGGTTCTCCTTTCGTGGCAAAAAATTTCAACTTCGCAACTCGTACCAAATTTAAGCCGTCGATGGTTACTCCAAAATATGATGGGAGTACCAACCCTATGCACCATGTAGAGATGTACCATTCGGCTGCAGATATCTACTCCATCTCATATGAGACAAAATGTCATGTATTCTCGAGCACTTTGACAGGAGATGCCCATATATGGTTTACCTCACTTCCGAAGAACTCCATTGAAAATTTCAAGCAACTCGCAGAACGATTCATTTTCAACTTATGCTTTGGGGTAAGACCCTAAAAGAATACTGCCCATATAGGGAATACATCATGAGGATTAATAAGGAGAAGTTATAAGTGGAATACTATAAGGAAAGAATTACGATGGCTGAGTCAATAGGAGGCTTACAAAAAGGGAAATTAATTTGGAAGCTTGCTAAAGACCCGCCAAAGTTCATGGCCTAACTACTATCTAGAAACGAAAAGGTTATGAACACCAAGGAAGATATAGCATCTAAGTATGAGGATGAGAAGGGGACTAGCAGTGGGATCAAGTTTCAGAAGAAGAACAAAGAAGAAAATAAGAGGTTGGTAAATGATAAGTTTTCTGGGTATACTCCTCTTACGGTCAGCTACGAGCACATTCTAAACGAGGTCAAGAATGATCGGTCCTTAAGATGGCTTGAGAAGCTAAAAGATCCCCCTCACAAAAGGAATAAGAGATTATGGTGTGAATTTCACCAAGACCACGGGCACTTAACTAACAAGAGTTTTTCCCTGAAAGACGAGATTGAGAAAAGGCTCAAGGCTGGAACACTAAGGAAGTATGTGAGTAGTGATGGTCCAAAGAGAGGACGAGACGACCCCAGAAGGAGAAGGGATGATAAGTGCAGGGAAGATATCCCAGGGAAGAAGAATGACGCCTCAAATGATGACGGTAATGACGACCCAGATCTGTCACCAAAGGACGATGATCCGAAGGGGCGTCTCCATATGATCTCATTTGATGTTAAGATAATATGTGAAGGACTGGCATGGGGTGGTACAGAAGTGGCAGACCGTAAGGTGAATTTGGTTGAGGCTAAGGCCCTTCCCAAAGTTGAGGATGTTAACTCGGCCAAAGTAGGAACAAAATAAGAGAAGAGGAAGAAGGTAGATATGGAAACCTTGATTGTGGGATTTTTAAGACTCGGCCTCAAGGGAATCCTAGCTCCCCAGGATGACCCTTTGGTAATCTCAACTAGAGTGCATGGGTATGACATCCTAAGGATTTTGGTCGACGGGGGAGTTCGGATGATGTTATGTTCTGGCCATATTTTAAAGGTTTGGCACTCAGCAGGAAGAAGATGGTCCCGTATCATCACCCTCAGATAGGGTTCAACGGCAAGAAGGTGCACCCGTTGGGAATGTATGAAATGGATGTTAGAATGGGAGACGTTTGGCCTAAGATGCTTACAAAGAAGGTCAATTTCTTTGTGATGGATGAGAATGTATACTCGGCTTATAACATTATTATAGGGAGAGTAGCACTCAAGGAATTTGAGGTCGTGCCATCTACTGTACACCAAATGGTAAAATTCTCAACCCCATATGGGGTAGGGGAAGTCCAAGGTGATCAGGTGTTGACACATGAATGCTATTTCAACTCAACTGAAGAGAGGGAAGCTCATAAGAAATAGACTATAACCTACAGTCTTGACACCTTGAACCTTGTGGATGAGACCAATCTGAAGAAAAGAGAGGTCATGGAAGAGGTAGAATCCATCGTCATCAATGAGGATGAGCCGAAAAAAATCATCCATGTCGGTAAATCCCTAAGAGGACATATCAAGGAAGAGTTGATCAAATTCCTGAGAGAAAGGCAGAGTGTCTTCGCAGGCAGTCATGAGGATATGTCGGGCATAGATCCAGCACTCTTTTGCTATAAATTGAATGTGGCCGACGATACTAGGCTGATACGACAAAAGAGAATGAATTATTCTCATAAGAAGTATGAAGTCATCTAGGAAGAGGTAAAAAGCTAGAAAAGGTCGACTTCATAAGAGAGGTGATATATCCGACTAGCTTCCAACGTTGTCATGGTTCCAAAAGCCAATGGGAAGTGGAGAATGTGTGTAGACTTCACTGATCTAAACAAGGCTTTCCCTAAGGACAGTTTGCCTTTTCCTGGGATCGACCAGATGGTTGATGACACAGATGCCATGAGTTGATGAGCTTCATGGACGCTTACTCGGGCTACATCCATATATCCATGCACCCGGCTGATGAGGAGAAGACTGCCTTTATAACCAATAAGGGGACTTGCGGCTACAAAGTTATGCCCTTTGGTCTGAAAAATGCTAAAGCTACCTACCAGAGACTTGTTAACAAGATGTTTTAGGATCAAATTAGAAAGACGATGGAAGTCTATGTTGATGATATGCTAACTAAGAGTCTCAGGGCCGACTCTCATGGGGTCGATTGCAAGCAACCCTTTGCTACAATGGATAAGTTTAGGATGAAGATCAACGCCGCAAAGTGTGTATTCGGTATAGGGTTTGGTAAGTTCTTTGGCTTTATCATAAATCAGAGGGGAATAGAGGCAAACCTTGATAAAATCAAGGCCTTGGTAGACATGAAGACCCCAATTTCAATCAATGATGTCCAAAGGCTGATGGGAAGAGTAGCGGCACTTAACAGGTTTGTATCCAGGGCCACTGACAAGTGTCTTCCATTTTTTAAATTTCTTAGAAAAGCTTTCGAGTGGAATGACGAATGTGATAAGGCCTTTCAAGAGTTGAAGTCCTATATAGGCTCCCCCTTATTATTGTTACGGTCGGTCTAAGGGGAAAAACTCTATGTATATATAATAGTTTTAGAATCGGCTATTAGCGCTACCATCATAAGAGACGAGGGTAGAGTACAGAAGCCGATATACTTCAATAGTAAGTCACTCCAAGGGGCCGAACAGAGGTACCCTAGGATGGAAAAATTGTCCTATGCTCTAATTCACGCCTCAATGAAGATGAATTTGTACTTCCAATCCCACGTAATGGTCATCCTAACGGACTCTCTACTCCGGCAGTTCATCCACAAGCCAGAGAAGTCAGGGAGATTAATGGCTTGAGCAATAGAGCTTGGAGAGTTTGATATCACTTATCAGCCTAGAGCGGTCATCAAAGGGCAGGCACTAGCAGACTTCGTGGCCGATTTTATATGGGATGAGGCCGACAATGAAAAGGTTGAGACTACTAGATGTGATTTAGGGAAAAGTGTAAGCTCTCCCTCGAATAGTGCCGTGGTAGGCTTGGCAAGGGAGAATGTATCTGAGAATAAAGAGGAACGGTACCTCTTCAAAAATGGGACCTTGTTAGAAGGTAGTTTCTCTAAGAATGGAGTAGTGTGGAGCCTCTTCATCAACGGGTCCTCTTGCGAGAGTGGGGATGATATTATCGGCACGAGACGGGACAGACATCTAATAGGTATTGAAGTTTAGTTTTAAATCCTCCAATAATGAGTCTGAATATAAATCCCTTATAGCAGGCCTCTCTCTGGACCGGGCTCTGAATGTCGGTCAGCTCCTATTTCACAGTGATTGAAGATTGGTGGTGAACCATATATTGGGGGCATATGAGGCAAAAGATAAATGATGGCTAAATATTTGGAGAGATTAAGGTCAGTATTAAAGAGATTCAAGGAGGTGAAGTTGAAGAGGATACCTTAACTGGACAATGGTTGAGTTGATGCACTTGCAAGACCTGCCTCAGCTATAAGAACGGAGATAAGAAGAACGGTGCCAGTAGAAATCCTGGATCGGCCGACCATTGAAGAGGAACACATTACTGCAGAGTCTTATCTGAATTTGAACATGGGGGCTTCCTAGATGGACCCTATCATCAGATACATAAAGGACGGGGAGTCACCAGAATCCAAGAACGGTAAAAAGAAGTTGAGATATAAAGTTGTTAAGTTCTCCATCATAGGAGACACTTTTTACAAGAAAGGATTTTTGCTTCCTCTCCTCAGGTGTGTCCATCCATCTGAGGTAGCATATATCCTTAAGGACGTGCATGAAGGCTCTTGATCAATCCATATCGGGGGTAGATATCTTTCCAAGAGGATCATTACCTAGGGGTTTGGTGGCCGACCTTGGCCAAAGATGCTACATCATATGTCAAGAAGTGAAAAAAATTCCAAAGGTTCACTACCATTCCCCATCATCCTCATCAACCTCTAACCTTAATCACATCTCCTTGTCTATTCGCGGTATGGGGAATTGATCTGGTAGGACCCCTACCTAGAGCTGTGAATAATTATCTTTATCTGATAATGACGATAGATTACTTTTCAAAATGGGTGGAGGCGGAGCTGATGATTACAATCACGAAATAGAAGACCTTCCAGTTCATCTAGAAAATATCATCTGCAGATATGGCCTACCAAATACCCCAATTTCTGATAACATAACACAATTCAAGAACGTATCTCTAGAGAAGTATTATGAAAGATTCGGCATCAAATAACTCTTCTCCACTCCCGGCCGACCCCAGGCTAATGGGCAGATAGAAGTGGCAAATCGAATGATTTCTTGATGGAATTTAGAAGAAGCTAGAAGATTCAAAAGGGAGATGGATCGAGGATGTGTATGTTGTCTTACGGGCCTGCAGAACTACGGAGAGGACCCCAACTGGGGAAACCCCACTTATGCTTGCTTATGGATCGAAGGCAGTCGTACCAACGGAAATAGGTCTTCCCACTCATAGGGTTCAGACCTATGACCCTGAGAAGAATAGCGATGAACGGAGGCTTGATTTAGATCTTGTAGAAAAAATAAGAGAGGATGCTGAAATTAGTCAAGTCGCCTACCGACAAATAACAACAAAATTCTATAATAAGAGGGTGAAGGAGCGTCCACTGAAAGTAGGAGACTTGGTACTGAAAAAGACATGGAAAAAACGCAATAAACTTCACCCAAATTGGCATGTCCCATACAAGGTAGTTGAAAATGTAGTGTCGGGGACGTACAGATTGGAAAAGTTAGAGGGAGGCCATTCTCCCACCTATAGAACGCCGATCACCTGAAGAAATATTACCAATGAGATAATAGTTTACTTATTGTCTGCATTCTATTGTAACACATGTATAAGACTCAAATGGAAGAAATTCAATGAAAACTAAGTGTTGATTCATATGTTGCCTACCTATTCAAATATTTGTTTGTGTCAGCCCATCTTAAGCTGTAAAACATCATTCATGGTGAAATAAGCTTAAGTTAATAAACATCATTAATTACGTGGAATCACTCCCTCGGTTGGCACGAGAGTATTGGACGAGACGACTCTCCATGCACTCTCAAAGCGATGAGGGAGGACTTATGCTTAAAACATCATTAATTTGGTGGATGAAAATTTAAAAAATCACTTAGTTGTGGTTATCATTGAAAAACATCTTTAATTTGGTGGAATCACTCCCTCGGTCGGGATGAGAGTGCTGGATGAGATGACTCTCCATGCACTCTCAAAACGACGAGGGAGGACTTGTGCTTAAAACATAATTAATTTGGTGGATGGAAATTTAAAAAATCACTTAGTTGTGGTTATCATTGAAAAACATCATTAATATAGTGGAATCACTCCCTTGGATGGGACGAGAGTGTTGGAAGAGACGACTATCCATGCACTCTCAAAGCAACGAGGGAGGACTTGTGCTTAAAACGTCATTAATTTGGTGGATGAAAATTTGAAATCTCACTTAGTTATGGTTATCATTGAAAAACATCATTAATTTGGTGGAATCACTCCCTCGACCGGGACGAGAGTGCTGGATGAGACGACTCTCCATGCACTCTCAAAGCGACGAGGGAGGACTTATGCTTAAAACATCATTAATTCGGTGGGTGAAAAATTAAAAAATCACTTAGTTGTGGTTATCATTGAAAACATCATTAACTTGGTGGATTTGCTTCCTTAGCCGAGATGACAGTGCTAGACGAGGGAAGACTTGTGAACGACATAACAAGCATAAGTAAAAGCATGCAAAAAAAAGAAGGAATGAAAATACTAGAGCAATAAACTTCACTTCATAAAAATACTGAGAGTGCAAAAAATGTGGAGGTATCAAGTTGCCCATAACCAGTCAAACAAGGGTACAATCAAAATAGGGTATATACCACAGGCAGCCACCCTAAGAAGCAGGCTCATAATTAAAGATGGGGGTTCCCTCTATGATAAGTTCAACTCAACCATCATTTGGAAAGTTTGCCCAGGCCTCAGTCGCCGCCATCAGCTCCACGTACTCCAAGGCGACGTCAAAGAGAGGGTCAGTAAAATCCAAAGCATCCAAAGTTAGCCGAATGGAAGAGACAACATCAGTGAATTTAGTTGCGATCCATCGACATGCTATTTTCATAACTCTCTTCAGGTAAATAATGTCAAAGTTGCCAAACTCATCTAAAGCCTTGAAGGCTTCGACGGCTTCGGCCCTGATCTTCTCAATGGCCTCAGGAGATAACGCCTCATCCTTTCACCTCTACACGGCCTCAATAAGCTCTTTTGTGTGAGTGATAGACAATGCATCCAAAGCCTCGTCTTTATCCTTGATCAGGTTGTCCTTCTCCTTCAGTAAATCATCCTTGCTCTTCAAATCATTATGAGCCTTCTCAAGGTCGTTTTGGTATGTCTCTAAGCATTTTTTCAACTTCTCCTCAGACCTGAGAGCTCGATTTGACTCTTGAACTTTAGGATAATTCTCGACCATTCACTTATTGGCCGAGGCAAAGGTGCCGACAATCTGCAAATAAAGGAAGACATTTCAGTATAGACGAGGAAAGAGTACGAGAGAACACTTGTGCTTAAGAAAATAGTTACCTAAGCCATCAAATAAAGACCCAAATTAAAGGTTTGGGGAGCATCCATCTTATCCAGGAACTCGTAGTCATCCTTGGTAGGGACCCCGAGCATCGCCCTCTTGGATCTTGTAGTAGAAAGAATAATTGAGCCTGGGCACTTCCTAAGATTGGAAATGTTGCTCGGCCAATATTCTTGAAAGGAATCCCCTCAGCAAGAGCTCTATCTAGATCTACTTGGCATGTATGGCCCTGGGGGAATGACCCTCGGCCTCTGGGTGTCCTTATCAGGCCGACCCCCCAAGGGCAACTTGTTCTTCAGTCCTTTTCTGGCCGACCACAAGTTGTGTCAGCCCGGTGGTCGTTGTCTTCTTCGATTGACCCTTATCGGTCGGTTGTCTCTTCTTATTCAAGTCATTGCTAAGTCTTGGGATATGCATATTAAAAACTCTTCAGATGGATGGGGAGAAAAGTTTGCAAAAACATAAAATAAGTGATCAGTCATAGGCAAAAAGTAAGACAAAGCACTTAAACAAAGATAGAATTGGACTATATCACCTACAAAGGTCATCCAGTGGATCAACCCTCAACCCAAACTTATCTAAATATTCTGATGACATCAAATCTTCAAAAGAAAGGAGTTGGCCATCCTTCCCTTGACTTCTGAGGAAGTTGACTATCTCCCTATTGGCTATACTAAGGCAAGGGTCAAATCTGGTGGTCAGCTTTGAAGGTTTTCCCCACGTATGGGGCACCCTCAGCTTGTCTTCTTGGACCTCATGGTCGGCGTCGGTCAAAAACTCCCAATCTTCAGACGTATAAAAAAACCTTTTTTTCCATCTATGATTGGAAGTTTGAGTAATAATGAGGAGCTTCTTGTCAGACCTCCTGGCTCCCAGGTGATAATACTCGCCCTGATTATGTGTGGACAACACATGGTAACAAGCATGGAAAATATCAACTGAGGGTTCGTCCTCATACTTATTCCTCCACAGGGAAACATAACCTAAGATGACCCTCCAGGAGTTTGGGGATATCTGAGTATAAGCGAGGCCAAGACTAGAGAGGATGGCTTGCAAGGTAGGGTCAATAGGAAGACAGAAACCAACTCTGAACATTTGATCATAAAGCATAATTTTTGCCTCTCTCTTATCATGTACTCTCTCATCCTCGACCGAAACTCGCAAGGTGACATAGGGCTTAATACCATAAATATGCCTGAAGAAAAGGAGGTCGGTCTCATAAATGGAAGAATGATATTACTCAGTGTATGAATAGTCAAGTGGATCTTCGAACTCGGATTCCTCATCCAATTCGTCCTCAGCCTCACCCCCAGCCTCTACCTCTTCACCCTCGGCGTAGACATTATCATAAGTCCTTTGGAATTCAGCATCCGACATCATAGATAAAAGAGCTGCAGCTGATGGAATATTTGCCTCCGGGGTCAACCCAATGGGATCTCAAAGGATCTCTATAGAAATATCATCTCGATCGGATGCCTCGACTCGATTAGGCGATGAGGCCCGAGACATGTTACCAGGCTCCCTAGTCTCCCTAGGATGAGTCGAAGAATACTGCATGGCTTCCTAGTAAGAATCCCTATTATCAGCTTAGGTGGAGGAAGAGCCAACCATTTCTTCTGGGGTGGGAAGAATTACTTTTAGAGGAACAAAAAAATGGGTCGTCTCTAAACAGGGTCGGCTTGATGCCTGGCCTCAGCCTCGGCCTCTCGTCTGCATATCTCTTGGAAGTACCTCTCCCTCAAGGCTGGGTATTGAAATGCTAACTCTATAGGGTCCTTCACATTCAGAGGAAGAGGTAACTCTTGAACAATTAAATATTGGAAGCCACAAACAGTTTCAGTATTGACTAAGTTTGACTTAAAGATCAAATAGGGAAAACTCAATCGTTTTTCCTACCAAGAGCAACTTATAACAGGGGTATACAAAACACCATCGGAGGAATTTCAGGAGCCTAATGGAAACCTAAATGGTGCAAGTAACAAGTGAAAAAAATGCTACCAAAAGTTAAAACTTCCTATAACCACTACGCAAGGCCCAAATACGAGCCCCAAATAGCCAGGGAGAGCTGTCGGAGTGGGATTTGAGTTCATCGGAAAGTGTAAAGTCTAAAAGTGACTCAAAAAATTATAAAAGATTGAATAAGATTGGTGGAAGAAGGTTACTTGGAGCATAAATGGGAATGGAGAAGCAGAAACAACCTTGATACAATGCCTGAGAACGCATGTGCAAAGAGTTAAAAGCTCTAGTTCAAGAAAGAAATGTGATGAAAGGGAAAGTCTAGTAAGAAGAAAGGTTTGAAATACAACTCCTATTTATATGCAAGCAATGATTTGTTCACGCTTCATAAAAATGTGCATAGTTTCCCCAAAATCCTCATCATAATGAGCACAGAACCCTAGGTATCTAAGCCGTCATTCACACCTCGATTATACACAACCCTTTAGGAAGTGTAGCATATGTCAACTCAAGCGACCAATTCACTTGATTATTGACACGTGTCTCCTCAACAGTCATCAGCAAAGACATCTAATAACATAGCATCATTACCCCTCAGCCTCATCTAGATGTCAGAGACCAAGGGTTAGGGGTGATTGATATGCCATTTATCACCTCATCCAGGACCATAAACCTCGGCCTTAGCCGACCCTTACCAGATGACCAAGAAGGAAAAGTCATCACTTGGCCTCGGCCCTCATCAGTCACCTAGAATGGGGGTCTGCACTATTCCTGAAGGATTGAGTATCCTCGAACTTGGCTGACATAGTACGGATGAGTATAAGACGAGACCAGCGGACGAGACAGGTATCCTTTCACGAGGGTTAAGGTCCCATGGATTCACCCTCGGCCTAGACCATGCAGCTGATGGCGACAGCTAACAGAGCGCGTAGTTTAGGAGGCGCGTGGAATAGTGCACGTGGGATCTAGTTCCTACGTGGATGAAACTGTTGCAACCGAATCATTCCCCTACGTGAGGGAATATTTCATCATCCTCAACATATGACAGTGACAGATGCCACAACCTCAATGTCTAGGAACATCCCACACCTGCTTGGGGGTACACTATACCCCCTAAATCCTATATACACTTTTCATCTTCTCTATGAGAAGGGATCTTATTATTCACAACTCTAACAGAACTTTGTCAAAATATACAGAAGAGAGAGAAAATCTTGAGTGTTGTATTTACAGGCCATTAGTGCCATACTCATAGTGGAAACCACCATTCACATTGCACACTAGACGTAGGCTTCTGTCGAACCACTTATATTTGGTATCATCTTCTTTTTTGCCTTATCTCCTTCTGTCTATACATTTATATCTTATGTACACCATTATTGTCTGGTTTGAGCTTGCATACATCTTGACCTGGTGATACCATTTTTGGTATCATCAAGTTCCATACATACTATGACAAAAAAATATGATTTGGAAAATACAAAATAACACAAGAAAAGGATCTAAAAAAGTTCCATCAAACATGACCATCAGCTGGAGGTTCACCACCTTCCTCACCATCCAAGGTCGCAGCCTCTTCATCGTCTCCTTGCCATTCATTCACCATCTCGACAATATCAGGAAAATGGGTTTCCACACTTTTCTTTAACTCCTCATAGCCATCAAGGAAGTAAACCAAGCACTCCATGTTGAATTATGTCGAGAAATTATACGCCTCAATAGTTGATGCTCTAGCAGAAGCAAGAGCATCTCGATCAACCTGTAACTCAGTAGCAAGGAACACTTTTCTTTCTCAAACTTCTCTTGCTCAGCAGCAAGGGATTCATTCAGACTCCGAATCTTAGCATCATCAGTGTCAGGTTTTTGATTAAGAGTGGTATTCTCATTTTCTACGTTGCTCAAATTTTCAGTCCTCACCATTATCTGCTCATCTCTCCCCTTCATCTCAGCAGATATCTTATCATTACCAGCTTTCAGTGTCTCATTCTCCTCAGCCATCCCATTATAGGCCACATAGTTCATCAAAGACTTATCTCATAGAACTGTGCACGCCATGGATTCCTAGAGGACAAATAGAGGAACATAATTAAGACACGACAATGAAACACTAAAGTTATTATAAACAGTTTATGAGAGATTCATACCGCTGACAATCTATGCTGAGCTAAAGTCCACAGGGAATCTGGATCAAAACATCTCAGGAACTCAAAATCTATCACATAACTGTGATAAACAAGCATAATAATGTCATTCTTGGCATGGTAGAATACGGAGTCCTAGTTATACTTTAGGTCGTCATAGGTAACCTTGTGCTTGGATCAAACTCAAGCTGAGGAACCTTGCCATATCAAGAAGTGTGACCTAGACCTGAAGCGTGACCAGGCTCAGAAGTACGACAAAGTATCCTCAACAACTTACACAGAGGATGCCTATCTTCCTCTTTATCCAGGGATCTCTTCCCTCCAGCTGAAGGATGCATGGGGGATTTACCCTTCGCCTTGGCAGCAGCAGTTTTAGTCTCCTTCTCGTGAGTAGCTTGGTTAACTGTCTTAGAAATAGCATCCTGCTCGGCCCCAGTCTTCTTCTGGACATCACCAACTAAATGGGATGAGGAGCCATTCCCAATGTCTCTTCAGATGGATGCTCCTCAACACTCGAAAAAATGAAAAATAGAGACATTAGTGTATAGACGTAAAGAATGTATTTATAAAAAGTGAGGTGCGAGTATAACTTACCTACTTCAAAGTTTCCTTCCCCACCTGCAAGATGCTCGCCTGTGTCAAAATGGGTCTCCTGCGCCATATAACCTTCCAAAGTCACCTCAAACTCTAATGGGACAGGACCACCAGGGGGAGTATGGTACCCGACAGTAATGAATTTCTTAGCAATAAATAAATATTAAAACTTGGGAGGCTTTTCCTCGCAATATGTCGCAACAAGGTCAACCAAAGACTTGGCAAGCCTGGGGGATCTTTTCACTAAAATAATTGAACTAAGTAGTAATATCAGAACGACGAGACTACGGAAAAAAAATGGGGAGATATCAAATAGTAGGAAATTTTCTTTACCTATGTCGTGGGGTCTATTCTATTCCCTGGGGACCCTACACGACATATCTCTCTCGTGGGACCTAAATTCCCAATCTCCTTTAATTAACACATATCGACCCTTCCACCTATGATTTCTAGTCTAGACCATGGTAACCATCCTATAATGGTGCTTCCGAGTAGAAAAATAATAACTCTTAGGGGCTTTAGCGTTGTCTTTCAAATTGTAAACATATCTGAAGATGTTCCCCATCAAATCAAAACCTATTCTAGGTTTATAGAATATCATGGCCCCTAGTATAGTCATAAAAGCATTGGGGGAAGCTGGGTCAGAGTCACCCCATAACCCCTTAGAATGGAGCGAATAGTAGGATGAAGAGGTAGCCTCAACCCCACTTGGTGATCCCATAAGGGGAGGCCAATCTCCTCGGCATCCTTCATATAATAACACCTCTCTGAGAAGCTAGGCAATCTAGTTTGGATGGATATGGGATAGGCAAATTTCTCTCTCATAACATCAAGATCCTCCCCCGTGATAGTGCATTGATACCATCAAGCATTAATCCCAGGGGGGTTATATGTATTAGAAGACCCAATAGGATCCTTTTCATCCTCATCCGTACTCTTATCATGGGACCCATTAATAGGGGAGGCATACGGATGGGGGCCAACACTTTCTGGCCTAATATCCTCAGCCCTATCAGTAGCGGCCTCCTCAAAAGGGGAACCAAGGTTAATGGGATCCATGGAGATAGTATTCACCCAATCACCCTCAATGCAAAGAGGTATAACAGGGATAGTAGAAGAAGTGTCTAAAATAGGGGAAGAAATGTAAGGAACCCCAGGGTCAACAGAAGAAACACAACTAAAGTCCTAGGTGTATAAAGAGGGTGACCAGACTTTTCCTCCGATCTAACCATCTATAAAGGGTGGGGAAATATCCTGTAAGTAATACCAGGGCGCTCTAACTCAAGTTCACGAATAAAGTTATAAATTATTTGGACATGTGTGGGAAAAATCATAAGAACTCTTATCATTCTCCCCTAAACCTAGGCTAACCAACTCAATGGTCGTCTAATGCCACAATATCCAAACAATAGCAAAATACCAGCCAACAAATTGAGGAATGAAGAAACCCTAGCTAAAATAAGGAAGGCGTACCTGTTGAAATGAATTAACGGTGGATAAGCTACCAAAAATAGGAAGGGAACCACAAAAATACTTTTGGCGGCAAAAGGACTAATCTCTTAAAGACGCCTGGAGTAACGCTTGAATCTCTCTCTCTCCCTCTCTCTCCGTTCAGCTCTGTATAAGTATCAAAGTGACAAAAATGAGATATATGGCATGAATTTATACTTTTTGAAAAAGGGAGTGAAAAGAAGCAGTAGACTAAAAGTCAACAAATCTGTAAAAATGAAACGACGGTACAAAGTATCAGTACGCATATTCCATCGCCATCATTATGAACCAGATGCTTCAGCTACTAGACACGTGTCCTTGAATTTTTTAAAAAAACCCTAAAGGCAATATGCTCATCCTAGGCTGATCCAAAGTGAGCCGACCACAAATGCCTCCATACGAGCAACAAGTAACACTTCATCCACTCACCCTGCATCAAATTGTAGAGTTCGTGCAAGAGGTCTTGGGGTCCTTCTCTTATACCAATATAGTATCGAAGATGAATAAAATCCAAATGACAAAGGAATTATTAATGTCCTAGAATCCACCCCAAAATGAGGTCGGCTAAGTTATAATCAGCTCGTATAAATAAAGTTGGACACACCTTATGCTCATGTGTGAGCCTACACACTCAAGCATCCCTCACTAATCACATGGGAATATGAGAATGTCTCTGGTACAAATTAATCACTCATGCACTTATCCATAAAATCAGCCCACGATCCAAGGAAGTTTAATTTATTATTATGATAAACATGTGTCTTCAGGTGTAACTGTCAGACTCATAAGGGAAATTCACATATTCTCTTGTAAATATTCATAAAATAACTATAAATAAGACATTAATCCACAAAATAAGGGGACTTCCGCTAGTATCTTTTCAATCAGTGAGTTGTAACAACAATCCTAATTATAAATTTGGCAATAGTGTAATAAATTCTTCCAACACCGTGGATGTAAGTTTCCTTGAAGGGACGAACTATGTAAAATTCATTGTGTTTTCTCTGTCTCTCATCCCCATTCTTTATTATCATTATTTCTCAATTTATTAATTATTTACTGTTTTCATTTTTGGACGTCAACATTCATGGTGAAATCTGTGAAGCCAAGTAGGAGGAAGGTCTTTTGCCTTCTAAGCAATCAAATAAGGATCTTGGTGGCCATATATGAAGAAAGATACAACATCATATGTCTAGAAGTTTGAAAAGTGCCAAAAGTTCTCCCCTATGTTCATCAATGAGGCAGTGACTTAATGTCGCTAACTAGTCTGTGACCATTCGCCCACTGGAAGCTGGATATTATAGGTTCAGTCCTAACATCACCAGTGAATCATAAGTATCTGTTCGTCGGCAAAGATTAATTCACAAAATGTATTGAAATAGAATTGTTGGCAAACATTAGGGACACCAATATAATCAAGTTCATCTCAAGAAACATCGTTACATATTTTAGGGTACCCAAGATGATCATCACGAACAATGGCACACAGTTTGAAAGTGTAACCTTCTGAGGTTTCTGCGATAGACATGGCATCAAACACCATTTTAGCTCTATGGCATACCTGTAACACCCCGCCCGTCTGGGGAGAGCGAGCGGGGCGCTACTCATCGATAAAACTAAACTAATCCACAAATAACAAGGTATAGAGCATCTAAATCCCACAATAAAATAAGAAACCACTATTCTCATCTTCAAATTAATACAACAAATCTCTCGAAATAATTATAACAATCCAACTATCTCGAAAAAAAAAATCTCCAAATGCTCTATACATCAAAATAAATACAAGTCTTCTCATCTCATGTATTAAAAATTCTTTCCAAATAATCCTCGCTAAAATCATCCCAATTGGTCCATAGCACTCAAATCCGTGCTCACCTGCCAACTAAGAAAAAGATGGGGAAGTACACAATACGACAGGAATATGCTCAACAAAGATATTAGCGATGAACAAAGCGCAACAATACGACTACGAATACTCAAATCAAATAATGCAAATCTCAATAGCATTTTATCAATAAATTTCTCAACAACACATTAACCGGAGTCACCAGGTCTCACCATACCGCGCCATACTTTATCAAGTAGCCGGAAAAGGAGTCTTGGCGGGTGCCCAACATCAGTGCCATATTAAAATCTCATGACAGCGTGCTCAAAACAACATGAATAATACCTGATGAATGAAAATAATTCCAACAATTATTTTCCAGATTTCCAAGAATTTAACAATTCAAAATATGAGTTCAATTAACAAGAATTCAACGGAATAAACACTCGCGAGATTTAGGAGTATATTGTGTAAAACCCCATACCTCAAAATCATCAAATGAATCATCGCATAATATCAGCCTCTAAAACTAATCACACCATCACGTTCCTCTCGCGAAAATAATCAAATCTCGTTCTAGCCCAAACTCGAGAAAACACCAAATAAGCCTTCTAATCTAAGGTTGAAATCTTGAATAAGCTTGGGGCTATGGTTTGTAGATAAAAGGGAGTAATTTTGGAGAGGTCTTCTGGTTGAAAAGTTTGAGAAAAAGTGATTTGAAAAGCCAAGCCACGAATTATTTGATATATAAAGGGTTAAGAGTTTGATTAAGAAAAGAGTTATAATCAGATACAAACACTAAAAATTTTATCCCCGACGATCGGACCGTTGGAATCGCTTGAAATTTTAGTATATTGTAGCGAACGGCGAGACAGGACTTCTGACAAAAATTCAGCTTGATCGGACGGTCGGATTTCTAAAAATATTATTTTTACTAGAGAGTTTTATGTTCCGAGGAGTCTTAGAGAGTTTTATGTTTTGAGGACTCTTCTAAATAATAAAAATTCAATTAAAACTCCATTTTAATTCCGATTTCGAAACCGTTTGAAATTATCACCTTTAAAAAATAAAATCCAACATATTTGAGCAATAAAAATAATTTAACTCAAAACTTATTTTTCCTCTTTATTTCGAAAATACCCCCAAAATTATGCGGGTTGTTACACTTCTGTAACACCCGGCCCGTCTGGGGAGAGCGAGTGGGGCGCTACTCATCGATAAAACTAAACTAATCCACAAATAACAAGGTATAGAGCATCTAAATCCCACAATAAAATAAGAAACCACTATTCTCATCTTCAAATTAATACAACAAATCTCTCGAAATAATTACAACAATCCAACTATCTCGAAAATAAAATAAATCTCCAAATGCTCTATACATCAAAATAAATACAAGTCTTCTCATCTCATGTATTAAAAATTCTTCCCAAATAATCCTCGCTAAAATCATCCCAATTGGTCCATAGCACTCAAATCCGTGCTCACCTGCCAACTAAGAAAAAGATAGGGAAGTACACAATACGACAGGAATATGCTCAACAAAGATATTAGCGATGAACAAAGCGCAACAATACGACTACGAATACTCAAATCAAATAATGCAAATCTCAATAGCATTTTATCAATAAATTTCTCAACAACACATTAACCGGAGTCACCAGGTCTCACCATACCGCGCCATACTTTATCAAGTAGCCGGAAAAGGAGTCTTGGCGGGTGCCCAACATCAGTGCCATATTAAAATCTCATGACAGCGTGCTCAAAACAACATGAATAATACCTCATGAATTAAAATAATTCCAACAATTATTTTTCCAGATTTCCAAGAATTTAACAATTCAAAATATGAGTTCAATTAACAAGAATTCAACGGAATAAACACTCGCGAGATTTAGGAGCATATTGTGTAAAACCCCATACCTCAAAATCATCAAATGAATCATCGCATAATTTCAGCCTCTAAAACTAATCACACCATCACGTTCCTCTCGCGAAAATAATCAAATCTCGTTCTAGCCCAAACTCGAGAAAACACCAAATAAGCCTTCGAATCTAAGGTTGAAATCTTGAATAAGCTTGGGGCTATGGTTTGTAGATAAAAGGGAGTAATTTTGGAGAGGTCTTCTGGTTGAAACGTTTGAGAAAAAGTGATTTGAAAAGCCAAGCCACGAATTATTTGATATATAAAGGGTTAAGAGTTTGATTAAGAAAAGAATTATAATCAGATACAAACACTAAAAATTTTATCCCCGACGATCGGACCGTTGGAATCGCTTGAAATTTTAGTATATTGTAGCGAACGGCGAGACAGGACTTCTGACAAAAATTCAGCTTGATCGGACGGTCGGATTTCTAAAAATATTATTTTTACTAGAGAGTTTTATGTTCCGAGGAGTCTTAGAGAGTTTTATGTTTTGAGGACTCTTCTAAATAATAAAAATTCAATTAAAACTCCATTTTAATTCCGATTTCGAAACCGTTTGAAATTATCACCTTTAAAAAATAAAATCCAACATATTTGAGCAATAAAAATAATTTTATCTCAAAACTTATTTTTCCTCTTTATTTCGAAAATACCCCCAAAATTATGCGGGTTGTTACACTTCTGTAACACCCCGCCCGTCTGGGGAGAGCGAGCGGGGCGCTACTCATCGATAAAACTAAACTAATCCACAAATAACAAGGTATAGAGCATCTAAATCCCACAATAAAATAAGAAACCACTATTCTCATCTTCAAATTAATACAACAAATCTCTCGAAATAATTACAACAATCCAACTATCTCGAAAATAAAATAAATCTCCAAATGCTCTATACATCAAAATAAATACAAGTCTTCTCATTTCATGTATTAAAAATTCTTCCCAAATAATCCTCGCTAAAATCATCCCAATTGTTCCATAGCACTCAAATCCGTGCTCACCTACCAACTAAGAAAAAGATGGGGAAGTACACAATACGACAGGAATATGCTCAACACAGATATTAGCGATGAACAAAGCGCAACAATACGACTACGAATACTCAAATCAAATAATGCAAATCTCAATAGCATTTTATCAATAAATTTCTCAACAACACATTAACCGGAGTCACCAGGTCTCACCATACCGCGCCATACTTTATCAAGTAGCCGGAAAAGGAGTCTTGGTGGGTGCCCAACATCAGTGCCATATTAAAATCTCATGACAGCGTGCTCAAAATAACATGAATAATACCTCATGAATGAAAATAATTCCAACAATTGTTTTTCCAGATTTCCAAGAATTTAACAATTCAAAATATGAGTTCAATTAACAAGAATTCAACGGAATAAACACTCGCGAGATTTAGGAGCATATTGTGTAAAACCCCATACCTCAAAATCATCAAATGAATCATCGCATAATTTCAGCCTCAAAATCTAATCACACCATCACGTTCCTCTCGCGAAAATAATCAAATCTCGTTCTAGCCCAAACTCGAGAAAACACCAAATAAGCCTTCTAATCTAAGGTTGAAATCTTGAATAAGCTTGGGGCTATGGTTTGTAGATAAAAGGGAGTAATTTTGGAGAGGTCTTCTGGTTGAAAGGTTTGAGAAAAAGTGATTTGAAAAGCCAAGCCACTAATTATTTGATATATAAAGGGTTAAGAGTTTGATTAAGAAAAGAGTTATAATCAGATACAAACACTAAAAATTTTATCCCCGATGATTGGACCATTGGAATTGCTTGAAATTTTAGTATGTTGTATCGAACGGCGAGACAGGACTTCTGACAAAAATTCAGCTTGATCGGACGGTCGGATTTCTAAAAATATTATTTTTACTAGAGAGTTTTATGTTCCGAGGAGTCTTAGAGAGTTTTATGTTTTGAGGACTCTTCTAAATAATAAAAATTCAATTAAAACTCCATTTTAATTCCGATTTCGAAACCGTTTGAAATTATCACCTTTAAAAAATAAAATCCAACATATTTGAGCAATAAAAATAATTTTATCTCAAAATTTATTTTTCCTCTTTATTTCGAAAATACCCCCAAAATTATGCGGGTTGTTACAATACCCTCAAAGCAACGGGAAAGGAGAGTCTTCCAGCAGAATGATGCTCAATGGCATGAATAAGAGATTAGAGAAAGTAAAAGGATCTAGGACGGATGAGCATCCCCATTTTTTGTGGGCATATAGAAATACACCCAGATGACCCATTGGAGAAATGACTTCGCTCTACCATATGGTATGGAGGTCGTCATTCCTTTAGAAGTTGGAATGCCAACTATAAGAACCATTATTGCCGAGCAAGGTATGAACGACAAAGCAATGAGGACCAAACTGGATCTAGCCGATGAGCGAAGGGATTAGGCCAAGATAAAACTTGCCTTTTACCAACAGCAGCTAGCAAAGCAGTACAATAAGGGCGTCAATCAGAAAAAATTCCAAATTGACGAATACGTTCTCAAAAAAGTCTTCAACGATGTTAAAAAACCCTTCGGATGGTAACTAGGGCCAAATTAAGAAGGACCGTACAAGGTCATTAGAGATGATTTACAAGGAGCATGTCGCTTAGAAATAATAGAGGTCAAGGAGATACTAAGAGCATGGTATGTAGCCAACCATAAAAAATTTACTTCTAATATTTTTTTCTTTTTTTCTCTTACCTAATTATTCCTAGACATTTCTAGTTTTATTAGTTTCATTAAATTTTTATTCAAAACGTATGATGCTTATGGACTGTTTTCGCAATAAAGTTTGAATAGTTCATTTGGCTCTTTTCCAAAACGGACAGCTTATATTTTAATTAATTATCAAAGAAATGATCAACATTACCTTAGTTTACTTACAATTAAATCTGAGGTCTTAAGTCTTCATCATAAAAATAAGAAAACCTAATGATTTTCCCAGGTAAACAAAAGACCTACGGGAGATCCCTATGCACTGAGTAAACCCGAGTATGGTCAGATAAAAAATCTTGAATGGGTGGATGGCCCTAAAACCAATTGCATTTTTTATATAATCTATTCTAGGCCTAAGGTGGTGTGATGACATAACCTAAAAGGTAAGACATGATAATAAAATACATGCTCGGCATAATAGAATGAAAAAAATGCAAGAAGTATTGTTACAAAAAGTTATGATTCAAAAAAATTCCATTTACAATAATAGAAGGACAAAATAGATAATAATTATTCCTGGCGAGCAAGTAATAGCTTATCTTCAACTATCATCTGGATTTGGTCAAAAATTATCGCCACTCTCAAGCGAGAACTATTGGCCAATTGAAGATGAATGACATCTAGTAGAAACCAACTCTTTTCACTTCCAAAAGGTGGATGGTTATATGATGGACAATAAACTTGGTAATAATACTAAAGCTTAGAGTCCTTGGCAACTTTAAGACCCTCAGGGCAATCAACGAACCATGATTTTAATCCAGTTGTCTTGCCTCATCTAACCTGATGGGGTCATCTATCCACCCCTCCTCATAACCAGTGGACCACACTGCCTGAGGACCCATCCTAAATGGATATCGAAGCTTGAGTATGTCATGCATAAGCCCCATATTGACAACACCATCCTTTCTTCGATCATCCTCTGCCTAAGTAAGTTATTTCTTGAGATAATCATTTCATCTTATAGAAAAACCCCAACATCTTTGATTTCCTTGGCTTCAGCGAGTTACTTTTTCAAGGAGCTCACTTCTTCCTCCATGAGGCTGCGTACATCGCCCAATCCTTCACATCGTCCTTCAGTTTGTCCACTAAGGTAGACTGGCCTTTATAGGCTTTAATTATCTTTTTAAGATCTTTCCAAGTAAAAATAAAAGCATGGAGAGCTTGAGCACTAGCCTTCTGGCCAAGAATGGCATCTAGATTGCCAAAAAAGAAGGGATTTCTTCGAGAACATTGATATACTACATAAAGTAATAATCAAATGGAAAATTCAGCAATAACACAAGATAAAACTGAACTTCAATAAAGTCTTACATTAATAGATAAAATGGGCAAGACCCTTACAAACGAAGACCAAAAGAAAATATAAGGATTCACAGGCTAATTATTTTAAACTAGTCTCCTTGTTCTTCACCTGCTCTTGGATTTTCGAGACTTTTCCCTTAGCAGACTCAGAGGATGCCTGGTCAATAAGAGCATATGTCACGGCCTCTTTATCTACCTTTAGTGGGGAACCATGATTGTGCTCGCTAAAAAGTTCATAATTGGTCGAGACATTCACCGTCGTCAACGCGATATCGCAAACGTCTTAAAGTTAGATTTACTGATGACAGCCAACTGACATTTAGCATCATAAAAGGCTTCAATGTAGCCCTTATCATATATTGCCTTCTTATCTACAGTAAGCTGGTCACATTCCTTCTTCAGACGATCGCGTTCAATCACAAGTTGATCACGCTCAACCTTCAGTTGGTCATGAGCAACCTTCAGTTGGTCGCGTTTGTCCTTTAGCATGATCATAGTCGTACTTGATGAACTATTTCTTCTCATTGTATGACCTTTGAGCAGCAATAATAGATTCCTTAGACTTGTCCAAAGTCGTTGTTGACCTTGGACTGATAGGACCAATTTTTTAAAATGGCGATGAACTCTTCCACAAACTTCAAACAGATAAATTAGGATTATGTTAGAGCAATGAGTAAAAATTTCAATAACTCTAGGTAGAGTAGAAGGAAATTTGTCTTACCAAAAATAATGCCTGGGTGGTGTGAGTAGAAAGATGATCGTATGTCAGCTGATTAACCTGCTCGCGATCAAGAGTGAGCACTCCCCCTTCTGTAAACCAAATACCAAGGAGGGGTTCTTAGCCTTTGACATCACCTATTAGGTTCTCCTAGAATTATGGACATCATCCTACTTGATAGGCAGCAGGGAGGTTGACGAAGGGACCTTTTCCTTCTTACTCTATTCTCAGATGGATGAGTCCAGCATCAATTCAGGGGTAAAGGGGACCTCATGCTCAGTCCTCTATGATTCCTTGGCCTTGGGAGAGGCAGGGTTCACATCACATCATCAATTAATAAAATCATGCTCCTAGGAACCAATTAAATCATCCTAGATTACAGGAATAGACTCAACATTCAAAGATTCGAATGAAGAAGAAGTAGAAGCTTCCTCACTCGTAGAGGGAAGTGGGGCCTCGGGTATTATATCTACCTAACAGGTTTTGAAGTTGCTGGTAGAATTCTTATATTCAAGAAGGAAGGAGGTTGATCGGGGATGCTCATCACCTGAAACCAAAGGCCTCCACATCTCCTAGACTTTGAGCAACTCATTTCTGTTAATATAGGGAAGAGATGGTTCTTTCTTCTTCGATCGAGTTGGTTATAAGAAAATAAAAAATCACCAATGATTATATAATCAAGTAAGATCTCAAAGAAAGAAGAAAAGAAAAGTTAACCTATGTCACACCCTCATTTCGATCACAGAAACCCTTGATACTGCTCGCCCTCGGGGAGACGTGGATATTTCCAGTTCTGGGAAATAAAGCCTTGATCCCAATACCCTTTATTGGGATTAGGGAGGTTGATAACCAAAACTTTATGAGATTTCCTTGCCTTCAGGTGTGAAACACCATTTGTAGTATGGGAATAATAATAATAGTACCTAATCTATGGGATTCATATGTTGGTCCCATACAGCTCATTTATTTTATGAACTCCGTTCACAATCCGCCATGTGTTTGGGGCACATTGGGCAGGAACCATGTGAAAAAAATCACATATCTCCAAGAATAGTTGATTTGGGGGAAACGTTATTCCCCCTTGTAGAGGGGGCCTGAAGGTAATCCTGGGATTAGGGATAATCCACTAATTAGCAACAGTGTTCTGAGGATAAGCTCAGCGTGGCAACTCAAGCGTGGCAGCTTGGTGAGACAGCTCAGCGTGGCAACTCAAGCGTGGCATCTTGGTGAGGCAGCTCAGCGTGGCAACTCAAGCATGGCAGCTTGGTGAGACAGCTCAGCGTGGCAACTCAAGCGTGGCATCTTGGTGAGGCAGCTCAGCGTGGCAACTCAAGAGTGGCATCTTGGTGAGGCAGCTCAGCGTGGCAACTCGTACTTTAGCTTATTGTTACTTTGCCATATTATAGCTTTGTTTATATTTACTACGAGTTATAATGACTGTAATGTTGTAACGAGAATAATGAATGGGCGTGAGGTCGAACGGTACTCGCGAGAGACCAGGCTTGGCAGAGCCTGGGAGAGCTTTCATGCTCTATCGAACAACCTCACCGTGGGAACTTTAGAGGGATTTGGTTTGGAGGATTGAGAAGTGGGGCACCGTTGGGGCTTGTCCTGACCATCTTAGATACACCTGGTAAAACACCGAAGGACCCTGACCATGGAACCTCAAGCGGAGCAGCTTGGAGTTCCATCGGGCATTAAGTTATGAACCAAACAACTCTCTACTCAAAAGTCACATCTACTGTGGGTGATGTCACTAGCCTTCTAAACAATGTCAGACATGCACTTGAGTAAACCACCGTGGTATTTGGGGCTGTCAGATAGTTGGTGAGCCACCTCTGCAACAACAACCCCCTGACATACAGTGGTTAGGCAAAAGGCATGTCTTGGCATTTAATGTTTATGACGTAGGAGACAACTAGTGCATCAGGCATTTAATGTTGTGACATAAAGTATGAGGGATGTCTTTCATAGTCTTTAATGACTGAGTTGCCTCAGGGTTGGTGTGGGGGGGCTATTTAAGGACCCCAACCACCTTTGAGGAGAGAATGATCCTTTGAGAGTTCAAAAAGTTATTGCTAGAGATACATCAGAGAGAGAATTATTGCAAACTAGAGGGCTTATCCACTCACCATTGTCATTTATTACGAAGCTTTTAATACATAACAGAGACCCTTGAGAGTTGTTTTAGTATGTTTTGCCTGCCTACCAAGGTGTATCTAGGGTGCTTACTTCTCTCTCCCTCTAGCCAAGTTATTTATGAAGTTCTTTATTATATTGAGAGTTATACACGAGATTTGTGAGTATAAGATGGGTTCCATACCTTCCAAACTGCTCTTTGTGTCTTGTGGCTAAATCACTAGTGTTTCTCTAACTAACCTTGCCATAACCATACTTAAAAGGGGTTACGCCTCCATCTTATCTAAACTACCCTCCTACACCCCTTATCTAATGATAGAGTATGGATTCCATGACCACACTCAACAATAACACAATTTATGGGCATCGGGGCACATTCAATCGTTACCCAAAGCATAATAGTGTATGTTTTTCTAAACTCTCCCGAGGTCCTTTCATTAACCATATAAACCATTTTTGATAAAGAAAAGTGCTGGAGAAGGGGTTATTCAACAAAAAAAACAGAAGGAGTTGCAATGCTAAGAGAAACAAACAAGGATGAAGAAAATTTACAAGCATATTGTGAAGAAAACAACTCTAAATAATCTTTTTGAATGAGGAAGAGTGTTCAAAATGATGGTACAGAGTAAGCAAAGGTCAAATTCCAAGAGACTAATCATATGGAGCAGAACCCAAAATCATCAATTAAACTAGCGCTTCATTTTTCAAACCTCAAATCAGTGTGCCCTTACCTAAAAAAAAATGATGGTATACCCTTATGGGAACTCAAATATTAGACTTGGCATTTGGGCCAACAGAATGTATAAATTCCTTCAACCCATTATTGATAATGAATTTTAGGGGCAATTTTGGGGTGCAAACCATAGTGGCCCATATGTTTGGAAGACCAAATAGGCCCAATCCCGAGAAAAAAAATGTTTTTCTCATAAATAATTATGAAAGGCTTATTTTATATATCTATACTTTCGGAGGGGATAAACTTAGATCAACAAACAAGCCAATCATCAGTTGCAAGAGTTTGAAAATGACTCAACCACTCTTATCATTATAATTATAGCCCTTGCCCCGGGGTAAAGGGCATGTTATTTTGTGACTCTAGAGTAATCAATAAAAATAAAGAGACCCTTCGTGGATGTGGAAAGTTGCTGAGCCACGTAAATTCTGTGTGTCGCTATATTACTCGCTCTTTAATTTCTTTACTATTTGAATCATTAATTGTGATTATTTACCCTCAAAATTAGTGTCGTGTGTGGGAACAATTCTCTTTCCTAAAATCAACTTAAAACCAATGAGTAATACAATGTACCACCCTCACAGTGCACTCGTTGCTGACGATCTATGAGTTGGGTTGTCCTTACACAGGGACAGATATAGTCAACTTGATACCTACATTATGGATGTGCGCTCAGAGGACAAATTTAATGAAGTTGTGTGGATTGGTGGGCTGGCTAAATTAAGTGGTCAGTCAAAGAATCATATTATCTATCCATTGGTATATTTACTCGTGATATTAGCATTACTTTTTCTAGTTGAAACTGCAATGATTGAAAGTATTTTATGAGATGAAGATCATTAAGAATTCACTCCAAAATTAATTGGGGAATGATAAATTTTGGAGAATGGTATGATGAATGATTGTTTGGTCGCATAAATTGGAAGCACTGAATATATCACTAAATTTTTTTTCCAGAATATGAAGTCTAGGAGATTTATATTGTAATAAATATCATGTTACTTTAATGGTTATGGTGTTAATATTAAATATTAATGCATGGTATTTTTCTTACAAATACTTTTATTATTATCCTTAAAGAATTTATTCGTCATTATTGCCATACCCACTGAACGAAAACCCTACATATGCCACCGGAGAATGACTAGAAGTCTCACACTGTCCATTAGCAATAGAACCTACAAAGGCCATAATACATATTCCATGTATCAGTACGGTTCATAGATACCCTATGTGACACCGCTAAACCATGGTTACACAAATAATCTATAGGCACTATAAATCTTTATATAGCCAAATATGAATGATTCCTCCCATCATAAATCATAACAGGTCATCCTGACAACACACTACAAATTATTGTGAGTCATCAACACAACCCATCACGAATCAAAATAGAGAATTCACTCATTCAATCATATCCAATAAGTGACATGAATTCTTGCCTATATTTAGGGATCTCTCGTGTCTCTACAAGTCGTGACTAAAGGATGTCCCACATCCTAAAGTCCTACGGCCCACAAAAGGGAAATCATTACCATATGAACACATGAACAAGAGGTATGTACCCTCACATAAGGTCCACACAATTAAAACTATAATTTAACAATGAACATTATACAGAAATGCAGGGGGATGGTTATCAAGATGCATTGGGCCAGAGGAGGCAGAGCGGAGGTTGAAGAAAACACATGAGGAGCACTGCGAAACAACTGAGATACCTCTTTATAGGAGAATTCAAAGAGGGGGATATTTTTGGCCTAAAATGAAATAGGATGCGGCAGAACTACAACGGAATTGTGATAAGTGTCAGCTATTTTTCGAAGCAGCTGAGTGCCATTTCTTTGAAGCCCAAACAGACTGGAGGCAGCCCTATATCGACTTTATTCAGGATGGAATTGTCCCAACAGAGAAAATGGATGCGATGGGACTAAGGCGAAGGGCCCCGAGGTTCTATATCCAAGAGGGGCAGCTTTATCGAAGGGGGTACTTCAACAGGCCATTGCGTTGCATTACAAAAGAAGAAGCAACTGAGGTCCTCAAACAAGCCCATGACCCAGCTCACATGGGAGGGGCCAAGTTATATGATCAGCTGATGACGTTGGGGTATTATTGGCCAACGATGGAGAAAGACTCCGCCGAATTTGTCCGAAAATGCAAAGCTTGCCAGCTTCATGGAAATATGATCCATGCCCCATCGGTGGACTTACACTCTCTGGCAACACCTTATCCTTTCCACACTTGGGCGTTCGACCTCGTGGGGGCGATACATCCTTCGTCGAGGGGCAAGATATGGATAATGGTAACAACGGAGTGCTTTACAAAATGGGCTGAAGCAATACCACTTAGAAGGGCAACGGCTGGGGTAGTGAGTAGCTTCATCAGAGAGTATATCATTTGCCGTTTTGGGATCCCAAAGGTTATTCTCTCAGATAATGGGACTCCCTTCGTCAACTCAGAAGTAACGATGCTCACAGACAAGTACTCCATTGTTCATCACACTTCAACGGTGGCATACCCGAAGGGGAATGGTCAGGCTGAAGCAACTAACAAAACTCTGGTTAATATCTTGGCTAAAACGATGGAGGACTTTCCAGGATCGTGGGATGACAAGATACCAACAGTGTTGTGGGCCTATCGAACGACGAAGAGGAAGCCCACAGGGTACACTCCGTTCTCCCTTGTCTATGGGGCTGAGGCAATTCTTCCAGTGGAGTTGGAAGTTCCCTCGGCTCGATACGCCTTGCGAAGTAGCATGCTCCCTCAGAACAGGCATGTGCAGTTGGAGGCATTGGATGAACACAGAGACAACGCGATGCAGCATTTTCAAATGTATACAAAGCAGCTCTCTAGGGCATATGACAACATGGTAAGACCAAGGAGGTTCGTGGAGGGAGATCTCATTTTGAAGGCAGCAGTGAAACACATTAGGGGACTTCCTCTGCCAAAGTTCGCAGCCAATTGGGAGGTACCTTTCATCGTGAACGAAGCTCATGATTCAGGTTATTGCCTAATTTCTAAGTTGGAGGAAGATAGGCCATTCAAAATTAACAATAAATGGCTGAAAGTATATCATGTGTAGACAGTTAGGTTGTACCATCGATGTATTGGGTCTTTTTATTATGAATATACAAGTTTTACTGATGATGTGAAGTATAGACATTGATATATGAAAGCAGGCATAACTCAGAGATAAATTAAAAAATGTACATTCTTTCATTCATTAAAGAAGAGAGCATTACAAGAAAAATGGGGAACTATTGCCCAAGAATTACATGAATGAAAGAACGAAAATATGTACAGGAGTTTTACTACCCTAAGAGAAACCACAGATCCGGGGAAGAGAAAAAATCCCCGGGAAGGCCCGAAGAAGCTGATGCAAAGGAATTTTGAGCGTTGACAGCAACCTCTAGCCTGGTTTGCACCTGGGCGCGTTCAATAAGGAGCCTTTCCCGTTTTAGCTTGGCCAAACGCAGAGCTTCTTCGGCATTCGTTACTTCTTCATCCGCCGATTCCAAAAGAGGTGCCAGCTCAACTAACTTAACCTCCTCAGCCCGTTGGTCCTCCTGGTGCTTTATCAGCACTTCCCTCTGGCCGATCAGTTGCTGGTTCTTCAAAGTCTTCAGATGCGTTATAAGACAGTCAAAACGGAAACCATCACGCCCCAACTCCTTCAGAAAACCTAGAAATTGGTTGAGAAGGGATCTGGTAACACTGGCAGTGGGGGTACTAGCAATTTCAGCAACAACGATCGCCATGCCTTGCAGCCTGTGACTCATCACATGAATATTTGAGCGCAGGCAATCCGGTGTGAAGGTCTCAGGATGGTGATCCACCAATTGTTCAATCACCAGCCGATGGTTGACGGGCATTTGAGGAGATTGCCGAAGCACCATGAGGCAGAACGAGTGAGGAGCTAGGTCGGGAAGAGGGACCTCACACCCAGATTCGCTCTCGACTGCAGCACCAGTCGTAGAACCTTGATCATCATGAATTGAATTTTTCGAAGCGTCAGGTTCTCGAAAGGGCGAGCTTACAGGTGAGAGGACTGGGGGCGAATCTTCCCGAGCAACCTGAAAAGAAAAGCCCAAATAAGGATATGAAAAATCTTAACAAGCGTTTTCGTTGTTAAGTCACCGTTATAAGGTGGATATTACATAAAAATCTTAACAAGCGTTTTCGTTGTTAAGTCACCGTTATAAGGTGGAGATTATATAAAATTCTTAACAAGCGTTTTCGTTGTTAAGTCACCGTTATAAGGTGGAGATTATATAAAAATCTTAACAAGTGTTTTCATTGTTAAGTCACCGTTATAAGGTGGAGATTATATAAAAATCTTAACAAGTGTTTTCATTGTTAAGTCACCGTTATAAGGTGGAGATTATATAAAAATCTTAACAAGTGTTTTCATTGTTAAATCACCATTATAAGGTGGAGATTATATAAAAATCTTAACAAGCGTTTTCGTTGTTAAGTCACCGTTATAAGGTGGAGATTATATAAAAAATCTTAACAAACGTTTTCGTTGTTAAGTCACTATTATAAGAAGGAGTTTAAGCAGAGAATTAAGAAAGTACCTGAATCATAACAGGGGCAGGAGTGGGAGCTATCACGGAGGTTAAAGTGGCAGGAATCGTTGGGAGGGGACTTGTTACCTCATCGGCCTCAACGGGGTCTCTGGCCCCAGAAACCTCAACCATCGGCATAGTTCCCTCGCCCACATAAGGTACCAAATCAAGAGCAAGGGGTTCATCGGGAATAGATGAGGGTGGTGAAAGATCAGGAGAAAGCTGCAATATAAAAGCCAATGTTAGTAAAGAGGAACAAATACAGAAAAAAGGGCGAAATGTATCCAAGAATAACTTACCTCAGTCAGAACGTTGAAAAGGGGCACTGTGGCCAGAGGTCTCGCCAGCACCGTTGGACGGAGAATGTTTGCTAGCAGCGAGGATACTTCGACCTAGGGCAACCAACATCCTAAATTCAGCACACAGAACGGGGTGAAAGAGAAGGAATGCCAGATCAGACAAATTTAATTATGAAATAATTACCTCAGGATCACCTGCAGCAACCAGAACGAGGGGGAGAACAGCCTCAGAGGAAGCCAGTGAGCCAGAGGGGACTGGAGTAGGCATCTCAGATTGTGTTGTCTCTGGTGGCGAAGAGACACCCACGGGCTCTATAACCTCACCCTCCCCAACTGCCTCCCCCGCCCGTCTTGAGATTGAACGACGGGCGTAAGTAAGCCCGGTCATTGGCGAACGGGGTGGGGTCGTATCGGATGAGATGGCCCCACAGCGACCGCCCACGAAACGGCTAATGGGGGGACTTGGGGGGCTAGGAGAACGAGGCCCCGTTTCTTTAAGTCCCTGCACCAAAGTAGTTAAGAACAATATATATAAGCAAATCCGGCTTGCTCTAACCAAAGAAGAAAAGAGAACAAGACAAGTGTACATACCTCAGAATGGGAAGAAGAATGAGAAGCTTGCACCGAGGAAGCTTGCTTTCGCTGGGACTTGGTGCCTAAAGTATTCCTCCTCAGCCTTGTCATGGCACTACCAGTGGCTTGAGGAACCTTCGACCCTTTTCTCCTATTTGCAGCTGGCTCAGTGGGATCGACGACGATCGTGGGGAAGGCAACCGAGGGAGGAACGACGACAGCGCGCCGTTGAAACTCTGCATTCACCCGATCTACCTCAGCCTGCGCCTCCCTCCTTAACCTCTCGGCCCTTTCAGGAGACATGGGAGGAGGAACGGAGGCTATGGGAAGGGCTGCCACAGGAATCTGGGATTTGTACTTTGCCTTTTTCGTGGAAGCCACCCCACTCTTGGCCTTCTTGGTCGACGGCTGCGAAGACCCTTCATCAGCAGTAGCTCCAGTCGAAGGAGTAGTCTTCCTGGATACCCCAACACTTTTCTCTTTGGATATGGCAGTGGGAGTCATGGGGCATAACGGAGGTAGCTCTTCGGAAGGCCCCTTAGGGGTTTTGCTTAGAGGGAACTCAATCCCCAGAACGGAGTTGCCTTTGAGTCCCAGCTCCATCGCAGAAAACGAAAGAATTGGAGGGTACACAGGCTCGCCATCTATGAATTCAGCAATGTTAGCCAGTTGTCTCGGCCAGAACTTCGTGGCAAATAGACTGGTCACATTCCCTTGCCTCTTGTTGGAGGGAATGGTGACTCTCCCAGCCATTGATTCACTTATCCCCCACGCAGCAGTGGAGGAAAATAAGGAACATGCCTCACTAAAGCTAATCTTCGGGTTTGAGGATTGGAAAACTGAGCGAGGAGCCCCCTGATCAAACCCAAATTGACGACTACACCGATTGGGGTTGTAATGTTCGCTGGAATATCCCCACTCGGTGTAGGAAGGCAGATACCCCGGAGAAAGGAGAAGCACCACGGCTAACTGAGGATCTTCAATGTCTACCCCCACCTGTACCACCCTGGATTCGTGCTGAAAGAAATCACAACTATGAACAAAGGCGTCCTCTCCGTAAGGCCTCATAACAAAGTCCTCAAAACGATCAATTGAGGCGATCAGCTCTTTTCGGCTCTGCCTCTTGTGATAAATATAAGAGTGGGGGGGGCAGAATAGTTTCCCCAGAAGGAGGACGGTTGGCCTTGGCCGCCACAGCAGGAAAGCGCACGTAAAGAAAGCTGGTTAGAAGGACGCTGTTAGCAAAATTGGCCAGGTTATAACGGCCAAGGGATCGTTCCATATCGAACAACGTTCTGTCAAGCCAGGTGTAGAGGGACCCTAGGGCAATTGCAGCCAAAGGAAGTTTAATGCAACGGGCCAAACGAAGGGATATGTTGATAAGGTCCCTTCGGGGCTGATCGTTTGGTTTTCCCGTCAAAAGAAAACGGGACAGAATCACAAGGATGTAAGCAGGGAGCTCTAACGAAGTACCTTGGCCAGGGGCATCCGTTGAAATTGAAGAACTACCTTCACTAGAACCCTTGAAGAAATAGTTAATCAGCGGAGTGAAGGTAGCTTTGTTTGAAGAACCGATGCAACTTCGGCATATTCGGTCCAACGCCAAACGGTCAGCAGCCTCTTCGGCGTCGAGAGGCTCATCGGTATAAGGCTCATGACCTGTTGCTTCGAGCCCCAGAAGCTCGCAGACATCTTCTAGGGTTATCGTGAACTCGCCCTACGCAGAAATAAATGTGTGAGTCGTCACGTTCCAACGAGAAACAAGAATGGGGAGAGCAGCATTATTTTTGGAGAGAGTAAACTCACCAAACCATTTGGCCCGTTGAAGGCCAATCTTACTCAAAATATCACCATAGGAACTCACCATGTGAGAGTTCCAAGCAGCAAAATGGGCAGGAGAACCACCTGGTGCTTCGAAGTCAATTTGGGACCATTGGAAGTCCCCTCGCTCCAGACGAAACCGGAGAGTCCCCTCTGGAGGAAGAAAGCCCCACTTCGAGGGTTCTTCGTCCTCGTCACCCAGCACTAAGGACTCAAACTTGCATTCAAAATTGACAGTCTTGCAAGCAGCAGCAAAGCAATCACCTTCGCCAAAAATGGGAGAGCGACGATAAAACCTTAATTGTTCACGACGGACAGCGTCCAAGGCAGAGGCACCAGTAGTGGTGGCAATAGCAGTAGCAGGCGGTGCACTGGTTGAAGAGATGGTGGGGTAACTTTGAGACGCCATGACAGAGTGTTAGAGCAAACATAAAACAACCTTGAGTCAGAGGAGCCTGAGCACGACAATGGCGGAAGCACAACCACAGGAGGTGGCGAAGAAGATGAGAGCAAGAACAGGACGGCACAAGGTCGAACAGCAATTTCAGACGATCAACAATGGAAGCTTTTTCTCTCTCTCTCTAAAAAACGAAGGAAATTTGAAGCAAGTAGTGGGAAAGTAAGAAAAAGAATGGTTTTAAGTGATTTGGTCGTTTAATTTTTAAAGTTCGTCGTTTAAGTTTCCCACCATTGCACGTGTGTGGCCGCCTGCAATCATTTCAAATGTACACGTGGCACTTCGGGAAGTGTTCTGACATGGAAAAGACAACGCTACGTCATTCAATGACGTGACACCTGGGGAACTGCCATCAATTAATGAAGTGACACCTAGGGAACAGCCACCGTTACCTTCCTAAGCAAGATTCAGTTTTGGGCGCCAAGATTTTCTCTGACATATCCAATAACCCCCCCCCCCCCCAACGAAGAAGGTGTCCCAACGGTTCAAAAAAGGCACGATGTCCCCTCGACAGAAGCTCAAACGTTGTTTAGCTATGACTCAGTTACATCGGGGAGAATTTTTTCGCTTTTTTCAAAACATTACTGCGAGAATATTAGCAGGTCCTTCGGGAGAATTTCAGATATTCAAGCTGGAACGGTTGAGGCTCAGCATTAGAAAAAGCTGCAGGCCAGATAGAGAAGGTTCATCGGATTAAGAAGTTTTCGTGGAGGCACTTCTTGTTCCCACAACAAATCCCTCCACGAAGGGGCAAATGTAGAGGGGGCCTGAAGGTAATCCTGGGATTAGGGATAATCCACTAATTAGCAACAGTGTTCTGAGGATAAGCTCAGCGTGGCAACTCAAGCGTGGCAGCTTGGTGAGACAGCTCAGCGTGGCAACTCAAGCGTGGCATCTTGGTGAGGCAGCTCAGCGTGGCAACTCAAGCGTGGCAGCTTGGTGAGGCAGCTCAGCGTGGCAACTCAAGCGTGGCAGCTTGGTGAGGCAGCTCAGCGTGGCAACTCAAGCGTGGCATCTTGGTGAGGCAGCTCAGCGTGGCAACTCAAGAGTGGCATCTTGGTGAGGCAGCTCAGCGTGGCAACTCGTACTTTAGCTTATTGTTACTTTGCCATATTATAGCTTTGTTTATATTTACTACGAGTTATAATGACTGTAATGTTGTAACGAGAATAATGAATGGGCATGAGGTCGAACGGTACTCGCGAGAGACCAGGCTTGGCAGAGCCTGGGAGAGCTTTCATGCTCTATCGAACAACCTCACCGTGGGAACTTTAGAGGGATTTGGTTTGGAGGATTGAGAAGTGGGGCACCGTTGGGGCTTGTCCTGACCATCTTAGATACACCTGGTAAAACACCGAAGGACCCTGACCGTGGAACCTCAAGCGGAGCAGCTTGGAGTTCCATCGGGCATTAAGTTATGAACCAAACAACTCTCTACTCAAAAGCCACATCTACTGTGGGTGATGTCACTAGCCTTCTAAACAATGTCAGACATGCACTTGAGTAAACCACCGTGGTATTTGGGGCTGTCAGATAGTTGGTGAGCCACCTCTGCAACAACAACCCCCTGACATACAGTGGTTAGGCAAAAGGCATGTCTTGGCATTTAATGTTTATGACGTAGGAGACAACTAGTGCATCAGGCATTTAATGTTGTGACATAAAGTATGAGGGATGTCTTTCATAGTCTTTAATGACTGAGTTGCCTCAGGGTTGGTGTGGGGGGGCTATTTAAGGACCCCAACCACCTTTGAGGAGAGAATGATCCTTTGAGAGTTCAAAAAGTTATTGCTAGAGATACATCAGAGAGAGAATTATTGCAAACTAGAGGGCTTATCCACTCACCATTGTCATTTATTACGAAGCTTTTAATACATAACAGAGACCCTTGAGAGTTGTTTTAGTATGTTTTGCCTGCCTACCAAGGTGTATCTAGGGTGCTTACTTCTCTCTCCCTCTAGCCAAGTTATTTATGAAGTTCTTTATTATATTGAGAGTTATACACGAGATTTGTGAGTATAAGATGGGTTCCATACCTTCCAAACTGCTCTTTGTGTCTTGTGGCTAAATCACTAGTGTTTCTCTAACTAACCTTGCCATAACCATACTTAAAAGGGGTTACGCCTCCATCTTATCTAAACTACCCTCCTACACCCCTTATCTAATGATAGAGTATGGATTCCATGACCACACTCAACAATAACACAATTTATGGGCATCGGGGCACATTCAATCGTTACCCAAAGCATAATAGTGTATGTTTTTCTAAACTCTCCCGAGGTCCTTTCATTAACCATATAAACCATTTTTGATAAAGAAAAGTGCTGGAGAAGGGGTTATTCAACAAAAAAAACAGAAGGAGTTGCAATGCTAAGAGAAACAAACAAGGATGAAGAAAATTTACAAGCATATTGTGAAGAAAACAACTCTAAATAATCTTTTTGAATGAGGAAGAGTGTTCAAAATGATGGTACAGAGTAAGCAAAGGTCAAATTCCAAGAGACTAATCATATGGAGCAGAACCCAAAATCATCAATTAAACTAGCGCTTCATTTTTCAAACCTCAAATCAGTGTGCCCTCACCTAAAAAAAAATGATGGTATACCCTTATGGGAACTCAAATATTAGACTTGGCATTTGGGCCAACAGAATGTATAAATTCCTTCAACCCATTATTGATAATGAATTTTAGGGGCAATTTTGGGGTGCAAACCATAGTGGCCCATATGTTTGGAAGACCAAATAGGCCCAATCCCGAGAAAAAAAATGTTTTTCTCATAAATAATTATGAAAGGCTTATTTTATATATCTATACTTTCGGAGGGGATAAACTTAGATCAACAAACAAGCCAATCATCAGTTGCAAGAGTTTGAAAATGACTCAACCACTCTTATCATTATAATTACAGCCCTTGCCCCGGGGTAAAGGGCATGTTATTTTGTGACTCTAGAGTAATCAATAAAAATAAAGAGACCCTTCGTGGATGTGGAAAGTTGCTGAGCCACGTAAATTCTGTGTGTCGCTATATTACTCGCTCTTTAATTTCTTTACTATTTGAATCATTAATTGTGATTATTTACCCTCAAAATTAGTGTCGTGTGTGGGAACAATTCTCTTTCCTAAAATCAACTTAAAACCAATGAGTAATACAATGTACCACCCTCACAGTGCACTCGTTGCTGACGATCTATGAGTTGGGTTGTCCTTACACAGGGACAGATATAGTCAACTTGATACCTACATTATGGATGTGCGCTCAGAGGACAAATTTAATGAAGTTGTGTGGATTGGTGGGCTGGCTAAATTAAGTGGTCAGTCAAAGAATCATATTATCTATCCATTGGTATATTTACTCGTGATATTAGCATTACTTTTTCTAGTTGAAACTGCAATGATTGAAAGTATTTTATGAGATGAAGATCATTAAGAATTCACTCCAAAATTAATTGGGGAATGATAAATTTTGGAGAATGGTATGATGAATGATTGTTTGGTCGCATAAATTGGAAGCACTGAATATATCACTAAATTTTTTTCCAGAATATGAAGTCTAGGAGATTTATATTGTAATAAATATCATGTTACTTTAATGGTTATGGTGTTAATATTAAATATTAATGCATGGTATTTTTCTTACAAATACTTTTATTATTATCCTTAAAGAATTTATTCGTCATTATTGCCATACCCACTGAACGAAAACCCTACATATGCCACCGGAGAATGACTAGAAGTCTCACACGGTCCATTAGCAATAGAACCTACAAAGGCCATAATACATATTCCATGTATCAGTACGGTTCATAGATACCCTATGTGACACCGCTAAACCATGGTTACACAAATAATCTATAGGCACTATAAATCTTTATATAGCCAAATATGAATGATTCCTCCCATCATAAATCATAACAGGTCATCCTGACAACACACTACAAATTATTGTGAGTCATCAACACAACCCATCAAAAATCAAAATAGAGAATTCACTCATTCAATCATATCCAATAAGTGACATGAATTCTTGCCTATATTTAGGGATCTCTCGTGTCTCTACAAGTCGTGACTAAAGGATGTCCCACATCCTAAAGTCCTACGGCCCACAAAAGGGAAATCATTACCATATGAACACATGAACAAGAGGTATGTACCCTCACATAAGGTCCACACAATTAAAACTATAATGTAACAATGAACATCATACCTAAAGTATCCTAAACCTAGATACAACTTGATAATACCACTACCATGACAAGGGTAATTAAAATACTAATATGAAATTGATCCACCTAAAATTCATCCCATATTTTGACATAAACATATAGTACCACCACTAAGACAACATTATTTTCATAATTATAATAATATTCCAAAATAGACATAATCATAAAAATGTATCATAACTCTCGATACCAACCTATATTTCCATTTTTATAACATAATTCACCATATTAGTTTTAGCCTCAAGGCACAGTTACGCATAGCCTATCCTTACTAGAATACCCTCACGCAATCACTAAAACATGTTCTTTTTTATTAACTCCAATATTATAGATCAATTTAAGTATAAGAAAGTAATCAAACAATGAGTTTAAGTAGTTGACAGTTTATAGAAACTTTGCAAATTAAGATTTTAACGTCGTACGACATTGTCTGTGTCCACTCTTGATATAATCCTCGAGAAACTATGCTATGTTTTTTTTAGTAAGGCATAACCAAAACTTCACGACAAATAATAACCACTTACAAACTGCAAACCTATAAGGAAACTAGACTCGTCATAGCCCAAGCATTACACACAAGAGCCCTAGGTCTTATCACACCTTGACTCTCATATAACTAAGACATTACCATCCATGAAGATAAAATGAAATTCATTTATAGTATAAACAATAAGTTATAAGCCTAAATGTATAAAACATTGTTCAACAAGAAAATTTGATCAAATATGTTTACTTTATCAATATATAGAAATGTAAACTCTATAACAATTACAAGTATAAAGCCCAAATGGGATTTTATTTTATTTTTTTAGCACAAGTAGGTATTTGGTTTACGGTTTGTAAGGATAAATTTTTAAATAGTGTCAATTTGTATGTATTGGCATTACTCCGGACAAAAACCAATTTGACATAGATAAATTTTTATTTATCACGATTCTCACATTATTTATGAAGTGTTGTTTCGAAGACGTAGCGGCCAAGCTTTAAAGATATATCATGCCGTGTTTATTGGTGCACATTTCATGTCTTCATATCACATTGCATTTCGAGATACTCGCAGGTATGATGCATAATGTTTATGGTACTTGGTAAATGTTTTAAGGACGTTATTTTGTTTAAAAATGACTTTAAAATGTTAAAAAGGTTTTTAAAAGGTTTTAACTTCATTTATTTTGAGATAAACATGTTTTAGAGTCGTGTAGATCTTTCCCTTTTGTTCCGGAAGATTAAACGACATCATTAGTCGTTCCAACGACATCTTAGTGTCGTTCAAACAATATGGACAAGTCGTTCAAATATCATGGCTAAGTCATTCAAACGACATAGAGATATCGTTCAAACGACTTGCCGACTTAAGATTTTTTATTAAAGGCAATTTCTTTTAAGAATTTTGAGAAGTGAAGAACCCAAATTATAAAATAAAATTGTTAAATTTTTCTGCACTTGTTTACAAAGGTTTTTTAAAGATAAAAATATCCTTTGTGTTTCAAGATCCAATCTTTCATATATATGTGCTATAGAGATCTTGGTTTAGCACCATCTGGAGTTTGTTCATCTCATTGAACACTATTTCATCGAGTTTTACGGTGAACTTGAGGTGGACTATGTGTTCTGAATTGTAGATGGTTGTCAAAGCTACATCGGTGGATACCAAGACATACATGGACTCGTGTGTTGTGGACCTTGCATAGGTGGACTCCTACGTTTCACTGTGGATGAGCGATTGAAGCATAGAAGAGCATCAATGATTGTGGGGTATCAAGTCATTGAGTAATTCTATTATCTGTACTTTGTAAAATCGTATCATAGTTATTGTCTGGCTTGGGTCGTCCGAGGTTTTTTCCATTAGTGGTTTCCTCCTACGTCGGCATTGTGTGTTTTGTGGACTTGATTTATTTTACCTGTTTAATCATACTAGATGCATGTTTAGGATTAACAAGATAAAATTTGGTTAAGTAAAATTGGTTCACAAATTTGGTGCAAATTAAAATTGGAAAAAGTTTATTTTTTGGAAAAATTATTTTCATCTAAAGCACGCATAAAGAAAAGGAGGGGACTATACACTTTGCTAAATAAGGAGTTGACTTTAAACTTTGGATTACCGAGATTTTGGTTGGAGATCTACTTCATTAGAGTAGTTGGGGTTTTAAACTCACATCTTGGAAATGGGTCTTGGTTTCTCTCTCTAGAAACCTAAGAATGTTTTTTATTATAAAAAAAATGGTATTTGGGTTTTTTATCTTGGATAAATAATTATTTTTGGTTTAATCATTACTCAAATCTATATTATACCTCTAATACAATAGTATTAGAGGTATAAATACTAATTAATACTTGACTGATATCCATTTCTCCCAATTTGTTGTATTATTTCTCACCTCAATCCTGAGTTTTTAAAATCTCATTTATGATTTTGAGTAATCAAAAGGTTTTTTTGTATTATTAAGTAACCAAAAGACACCTCTAAATTCTTAATATTGTTGCTATTAGGAATCTGTTTCCTCAACCGTAGGCGGATTCTAAGTAATCAAATTTTTTTTTTGTATTATTGAGTAACCAAAAGACACATCCAAATTCTTAAGATTATTAGTATTAGTAATCTTTCTCCTCAGCCGTAGACGGTTAGGTTTGTTGGTATTAGTTAAAGCTAAAAGCCTTTTCACTAGACTAAGACTTGAACAAAGCGTCATGTGTATTAATTATCCAGTAGTATCTCAAAGAGGTAATGAATAACATCACTTTAATGGCGAAGACAAGGGGGTCCGGGCTTTAGCCAGGGTAAATAATTTTTTTTACTTACTATCTTATAGTTAGTCCAACTCAATTACTAACCAATAAAATAGTTGAGCTCTGATTACTCAAACCAAACCCTCACAATGAGGCATTTACCAAGTCCTATATATTCAAGAGATGTGGCCACCACTAAAGAAAGGGAAACCTACTATTTATCCGGGGAGTTCGAGACTATAGAGTCTCTTTCGGTTCGTTCGTTCTTTTTGTTATCCAATTCACTTGCTATTTATTTGTGATTCTCTGATCGGGGAATATGCACAGTGATTCAGTGATCTATTCTAGTGCGAGTTCGAGAAGTGGTAGTGATTTCCCCTTCAGATAATTTCTACTTCACTTCAGGATCACGAAAGAGGAAGCTGCCTGTCTTTTGTCCCACCATTCCTGATGCATGAATTCTCGATGCGGATCACAGCCTGGTTTCGTATCCAAACCAAGGGGCGAAGGGCACGTTTGGAAAATTCAAAGACCCCCTATCAGTTAAAGCTGATATTAAGGATTTTCTTTCCCGTATAGGCGGAGGTGGGGACGAAAAAATCAGGGGCGAAGCCGACATATTCTTAGAGTGTTCTCACACTAAAATAAATCTATCTGACGATCCGATGATGATTGGTACTTCCAATCCAAACAACACCGATGGTTCTAAGATGTGGCATTGTCCGTGGCTTAGAAATGGCCCGATCAGCTATAGGTACGAGGTCACTGTTCTAATGGAAACAGGCCGAGCGCCCTGAATGAATCAAAAATGGACAGTAGAGGGAATCCCTCGGGTTAGGCTCAAGGTTGGGTTGGTCTTCCTTATCATGCTAATTTTGAATCTCGAAAGATTCTCCACTGGAGGTGGAATCTTCTAGTTCTTACTATTTAACCCGAAACCGATCGATTCTAGACGGATTGGAAGAACAGACCATAAAGCCAAAAGGCAAAAAGGGGAGACTTTTCAGCCTTACTCAAATAGGGGGTGTAGCATCTGAGTTTTCCAGTGGATTGATTGGCTTGGCAGAACATATGGTAATATTACCGATCGAAGAATCTACTAGTCAGTCTGTTGGGCGCTATACATACAAATCCATTTACGGATCTAATGTACCCTCGTGTATACAGTTGTCCGACTCCGTAGCTTGCTTAGGTTAGGAGAGCTCCTTTGTGATTTTTATTCTATCGAGAAGGATCACAAGCCCTAGTCCCAAGCTAGTTCCCGCTGCATACCACTTTGGTTTTGAATAGCGCTTTGCTCCTCAATGGAGATCCCAAGAATAATAGCTTGCACACGTGGGCTCTCCATTTAGGTAGTTTCCCACCCCGATAGTAGCGATCAAATCTTTCGGAATGAAAATAGCTTGCACATGCTCTCTTTAATTATTTATGTATATATAATCTATTTGTATTATTTCTTATATATATTTACATTTTTAACTATATTATTGTAAGGATTAATTATAAAAAATTCCCTCAAACATTTTCTAATACACATTTAGTCCAAAACTTTTCATTTTGTTCCAAAAAGTCCCTCAAACACCCATTTAACCAATATTCTCTTATCTTTAAAAGTTTGTGCTAGCGGCATGTTGAGGGACTTTTTGGAACAAATAAAAAGGCTTGGACTAAACGTGTATTAAAAAATGTTCGAAGGACAATTTGGTATATGCCCCTTATTGCAATGGTTAGGATTGTTTACTTTGGGTTTAAAGTTTTTAATTTTCCTACCCAACAAATATCTTAATATGTCATCTTACTTTTATAGTTAGTTTTTTATTTGAGTATTTTAATTTTTTTTGTTATATTTTTAATAAATATTGTAGTACGCCCGCGCATAGTGCGGGTTACAAGGGTTTTAAGTTTTGAAACTTTGCTTCAATGGAGATTTTGGGTCTGAATCTCACTCATTTGGATATGTAATTTGTTTTTTCTCTATAGAAAACTCAAGTTTGAGGGACACGAGCTATGGGATTGAAAATTGGTCAAGATATAATATCTTGTGTGTTTTAAAAAGGAACCCAAAAGGTCCTTTATAGGATTTTTTTTACAAACTAGTCGTTAGAGGGGAGTATGATAAATTTTATAACTTTTGGAATTTAAATTTTGAAAACTAACTGCTGGAATTTTGGCTGCTTAGGCACTTTTAGTCAACACAAAGTCCTTTTAGTCGACTTAAATTCTCAAATCCACTTTTGAAATTCTCAAAAACCATATCTTTGAAAACCAATTTTGAGGCATATCATCTTAGGTAGTTTAAGTCGGCTTAAACTTACTTTAACTCGACTTAAAGTTCCTGAATTGATGTCAAGGATATTTTGGGTTTGTTAAGGGTTTGGGAAAGGTCTGGTTGGATGTTTTGAGAAATTACAACGTCATACAATATTACAGTCATATATTAATCACCTAAAGCTTTGGGAGGGTCTTTTGGATTTTGATCACTTATTGTTTACTTTATGGAAAATATTATTATTCTTCTAGTTGATTATGATCATCGTGAGAATTGGTTGATACTTTTCATATAGGGAGATTCTCAAATTTAACATGTACTGATAGGTTGATCTAGCAATGAACTGAATGAGCTTATGATGGTTGAGTATGCATATATCTTGTTATTGTGTTCCCTGATTGTGAATATCTATAATTGAACTCATGGTTTGATTATGAATGATGATCAGTACTTGGCATTGTTCTTCTTTAGTTCATGCTTTGAGGATATGATGATCTTAACTTTTTCTATGGTGCATGCTTACTTTTTTTCAAGCTATAATCTAAGGTGAATGCTTATTTCTTCTCAAGTTATGATCTATGGTTCATGCTTACTTGTTTTCATGCAATGACTGATACTTTTTTGACTTTTCTTGTTATGTATGAATTTAAAATCATGATATCTCTTTAGTGAAGCGATGTCCTTTTATTGTTCTTTATAACTCTGTTATTGCTTGCATTCTCACTTGTATTTCTTGATTATATTTATTGCTTGATCATATGTATCTTCCTTGGATGATAATTCTCTTGAATCATGTTATTTCTTTGGTGGTAATATGACGCCCCGTATATGTTAATATTAGAACTCCATCTACGATTAGATCTCATCTTGATTTATCATTTATCATTTTAATTGTTGTTCCAATTGCTACCCAAGTCATGTTTGAATACTGACTTGGGTTAAATCTTTTTGTTATGTTCTAAAATAAATGGAAAATTGTATTAATGTTAAGCTATGAAGTTTTAATGTTTTGTTCTAAAATAGATAGAAAATTGTTTTGTTCTGTTCTGTAATAGTTGTTACATACCAAGTTGGAGAAATTCAGCATATCTATATCCTTTTTTGGACTACAAAATCATTAGCTAAAATAGTTGTTACATACTAGGTTAAAAAAATTACAGATTTTATGTTCTGTTCTAAAATCATTTATGTTATGTTCTAAAGTCAGGATATGTTTTTAAACTACTAAATCTTTGAATACTAATTTGGGTTTAATCTTATTTTTTGTGTTAAATTTTATTTTCGGATCGGGTATTCGGATCGGGTCTCGGGTCCTTAATGGGTCCGGGTTCGGAACTACATAAAAAGGGTCCGTCGGGTATTCGGGTAGGACGTGATCGATCAATATATTAACGGGTCGGAGATAATTTTACTGATATCCGACCCATCTTTGACCCATTGGCATGCCTAGATACAGTTAATGCCGGTGATACTAATGATGCAATGGTTGGTAGAAGATATATCCATCCCTCATTTATTACTGGTGGTCCACATAACATGATCCAACGCTATCAAGACGCAATGGCAATTTGTTGATCAATGAAATTTTCAGATTTCTTAATAACATTCACGTGAAATTAAAATTGGCCATATATCCAATATGGGGTATCTATGTTACTAGATCAACACACTGAAGATAGGCTCGACACAGTGTAACACCCCGTATTTTTGAATAATTTGGAATTTAATTATTTCTGGCATTTTTAAATTACACGTGTGTAGTAATTTAATCAAAATGGATTATTTTGTATTTATTAAATGTTAATTGAAAGAGAATAAGATTAATATTTATGTGTTAAATTTACTAAGTGTGAATAGTAAATAAAATACAATAAATTATGAGTACGTCGTTATGAGTAAGAACGATAGAATTGTGATGGTATCTCAATCGGGGCTTGTGAGTAGATTACTTTAAGGTTGAGATACAAAATTTATGTATAGTGACTCGGATGACAATTTGGAGTTCACAGTTGATCCAAAATGGGTCAAAATAGTCAGGATTAAGTACCTGAGATTAGTGATAGGGTTCCGAGGACTTTTTAGACTAGCCCAGACCCAAGTAGGGGTATTTGGATCATTTTAATGTAGCCTAATAACTTAATTTCGAAATTAGTGGGTTAAATTATAAGGGTTAGGTGGGTGAGGCATCCATACCATTAGTTCTAAACCATAAGAGAGGAGGAAGAGAGGAAAAAGCAAGGAGAAGGTTAGGGGAGGCTAATCTGGAACAAAATTCAAGGGATTTCTACCATCAAACCATCACACACGACGTAGATTAGACTCTAGAATCATCCCAAGGAAAGTAATTAACTTTCTTTAAATTGAATAGAGGTGAATCATGTTCATATCATGGTAGAATAAAACTATTTCGGGAAGGGTTTTCGCATGTAAAAATGGGGTTTTGAGAAATTATCCCATAACTTATAGAGTAATTGCATATTTGATGTTTCTGGTTGATTTATACCTACTAGAAATTTAATATGGTAAAGATCCGTAGGTTAATCATGATTACTTGGAGTTTGGAATCAAAAATAGGGCTAGCTGTGGTGTTCTTCATGTAAATCCATCTTTATGGATTAGTTAGGTGATTGTAGGACGTTAGAATCATCTAAGATTTATATCCCTATGTATAATACATTTTAATGGATGTAAATTATCATGAAAAATTTGTTTGGGTCGGAATTGTAAAAGAAATCTTGATTAAGTTTTGCTGAACTAGGTTAGCGAATCGGTTCGCATTCCAGGCCGAACAGGTTCAAATTTATGGGCATAAGTGAGTCGGTTCGCATTCCGGCCAAACCGGTTTGGAATTTTAGTGTTGTCTTGAGTTGTTTAAATTGCTAGATTAATGCAGAAGGTTTTAAATGAAATTTGGTAGGATAGGTAATTGAATCTCGATGTGAAATTATGAGAGAAGCAATATAAACAGATTTGTTATAACGAATTGTGAAAGAGAATTTTGAAAACAATTAATGTATAGGCTGGTTGGATAAGTCTGAGTGTTTTATCGGAGTGATGCTACTTATTTATTTAATTGATGAGAACTAAGATAAATTAAGAGTCGAGGGAATAGGCTCAGAATAAGTAGTCTAGTGCTTCGAGCGATAGACACAGAATATTCAGAATTATATATATATATATATATATATATATATAGGTATAGAGTCAGTATATATATGGATGAGATTAATATTTGTATGTATGATACTTTTATGAAACACACCCATCCTAGGGGATATGCTATCAGGGAGATTGCGCACTATGGGATGTGACTCTAGCAAATCTCGACAGAGGTAGTACCGTTCCCCTGGGTTATAGGTATTGTGCATGCCCATGTGATGTAGGGTTGGATTCCCATGTAATAATATGGAATGGCTATGACCATGAACTTATGTCCATGATTGCTTTCAATGTTTGTTTGAAATTTGTTTGGGTTCGGTGGTGAGATTCCAACCCAGCTGCCTAGAGTAGGAGAACATATCGGGAGCACGATAGCATGATAGTGAGATCATGTTAAGAATGTAGAGGACTTTGGGGAATTCAGTTGCATATATCATGAGTGATTTATATGTGTAAGTATATATGTGTGACATTTTTAGTGAACGAATATAATAGGGAAGTAAATTTTATACAAGCATATTACAATAAGTGTGATTTGGTATTATATAACTAGGGTAAAGTAATGAGAATAGTTAATTAAGAGGTCGAGTGAGCTAATTAAGAAATCAAACATAGACAATACTCAAGTCAAGGTAGTCTAAGAATGAGATTTGCAATAAGACTATTTAGGTGGGATAGTGTAACCAGACGGGTTAAGATGTATGCGCTAGGTGTGCACTATAGTTGAGAGGTGAGGGGTATCTTATAGGAGTGCGACACTGACTTAAATATGGAATTGTTTACTACATCTTAATTACTTGCAAATATTTTTCATAGGTTTTGGGCTCTGACCTATGTAAAAATTATTTTTATAAAACTTTTAGGTGTCCTGCCATAGGGACATCATTGATGATAACTCTTTCCAGGGATACGTAGCTGCAGTGGATGTGGAGACTTTTAGAGTTTTGAGTAGTCATTTCCTTATTGCATTTTAAACTAGGCTCTCTATTTTTGTTATCAGTTGGGCATGTTTCCCCTTTATTCCAGACTCAACTATTTCTTTTATTCATTGCATTCAGATATTTGTATGGGATTTGGGTAACCGATGGTTTATTTAGTACCCAGTTTTACATTATGCATTTAGACTTCCTCATTTAGTATGATCGTAGATATAGTTTAGTTTTATTGGATTATGATTGAATGGTTTATTTTGGCATGTTAATTAAAGATTAAAATTGGACATTTCTTGTTAAACTAATAGATGTTAGTAATAAAGTAACTTTCGATGGTGATGCTAAGAATGAGTCATATGAGAATATTATTTTATTTTGGTAGCGGGCACGCCACCCATTTTTTTAATAGGCGGAGTGCCATAGATGGTATCAGAGCATCAGGTTCTAGTGTCCTATAGTATCTGTATGGCTTTTTACATTTTAGCGTAGCATCCTTTGATATAGAGCCCTATTTTAGGACTATTGCATTCATATTTGTGCGTTTACATATTTACTTTTTTCTGCTAAGCATTTTATATTTGACTATGAGCTAATACAAATTTTAATACCATTTCGGATGCCGCCAAGGAGAAACCGTCAAATGGGTTCGAGTGCTACGGAGGAAGGACCACAGGGGAACATTACGGCTGCAGAGGTGGCCAACATTGTGGCATAGGCAGTTAATGCGGTGATGACCATAATGGAACAACATTTTTCGCAGACTCAGCCATAGTTTCCAGTGGTGCCAGTCATTCAGACCCACCTCGCGACATCTGATTGGCAGAGGGTAAGAGAGACATTTTAGAAAGGGCATCCACCATAGTTTGTGAGTAGCTTAGATGTAGTAGTTGATAGTCAGTGGAAAAATGACATGCAGCCCCACCTCCGTATGGTTGAGTGCAGCGACACCCAGAAGCAGATTTTGGTGATGTTCAAGCTAATGAGGGGAGCTTTACAGTGGTGGGAGTCAGTTGACACTTTCGATGAGAGAGATACTATAACGATCACCGAGTTCTAGGGGTGGTTCAACCAAAAGTACTTTCCTTCGGCGATCCAGACAAAGATGCGAAGGAAGTTTAATGATGTGGTGCAGGGAGATTGGTCCGTAGTTGAATACAAGGAGGAATTTACCCATCTAATAAACTTTTTTTCTCGATGAGGTGGATAATGAAGAGAAGAAGATGCTGAAGCTCATGGATGGACTTACTTGGAGGATCAGGCAGCACTTGCTTTGCAATCCAGCATTAAATAATTATACTGAGGTCTTCAATGTCTCACTACTACACTGCCAGGATCATCGCTTCCATATGAAGGGAACTAAGAGAGTAAGAGAGACCAGTCAGAGTGGGAAGGTAGGTGGGAATGGTGCTAGTGGGTCACAACAACAACAAGTGAGTAGGCAACACTAGCGAGATTTTTGGCAGAGAGATCCGGCTAAGAGATTTATATCATAAGGGTACAGACTCGAGAGTGGTAGGTTTAAATAGGGTCAACATGGCCCTCATTATCAAAAGTTGCAGTAGTAGGTTCCCTAGGGCCGCTAGGGTCAAGGGAACAATGGGGGCGACCAATAAGGCCAGGGCCATCAGGGTTAGCGATAGGGAAAACCTCCCATAGGGCCACCAGGGCCAGAGGTAATTTGTCTTTATTGGTAATTATTTTAATTATGGAGAGACAGGTCATCAGAAGAGGGACTTCCTGCATCCAGTTAGATGACCACAACAGGGTGCCCAGTTGTTACCACTGAGAGCACCAGCCCCACAGCGGCAGGGGCAGTTGCAGTATGGGCATGTTTATAACATCTGAGATGCAGTCATACCTTAGGCACCGCAAGTACCACTAGAATTAGATGCTATATTTTCTATTCATGGGCATATGGGTAGGGTATTGTTTGATATGGGAGCATCACACTTATTTATAGCTACCCAATTTTCACGTACAGTCGATCTATTAGAGACAGCCGATAGTCTTATTATGTGAATAGACTCACTGTTGGGTAGCGGAGCCCTTACACACTCGATTTGTAGGGTAGTGGATATAGTTGTTGGGAGATTATAACTAGAAGCCGACCTACAAGTGTTAGATATGGAGGGGAACGATGTCATTTTGGGCATGGATTAGTTATCCAGGTACATGGCGATAGTGGATTGTCATGAGATGACTATTATATTCACCATTCCAGAGCAGAATATGTACCTCCTGGCGATGCCTCTTCCCAAGAGAGGGTCGAACATGCACCTTTATTACATCTAGGAAAAGACGGTCTCCTTGGACTTTATTTTAGTTGTGAGGGAGTTTGTTGATGTTTTCCAGGAGATACTCGGGTTGCCACCTCATCGATAGATCGAGTTTGTAGTTGATTTAGCACCTGGAATGAGGCCAATAGCACATGCACCATACCGTATGGCCCCGATAAAATTACTAGAGTTGAGGGATCAAATTCAACAGCTCTTTGGATAGGGATTTATTAAGTGGAGTATATCGTCATGGGTTGCACCAATATTGTTTGTGAAGAAAAGAGATGGGTCATTACGTCAGTGTGTAGACTACCGGGAGATGAACAAGGTCATGATTCAAAATAAGTATCGGTTTCCTCAAATCGATGACATGTTCGATCAGTTGAGAGGAGTAGCATTCTTCTTGAAGATATATTTACGATCGGGGTACCATTAGTTACGTGTCAAGGAAAAGGACATTTCTAAGACTGCATTCTTAATGCGATATGGATCGTATGATTATAGGGTAATGCCATTTGGGTTTACTAATACGCTAGCAGTGTTCATGGACTCATAAACCGGGTCTTTAAGGAGTTGCTGGACTAGTTAGTGATTGTGTTCATTGATGACATTCTAGCTTATTCCCTCACTAAGGGAGAGCATGCAGAGCATCTGCATTTAGTTCTATGGACATAATGGGATTACCAGTTATATGCCAAGTTTAATAAACATGGATTTTGATTGAGGGAGGTGTATTTTTGGTCCACATTATATTGGATATAGGTATTTCAGTGGATCCGAGTAAGGTATCAACGGTGAGGGAGCGGGGACAACCCACGACACCGACGGAGTTCAGAGCTTTCTGGGGTTGGACGGGTATTATCGTCACTTCATAAAGGCCTTCTCGAAGATTTTTAGTCCATTGACTAATCTAACTCATAAGGGGGTACTGTTCGTTTGCGATTACAATTATCAATTAACTTTTGATGAGCTAAAGGACAAATTTACTTCAGCACCCATGCTCACACTACCTAGGGGAGGAATAGAGTACCGTGTTTTCATAGATGTATCTCTATAGGGACTTGGGGGTTTAAATAGGAGGATATGGCTATAGATTATGCATCTCGCAAGCTTAAGCCCCATGAAAGGAATTAAACCATGCACGACCTGGACCTAGCAACGTTCGTATTTGCCTTGGGTATTTAGAGGCAATATATTTTGGGTGAGAAGTTCATCTTATTCACGGATCATAAGTCGCTAAAATACCTATTCACGCGGGAGGATATAAATATGCTACATAGGAGATGGTTGCAGTTTGTGAAGGATTACCAGTTTAATATTTAGTATCATTCTGAAAAGCTAACGTGATGGTAGACACGTTGAGCCGATGACCTACTAGAGAGGTAGCAAAGGTCTGCAAGGTGAAGTGGGTGAGCTTTAACATAACGATGACATCGTCAGAGCTTTCATGTCAACTTTGGCTATTACACCTGAGATCGTTATGTGGGTGGTGAAAGCACAGGTCGGGGACCAGTTCTATCAGGACAAGGTGAGTATGTTATTAACAAATGGGAGATAATCATACTCAATCAGTTTCTAGCGAAGGTGTGACACCCCGCCTAATAAAATACCGGGCGATCACTCCTATATAACATTAAAACAGGAGTCTCATATGGTTCATTCTTAGCATCACTGTCGAAAACCAATTTAATTACTAATATCCTATTAGGCCGGCGTCAAAATTTTAAATTAACAAATCTTTTTAACCAAACCATTCAAATAAAACAATTACAACAGTTTACATCGACCAACTGAAATGAAATAAAATAAAATAAAATAACCGAACACTCAGTACAATAATACAACCAAATCGAATACCGCACTAAAAGGCGATAAAAGAATAAATGAGTACAGTTGGGTCATAATCCCGAATGTTTCTACAATACCTCCTATCTAGATCTCAATGATGGAAGCGTCTAATATAAACCTGCTTGCATCCACAGCTGCTGCAGCAAACGTCTGACTCGAAAGAATCATCATCCAGGCGTCCCTGTGTCAGGACGCCTATATATATAGAGAGAGAGATATAGCAAGAGGGAAAATAGATAAATGGGTCAGAGCCCGATTTTTGAAAACATTTTAGCAAGTGCTTAAAATCCATATTTTAAAATATGTTATTTCTCATATTTAAACTGGTATCGCTCTCACATGAGATACACCTCACCCCTCTTCTAACAGTGCACAACTAGCGCATACCATTTTAAATAACCTAGTTAAGCTACCCTCCCTAACTAATGTAATTACCCATCTTCTAATAAACCTCATCAATTCGGGTACTAAGGACTAAGCTTCTCTCCATTCCTAACATTACGTTACGTTCGTGCATGGGGTGTCTCGCGAAGCGAAATCCAAACAAGGAACCCTCCCGATACACTTCTACGTGACAATGTTGATCATCGTGATCCATTAGGCCTTCAGTACATAACATATTTATACCATCCCATATTTATTAATAGTTCTCATTAGAACCTATGATCCATATTCATATAAATCCGGATATAAATCTACCGGAAGGAGTATATCGCTTTATTCATTCTTCTCCTTTTTATATAGGGTTAGGTTGTATGATATCTCATCTCATATATATACAATATACTTTTCGCAACAAGTATATTAGTTATTCATATAGAAAACCAAACAAGATTTCGTTATACGCACATTATTCTCTTTATGCATACACATCAATTTATATAACAATATATCGCACTATTGCACCCTGGTTAAGAAACCCCTTGTATCGTTATAAAGTTGAAGCATTTATTCCTTACTTATCTACTTATATGCACAGTAGAAAGTTCCCATATAAATATACGTGTATATATTAGTCACACATATAATATATATACTAACGGCACCTGACATAAGATCTATGTTGCTGGCATACTCTGCTATCAAGTCCCCGTATCACACAAACTAAGGGAAATACTAGTTCGGAATCACTCTCGAACTGTATTAACACAAAATACATACAAATGGAGGCGAAGCATAGTTCCAAGTCACTAAGAGGTCAGTACATACCCTCACGTCTCTTAGGACCGTCTGACTATCAATCAGATAGCCTGTACCAAGGAGTCCTATGTTTTAGGGTACAAGTCAATATCCCCCATAAAGGTTCCATCGAGATAAGACTGTCCCGGCGCGGTAACCTCCGTGATAGCAAGTAGCGCGTGCATGATTTTCACACATATATAATATAAGGGCATACTCATAGCCCATACAATACATCACATACGTAGTATATTTATATCTTGGATATCCTACGCATTTATCAATTTTACCAATTTTCAATATATTATTTTCTGAGCTTTTCTCACCGCACAATGATTATATCAACAACATCGATATATATTATTTATCTCTTCTCAATCTTTTATGGCTATAATCTCCAAACTCTTATAGCGATAGCCAATAGTCTCGAATATTCTCATTCGCAATAATATAAGCCGTCACACAATTAAAATACCCCAATACGTATTCCTTTATTTAATATTCAAATCACACCTAAATATCTCTTTAAGTATTATTCCTCACGAACACTCCTATTTGGGTAAATCTTGGATTTTACTTTCAACTAATCCAAAATACACTCCTTACTAAAAAAAATATTTAGAAGTCCACACACTATTTTTAGGAACCCCAAATATTTTTCTCCAAACAATTTTAGCCTTTTATTTTTCCAATTTCCGAGTGCATTTCCGAGTTGGTGATTTCACCCCGCAACTGTCATCTTAAAAAAATCATAACAATTCGAAGAAAAATCAAAAAAATATGTCGTCCGCCCCGACGCGACCATATCAAAAAGATCAACAACTTTTTTGTCCGAGTGCTGAATCGGCTGTCTTCCTATCCGAAATAGTCCAGAAGTGACGTTGGTCACTATTCACCTTCTTCTCCAAAAATCCAAACCTCCATTAAAACACCTCCAAGCTTTTTATCTCCTCTCTCATCATCATTCAACATCAAATAACCATAAATACACACATTCAAAGGGTTTTAATCATCCTAGAACCCAGATCCAATAATTAATTTCAATTAATTTCAAGTTTCTCAAATTGGGTATAAATCGAGTTATATCCGTTTTAATCTTTCGAAAACCCATTTGATCCACAAAATTTCAACCCAAAAATCTTTAGTTTTATACCAACTACCATATGAGAAATTAAACACACTAAATCATAAAGCAAGTTAAACACTTGCCTCGTGGATTAAATCCGACGACCACGAGTCGAATCCCACGAATTTTGGCCGGAAATCTCTTATTTTCTTCTCTTTTCATTCTTCTCTTTTTTCGCTCTTCTCTCTCTCTCTCTTAGGGATGATATTTGGGGGAAATGAGGGCTGCCACCTCTTTAAATCTGAAAGTGGGTATATACCCAATTGTTAAATGACTCATGTACTTATTTACGAGTCCCTACTAGTCCAAAAATGCCCGGAACCCAAATACTACCCCCGGGTACTCTATTTTGACTATCTCGGCCATTCCGAACCCAATGGCGGAGTCGAAATCTCCATCTAAGGCACTTAACTAAAATTCACTATTTTGACCCAACACGTTCAATACGCGTGTTTTCCAATTTAAAATATTTTCCTTTGTCGCTTTACCCAACTGCGACATGTAATAAATAATCTACTCATATACTTAGTCTCGAAATATAATCCACGTAAATATTAATCTATCACTTGAAAACTAATATTTACTATTCACTTTATAATATTGAATTTATTTAATTTCACTCATTAATCCCAGAATTACTATTCATAATAATTCCTCAAATTACCAAATTAAATTCACAGTGTAATTCAAATACCTTTAAAAGTGCGGGGTATTACAGAAGGTTACTCTTCAATGGGAGGCTTGTCGTTTCGGAGGATGCGGACTTGAGACACGAAGTGATGACCGCGTCTCACAGGTCGAGGTCTGCGGTACATCTCGGTGGGGATAAGATGTACCAGGATATGCACAGGCAATATTGGTGGTCAGGGATGAAGCAAAACATAACTGATTTTATCTGAAAGTGTGCTACTTTCCATCTAGTGAAGATGAACCACCAAATACCTATAAAGACGTTGCAACCACTTGAGATTCCAGTGTAGAAATAGTATATAATCTCGATGGACTTCATTACTGGGTTACCAACATCACAAAGAGGTCACGACTCCATCTAGGTGATTGTGGATTGGTTGACTAAGGTGACCCATTTTCTACCAGTTCGTACGGATTATGAGATGAGCAGTACATGCAGCTATTTATTGTCGAGATTATGAGATTACATGAAGTACCGGTTAATATCGTGTCCGATAAGGACAAGATTTTTGTTTCTTATTTTTAGCAGAGCTTTCAGGAGGCTATGGGAATGGATTTACGATTAAGTATGGCGTATCATCCATATACAGATGAATAGAATGAGCGAGCTAATCAGATGTTGGAGGACATGCTCAGGATGTGTATACTCGACTTTGGGGGAGGTTGGGGGTAGTACCTTCCATTGGTGGGGTTCGCTTATAATAACTCCTACCAGTTTACCATCGATATGGCACCATTTGTGGCGTTTTATGGACGGCCTTGTCGTTCGCCCACTTATTGGTTAGAGGTGGGGTACAACAAGTTGTTGGGACCGAATATGATTCATAATACTACTTACAAGATCGAGCTTATTCGGGGACATATACAAATAGCTCAGGATAGGCACACGAGTTACGCAAATGCAAATAGGAGGCACATGGAGCTGGATATAGGGGATCAGGTCTTGGTGAGGGTGTCTTCTATGAAAGGAGTCATGAGATTCAGGAAAAGGGTAAAGCTAACACTGAGTTATGTTGGGCCTTTCTCGATCACTGAGAGAGTAGGAGTGGTCGCTTATAGGCTGGGCTTGTCAGAGCATCTACAGCAGATCCATGATTGTTTCACGTGTCATTGCTGAAGAGATATTAGAGGAGTGAGAGGGCCTATTGGCACATTCCAATGGAGGAGATATACTTGTAGACAAACATCTCCTATGAGGAGAGACCGGTTGCTATCCTTAATCATAGTGAGCGTAAGCTGCGTTCTAAGTTGGTGCCCTTAGTTCGAGTTCCGTAGGGACACCATAATGTAAATGAGTCGATGTGAGAGCGGGAGGATGATATGCAAGAGAAATATTCCGAGATTTTCGACACAGGTATGTATAAATTTCATGGAAGAAATCCCTTTGTAAGGGGCGAGTATGTAGCACCCCGTATTTTTGAATAATTTGGAATTTAATTATTTCTGGCATTTTCAAATTACATGTGTAGTAATTTAATTAAAATAGAATATTGTATATTTATTAAATATTAATTAGGAGAGATTAAGATTAATATTTATGTGGTAAATTTACTAAGTGTGAATAGTAAGTAAAATACGATAAATTATAAGTACGCCATTGTGAGTAAGAACAATAGAATTATAACGGCATCTCCATCGGGGCTTGTGGGTAGATTACTTTAAGGTTGAGATAGGAAATTTATGTATAGTGACTAAGATGGTGATTTTTAGTTCATGGTTGGTCCATAATGGGTCAAAATAGTTAAAATTAAGTACCCCAGGGGTAGCAATGGGTTTTCGGGGACATTTTAGACTAGTCCTCACTCAGATAGGGGTATTTGGATCATTTTAATGTAGCCTAATAACCTAATCTCAGTATTAGTACGTTAAACTATAAGGGCTTGGTGGTCGAAGCAGCCATACCATTAGTTCTAAACCCTAAGAGAGGAGGAATAGAGAAAATAGCAAGAAGAAAGCTATAGGAGGCTAATCTGGGAGGAAATTCAAGGGATTTTTATCATCAAACCATCACACACGACGTAGATCAGACTTTATAATCATCCCAACGCAAGTAATTAACTTTATTTAAATTGAATAGAGGTAAATCATGTTCATATCATGGTAGGTGTAGACCAAAACTATTTTGGGAAGGATTTTCACATGTAAAAAGGGGGTTTTGAGAAATTATCCCATTACATGTAGAGTAATTGCATATTTGATATTTTTGAATGATTTGTACCTACTGATAATTTAATATGGTTAGAGATCCCATAAGTTAATCATGATTAACTGGAGTTTGAAATCAAAGCTAGGGCTAGTTGTGATGTTTTTCATGTAAATGCATCTTTATAGATTAGTTAGGTGATTTTAAGACATTAGAATCATCTAAGATTTATATCCCTATGTATAATACATTTTAATGGATGTAGATTATCATGTAGAAGGTGTTTGGGTCAGAATTGAAGAAGAAATTTGGGTTAAGGTTCGCAGAATTAGGTCAGCGAACCGGTTTATATTCCAGGCCGAACCGGCTCAGATTTCTGGGCAAAAGTGAATCTGTTCGCATTCTGGCCAAATCGATTCGGAATTTCAGTGTTATATTGGGTTGTTTACGTTTCTAGGTTAATGTAGAAGGGTTTAAATAAAATTTGGGGTGATGGGGAGTTGAATATTGATGCGAAATTGTAGTTTTGTTATAACGAATTGTGAAAGAGAAATTCGAAAACAATTAATGTACGGGCTGGTTGGGCAAGTCTGAGTGTTTTAGAAGAGAGAGATGCTACTTATTTATTTAATGATGAGAGCTAAAATAAATTAAGAGTCAGGAAAATAGACTCGGGATAAGTAGGTAGTGCTTTGAGCGATAGGCATGGATTAGTCAAAATTATAATAATATATATATACGGGTATAGAGACAGTATATATGTGGATGAGAATAATATATGTGTGTGTGATATTTATGTGAAACATATCCATCCTAGCGGATATGTTATCAGGGAGGTTGTGTGCTATGGGAGGTCACTCTAGCGAATCTCAGTAGATATAGTAGAACTATTCCCCTGGGTCATAGGTGTTGTGCATGCCCATGTGATGTAGGGTTAGAGTCTCGTGGAATAATGTGGTATGGTTATGAGCACGAACTTAAGGCCATGACCGCCTCCAATATTCGTTTGAAAATTTTCGAGTTCGGTGGTGAGATTCTAACCCAGCTGCCCAGAGTGTGGAGGACATTCCGGGAGCACAATAGCATGCTTGTGAGCTCACGTTCAAAATGGGAAGGACATTCGAGAATGTTGTTGCATATATTATGAGTGATACATACATATATATATATATATATATATATATATATATATGTGTGTGTGTGTGTGTGTGTGTGTGTGTGTGTGTGTGACATTTCTAGTGAACGTATATAATAGGGAAGGAAATCATATACGGGCATATTACAATAAATGTGATTGTGTATTATATAACTGGACTAAAGCTATGAGAATAATTAATGAAGAAATAATTAATTAAGCGATCGATCAAGATAATTAAGAAATCAATTATAGACAGTACTCGAGTCAAGGTAGTGTAAGAGTGACATTTGTAATAAGACTAGTTAGGTGGGATAGTGTAACTAGGCGGGTTAAGATGTATGCTCTAGGTGTGCACTATAGTTGAGAGGTGAGGGGTATCTCATGGAAGTGCGACACTGGCTTAAATATGGAAAGTTTTACTGCATCTTAATTCCTTGCAATTATTTTTCAAAGGTTTTTTTCTTTGAACTGTGTAAAAATTATTTTCCCAAAACTGTTAGGTGTTCAGCCACAAGGACGCCATGGGTGATCACTCTTTCTAGGGATGCATAGCTGAAGCAGAGGTGGAGGCTTGCAGAGTTATGAGTAGTCATTCCCTTATTGCATTCTAGATTAGTCTCTCTATTTCTATTATCAGTTGGGCATGTTTCCCCCTTATTCCAGACTCAGCTATTTAGTTTGTTTATTACATTTAGATATTTTTATGAGATTTGAGTAACCAGTGGTTTATTCGGTACCCAGTTTTACATTATGAACTTAGACTTCCTCATTTGGTGTGATCGTAGATGTAGTTTATTTCATTTGATTATAATTTAATGGTTTATTTTGGCATGTTAATTAAATATTAAAATTGGACACTGCTTGTTAAACTAATACGTGGTTAGTAATAAATTAACTTTTGATAGTGACGCTAAGAATGAGCCATATGAGACTACCGTTTATTGTGGTAGCCTTTTATTTTGTTAGCGGGTTGTCCACCCATTATTTTAATAGGCGGGATGTCACGCATAGTTGCTAGGGTATTTCAATGAAAGTTGAAGCAATTGATGCACGATTTTAAGAAACACAATTTGTTTGGTAAAACTATTGCAGGTATATCATCGAATACTATTAACATATTTTATAGTACTACTCTTTACATAATCTCTTTTTTGTTACTCACATACGTATTTTATACATTTACAATTCAATAACTTCTTATTTAGAATATATATTCTTGTTATTGAGTTCCAAAAGCTTGAGCTGCCACATTCCCACATTATTCTCACCTTAGCTGAGGATGATTGACCACATTCTCCTGAGATACTAGATGTTATTATCTCTACCGAATTTCCAGATGAGAGCACAAATCCTTTAGCTTTTGAAACAGTGCTACGGTGCATGATACATGGTCTATGTGGCACTATAAACCCCAGTGCTCCCTGCATGGTCAACGAGAAATGCTCGAAAGGCTACCCAAAGAAATTCGTTAACGAAACTATGGTTGAAGAAACTAGATTTGTTCTTTACAAGCGTCTTAATACAAATAAGATATAAACGATTAATGGCTTCAAAGTGGATAATTATTGGGTTTATTCCATATAAGTGGGATCTAATTATAAAGTACAATGCACATATAAATATCGAATGTTGTGCACAAGAAAAACTTATTAAATACTTATACAAGTACATTAATAAGGCACCCAATTGTGCAATAATCGTTATTAAGGATAATGCGATTCACTATAACAACAGTAGAGAGCGACGCCTCCAAGATATTGATTAAGTCAAACAGTACCTTGATTATCGATAAGTATCTTCTACTGAGGCATGTTGGTGAATCTTCAAATTTGATTTGCAATCTCAGTTTCTAGCGGTTGAAAGATAACAATATCACTTACATGGTGAACAATTTATCATCTTCGATGAAACATTTGATGTCGAATCCACAATCAATCGAAATGGAATTCATGACACAATTTTGACCAAATGGTTCAATGCTAATAGGGATCATCCAGATGCAAACAGCTTGACTATGTGGATGTATAGGGAGGCTGCCCTATGTGCCTCTGAGCTTTGGAGAAAGGTATTACATGCGAATGTTACTTCCTAGAGTTTGAGGCGCTAAGTCTTTCAATGATGTCAAAATAGTCAATAGTATTATGTATCCAACCTTCAAAGTGGTATGTATTTCACGAGGATTGGCAATGACAATGGGATGAAGCTTCAATATGGGCTACGGGTTACCAACTTAGGAACATGTTATGTTTCATCCTCATGTTCTCAAAGATTTCAAATCCAACATTATTATTGGAGAAACATTGGTGTAACCTGACTGAAGACTTATAAAATTGAGCAAAAAGGGAAGTTGCTGACCATGATATGCGTCTTAACAATGACATCTTGAAAACTTACGCTTACTAGAGATCGAACATATATTCAACAAGAATGGAAGATCTTTATTTCAATTCCATTCTATGCCACTACCATATTTATGCGCAACTGAGTTTATTACCAATAGGGTTCTAAGAGAAGAGTTTGATTACAACAGTGCTTATGAGTTATAACTATTTCAGTCGTTTCATGTCAGCTTAAATGATGATCAACTAATAGTTTTTAACACGATAGTGGAATCATCCTTATATCAGTGTGGTGGACTTTCTTTCATTTATGGTAGCGGAGTAACGGGGAAAACTTATTTATGGAAAACATTAATATCGAAATTCAGATTTGATAGGAAAATAGTTCTTTTTGTTGCATCATTGGGCATTACTTATTTACCTATTCCAGGAAGGAAAACCGCGCATTCTCGTTTCAAAATACCTCTTAATCCCGATGAATCATCAAGTCCTTCGATTAGTTTGGGGACGGATTTAGCATTGTTGATACAAGAAACGTCATTAATCATCTGGCACGGGGCACTAATGATAAGTTGGTACGCTATCCAGGCGGTCGACCGTACATTTAAAGATATTTTATAAAATACATTTAACTTTTTTGCTGATCGACCATTCGCTGGTAAATTATTCGTACTAGGTGGTGATTTCAGGCAAATATTGTCAGTTCTACCTGAATGTGGGCGTGAACATATTATTGGGTCTTCATTATCGAGGTCATCGATTTGGAAGCATTGCAAAGTTCTGCACCTTAAGAAAAATATTTATGTGTTATCAGACTATGTGGATGGAAAATCATGATGAACTCTACTCGATTTCACAGAATGGATTAAACTAGTCAAGGAAGGAAAGGTACCTTCAAAATCGTTCAGTACGAACATTGAGATAAATTGGATACAAATCCCTGAAAAATTGCTCATAAAAAAATAGTGAAACGAGATTAAGAGAATTAATTTCAAAAACATATCATGATCTTCGTACAAAGTTTAATGATGTAACATACCTTAATGAGCGTGTAATTTTTAACCAAAAAAACACCAATGTGGATAAGTTAAACTCCATTATGATATCAATGCTTCCTCGATTACTTAGGGTATATAATAGTGAAGATAAATTATGTCCTTTGAAAAAGGATGGTAATGACCCCACCATGCATCCTCCTGATTTTCTTAACTCGTTGCCATTACCCGGGCTTCCAAGCTATATATCGCAACTTAAAGTTAGTCCTCCTATAATTCCCTTATAAAACCTTAACCAATCTTTAATTTTTTAGAACGAAACTTGATTAGTGATCACCAAGATGGGGAAAAAGGTTATATAAGCTAAGGTGATTACAGGGTCTAAGATCGGTGAAGTTGTGTCCATTAGACATGTTGACTTATCACCTACAGTTGGTAGTTCACCCTTTATGATAAAAAGATGACAATTTCTAATCAAGTTGGCTTTTTCTATGAATATTAACAACATTCAAGGTCAAACTCTCCGTCCAATTGGCCTTTATCTACCAAACCCGGCGTTCTCTCATGGGAAGTTGTATGTAGCCTTATCAAGAGTTATTTCTCCAACAGGACTGAAGATTTTGATAAAGAACCCACAATGAGTTCCTGCTAATTTCACAAAAAACATTGTGTACGAAGAAGTTTTCAATTGCATTGCTACATAACAAAAGTGTGTTACTAAATGAATGAGAATGTATTGCTATGAAAACTCTACTGAAATTACTAATGCATTTCCTATCCTTTTTTACTTGCATATTGATTTTTTATTTTCCAATCGCATGTTGATTCACTATCAACTTAAAATTTTGTATCCATCAATCACTTTGACGTGAAAATTTATAATAAATCATTAATATATCAAGTCTGCCAAAGTATAAAAACTTTAACAGTATTTTTCTTATACTCTTCACATGTTGTTATGGAACGACCACCTAATAATCGGTACCCAAGTCAAATTTACAATCTTCTAATTGCCAAACACAAATTCTATAACTGTAACATGTTAGTCGAGGGAACTTCTGTTCAGAAGCATGCAACATAAATAGTTTATTTGGGGCACAAAATTCAGGATTTTGAAAGAACCGTGCCAGAACAACTAGTTATGGACAAAACAATAGAGATATTACCACCATCGTGGAAGACTACAACAGACAATATTCTTCAAAATAATAAGCCAAGTGATTCACGTGAACTAATTAAACTACTAGAGGAGGAGGTGATGTATATTAACCTGTTAAAGATATAGTTTGAACAAGGTAAAATGGATCCAAATTTATGTGCTCGTCACCATATTTATGAAAAACAACCATTATAAGGCAAGATGTATAAAAAGGGCTTCTTCCCAAGAATGGATATTCTAATCTATGCTATAGTAAACACTCTTCCACCGACATGGTCACTACAAACTATCCACGAAAAGGTGACAAACAAGTCATTAACTATTGGGGCATTAGCCGACTATTTAACAGACATAGAAGGTGACGCCATATGCATAAAAGCATTCAAGATCTGCAAGGATCAACAAATGAGACAAAATTAAAAAAATGCATCGTTGAGTGATTCTTAGGTACTTACACGATAACGTTATACATAAGTATTGTCAAACCATACTTACGTGAAGAGTATTATTTTTTAACATTGTATTAAAAGAAACATTGTTTCTCATTGTTTATTACACAACTATAAGCATTTCTTCGAACAACTACTTATATCTTTAAGTTTCAAACATTAACTTTGTTAAAAACAAGTTTGTTATCATAACTTATAAACAAATTTTAGCAATAATTACAGCAACTAATTTCATTTCTATCTTTTACTTTTCACAAGGTTTCGTAATGAAGAACGTTAGGCAAAAGTACATAACAGTTTATGACCAGGTATTGAACCATTACATATATTTACATATTTCTATTTATTACTAGCATACCATTCATTTAACAAAATTTATCTACTATGTAAATTGACTTAGACCTTGCATACACTGTAAGTCTTACATGCCATTTTTATTACTACTTAACCCAAATTATTTCACATTTATCATCTAACAAATATGACTACGAATTTGATTGTAGATTCATTTCCTATAAAATCAAGGGGTGGAGTTTAAATTATGTTTAAATTAGGTGTGTTTTGAAATAATACTAACTTCATATTTTAATCAAAATTAAATTTCATTAAATGTGAACAATCTAACTTATTTTCTTCATTCCCAAATCTATAAAACTTAGTCTAATTCACTATCAGTCAAGAAGAATGAGGTATGTAGTACACATTTTAAAACATGTGTTAGAATGCATGTTGCATTTATATTTACTTGTCATTAAAACCTATTAATGTCTTTTCAGCTTTATGTGACATAGAAAATTGCAGTTTTTATCCCGCAACTCAAGAGATGCGTTTACATCAAGACATGAGAATTTCAGAAGGCTATGTTCAGAAAATATGGATTTACAATACAATGAAAATCCATATTTGCAGTGGCTCGAAAAAATAGAATATCGCTGTCCTTTCGACAAAAAGTATTTTTTGCCCGTTTGAAGGACTATTTTATTTTAAAATTCACTTTGAAATGTATTTTTTTTCAAATTTGAATTTTCAGACTACGGTTCGTTCTGCCACAGAATGGTTCTTGACATTCATTTCCTCATATTCATTTTAAATCGTATTCTTTATTCACCACATTACTTACATCTACATGTTCATGGTTATGGCTACCATCTTTCTTTAAATTCTAGTAACAATAATTATATATTAAATTATGTTTGAATAATACATTTCAAAATGTGTTACACCCCACCGTACATCTCATGCATAACTGAGCAATTACGTTTAGATGTACTTATAATCAAAACATTAGGCACTGGATTTAATAAATGATAAACAAATAAAAAGCTTACAAACTTTAATATTACCATGAAATAGATGGGTTATAGAATCAAAAACCCACATTTATATCTTTCTGGAAATTGCATGAGTTTCATATATTTGCTTGGATCCGTATAAAGCCTACAAAAACCACATCATTTAAATTTCAAGAAATATACCATCAATTCAAATTAAAATTTACAGTTCCTCAATCATGGCTTTTGAGGCATTTACACAAGCTTTAAAGACAATAAAGTAATATATTTCAGAAAACTATACACATAAATCTAGAATCAAAATACATCATAGCTTCTGTTGGCGTCACAATTGTGAAAGCACGGGTAAGTACAAATACAACAGAGAAAACTAACAAACATAACATGGGCATCCCTTGAGATTGAAATACAAAAAAGCATGATTGTAACACAACCTCATATTAATAGCACTGTTGTCATTCATTATCGTCATTTATTCTAAATTAACAGCCAAATGGATGTGGAAACCATATATGGAGGTATTTCATAGCAAAAGTATAATTGGTTACGTGATCATAATTTCAATATAGCAAAAAATCTACAAAATTTTTATTTTTAATAGAAATAACAATTTGCAAATGGAAGCTTGTAGTGTCATTAATATCCAACTTTTTTTCATGTTTCTACAATGTTAGTGCCAAAACATAGTATAATTTCATCCCTATAAGGTTATCCTTAGCCCTCACCATGTATGTGCTGGGTTTCAATTTCTCTTCAACTTATTCATTTCCAGTGCAGAAGTAAAACAAAATTCAAATTAAGTAAACATTAAATACTAAATAGGAACAATAACTCACCAATAAATTATACGAGTATAACAAAAGAAAAGATGAACAAAATACAATATAAGCTACATGGGATCAATTTCAAATCCTGAAAATATTAATAATGAAATAAACAATAATCATAGCACAAAATCTTTGGGATGATCTAAACAATAAGATCCTAAAACAGGATAATAAATGTATCGGCACGCTAATGCAAGAAAGATGAAGCTCCTTTTATGAAACATGAAAGTTAAAATGAATAGAATTAGATTTTACTATCATGGAAATTTTATTAATATCTCTTACTTTATGATCTAAAATATAAGATACCCCTTGTTATTCAATTATCTTTCCTTAATATCCTTCTTTCTCACACGACCCCGCTCATAATCACGATTACTATTCCAAATTAGATCATACTCTCCCCTTGAATAAGAAACTTCATTCATTTCCTCATCACGATATCCCCCGTGTCTTCTTGCCACCATATAAAAATCCCAAATTCACCAAATAACACCGCTAAAACTCATTGTACGATAAAAAACCCTAGCCCCAAAATCAATAACTCACCCCCCCAAAAAATAATTCCCCAAATAACTCTCCTAAAACTTGTTATACAATAAAACCCTAGCCCTAAAATCAACAACTCAACCCTTAAAAATCCTAATTCCCCAGATAACTCCCGTAAAACTTATTATACCTTAAAACTTTAGCCCTAAAATCAGCAACTTAGCCCAAAATACAACTGGTTATACAATAATATCTTTTTATCTTTTGAAGAAAAAATGAAATGGCCTGAGAAACGTTGAGAAGCGTTACCTGAGGGTTCCAACTATCTGAGAAGGTTAAAGCGTCTGATTTTGGAGGAACAAAGCGTTGAAGTTTTTTTCTAGAGAGTCATGTGGGTTACGGAGGTGCTCTGATTTTTTTTTCTTTTATTTTTAAAATACTGAATATGTATTAAATATGTATTAGTAACACTTATAAGATATTACTAACACTATAAGAATGCTACACATAGTAAGGGTAAATTTCATAAAATAAGTGTGTTACTAATAGTCCATTTTGGTGTAGTGTAATGCCCACGTTGGAATGGCGTCACCCATCTTCTCCCATCCGACCAATTCATAAGTGCACGGAAGGCCATATATTGTACAAATTTTATGCCCGCACGTAATATCTGTTAATCGAGTATTACCCGCAAATCCAGATAACACTGTCCTCATACAATCTATCTCCCCTAGAATCAAATCAAGAGCAAGGTGGGAGGCTCGTCCACGTATCTCTCGTAGCAATGGTTCGTTGTGCGTATGCTTTGTTGATTGTGATGACTTTCCAAACTCCAATCTAATTTGAGTCTCTCAAAATTCAAGTAGTGCATCCATCCCTTTCCACACCGTGGCAAAATTCCCCATAGAGCTAAGCATATACTTTTTGAACTGTGCATGGGTGCCCTCGGCCCTATTTGTGGTGCGGTTCCCCCAATGTTGAATCTTATTCATCCATGAATGTTCATACATGAACCGGTATGGCAACCACGTATTTTCAAGGTACGCAGTCATATTAGGACATTGATGCTTCCAAGTTGAAAGAAAACAAGACCATGCTCTATCATATTCGGCATGCGTTTATGACTTGACCACCCTAATCCATCCGGACATAAAGGACTTTTTATCCGGATCTTTTAATCCAACTTTTAAACAAGCCGCTTCAATATTCTTCTGCACATGGAATAAACATAACATAAGTTTCGTGCTCGAAAAGACTTGTCTCACATCATTCATGCATGACAATTGTCTATCGGACGCTATGACCTCGGGCAATGCTTCTGGCTCATAGAGATATCTCCAGTGTTTCAACGAACATTGAAAATTTTCCTCCTTCTCACTCCTAAAAATTGCAAATACAATACAAAATGATTGCAAAGGCATGTTATATCTATTTGTTTTGTAAGTGCAATCAATCACCACAACAGAAGGGAAGCACTTGACAAGTACACGGAGGTCGGGTGTGAAAAAAATATGTCTTCGACGGTGTCATTTTTCTCATGACGCCGATGGAAATGCACATAATGTTTATTGAAAAGCAAATGCATGAGTTATTGCATTGCGCTCCTCCCGGTATGCTCCCCTATTCTCATCTTGTGTTTCGCATTGTACATGGTTCTCACCGAAGAGAAATTGTAAGGATTCAATTGTTTTAATGTGTGCAAGACCTCCTTCCGACGAATATAGTTAGAAGCTAACTCCTTTGTCACATTCCATTCCTCCTCATTTAACCGTCCGGCATATGGGTGTCCAACTAACGAATCGGAGACCTCGTGATTATGTAGACCGCACAAAACTTTTACCCCCTACTTACCATCTTCCATCGGGACACCCTTAAGTCTAAATGAACAATCACACTTGCGGGTGCCAACATTACGCTTTCTCTTCTTTTTTGTTTCATCCTCCTTTTTCCCATATGTGCAATGAGCTTCTTTCACATCCAAGAATTATATGTGGCTTTCTTCCCAGTTTTTCCTTTTCGGATTTGAGTATAATCTTCATTTTTAAACTAATCATCTGGCACCATTCTACCATTTTACTTCTATTCTGGAATACCTATGAAGATTGAAAATAAATAATTAGCCATTGTGTGTATATGACTAAACACTACAACTTAAACTTGAGTAAGAAAAAACCCAACCTCTTTGGTAGAAAATTCAGAGGTATGATCCTGACAAATGGCACTAAGAGAAGATCTCGTATCATTCTAAATTGAAGAAAATATTTAAACTAAATGACACATTATGCAATATTCAACGGATATATTAGGACTTTCGGGGAAAATTACCTTGGTTATAGTCAAGTCTGGAAATTCACCCCGCATGCAATGACCGTTTATGTTATGCACTTCTACAAAAGATTGTTCAACAGAAGATTGCTCACGCGTACCACTTGGAACTTTAATCGCACATGATGTAACCGATGATGATCCGTCATTCCGATTCGCACTAGCACTTGGTACGACAAGGTTATCAATCCCCCCCAATCAATTGAGTTTATTATTGAGTCATCTAGCTGCAATTTTAGAAAATAATAAATTGAGTTTAATATTAAGTTAACCCAAAGCTAAACTGTGAATAAGGTTATCTCGACCAAGATTAGCCGTGAAATGCTTATATCCACGACCACAGGTAACCGTAAAATCCCAAAATTCACGGTTATGATAAACCGTACACGTGGATATAACGACCAATAATGGCTGTGAGTTTCCATCTTCTTCGATTACGGGTAGCCGTGTAAAGGTTTATCAGCTTTTTTTCAAACTTTTTTTAGTACTTCTTTTTTTAGATTTTTTAGTGTGTAATGATTATATACAATGTATGTAAGTATTTAGTACCTCAAATGAGTCCAATGTAAGAGTGAAATCTACACTTTCAACATCATTTGTATCTTGGATTTTTGGATCATCTATGGTCATTCTTGTTGGTGTAAACTTGTAGAAAATACAGCCCATAATCATACAAACTATCCCAAATACAATATAGATGATAGAAACACATTTGGATTGAGAACAAGAAGCTTGAGTTTTTGAGGGTTTTGACCGTGATATAGGGTTTCATGGTTTAAGTTTGAATTTTTTGGAGTGTCACTAGTTAGAGATTAAAATTAGTGTTATTATATTTGAGGGCATTTTAGATTTTTTAGTAAGATATTAATGTTAAATTTATGGTGTTTGATAGTAGAAAAAATAGTTTTTTGCATTGAGGTGTTATGAATATTATTTTGGGGTGAAATTATCAAGGATTAAATACCAAAAAGTCCCTCAAACATTTTTTAATACACACTTAGTCAAAACTTTTTATTTTGTACCCAAAAGTCCCTTATTCTTTTATCTTTAAAAATCCGCGCTAGCGACATGATAAAATCTTTTTAATATGGTGAAAAACTTTTTGATATAAAATAAAAAAATTTAAACTAAATATATATTATTATTTTTTTAAGAACTATTTGATATGCCCCTATCAACCCCTTTACATTTTTTTTTACAAAAGGGGATAATTCAGCCACAACATATATTCAGATAAATTTCATGTGGCAGTCGGCACTCACAATTATTCACACAAATGTCATGTGAGAGCACGTGGAATGGTGTCCTATTACAAGCACACATTGGTCCACGAAAAGACAGAAATAACCCGTCAATGCACCGTCCCAGCTGCATTATCAACAACTAATATTTCAATTCCCGTATCTGTCGGTGTTGTACTATTCGACCCATTGTCATCATCTTAACAAAAGCACAAGGACATCATAAGCCAACAAAAGTATCCTACAACCCTTTTCTAATTTTTTCTCTTTTATTTTGCAGTCTCCATAAAGTTTAACTCTATACCACCTCTAGTCTTTTGTTGCCTTTTTGACTCTTAATTAGTTTCTTTTAGATTTCGTGGGTTGTGTTGAGTTTGTTTTTCTTCTAAGATGCCGGAGAAAGTTGCAAACAACTCTTCAAACGCGTATTCAATGATTTTCCGGTCAAATCCGATGGTTCATTGGTGGTTCAAGGCATTGATGGTGTTGGTTTTTGTTGGAGTAATGATTGTTTGGAGTATTGATTGTTGGAGTATTAGTAATTTTCATAAGGATTTTGTTGTGATGAAGCTCAATACTACTCAAGAAAATCTAGCCCAGACTGACGAAAATCTTCATTCAATTTCAAACTCTACCTTCTTTGAAAAAACCCAAAATTTGTTACATGATAATTTTGTGGCCAATGTGACGCAAAATGTTAGTGTGACAAACTTAAACATCCAAAATATTAGCCACTCCCCAACTCTAGCCACTACCCGTGAGACTCTTAAGTGGATTTCAAGTGAATTAGAGGCAAACTATTCATCAAATCTGATGGCAAGCTGGATGGCACCTGGTGGGGAGCCTTGTAAAGACTCGAATACAGTAGATATTGTGATACCAGGTTTGGATAATCTTGACCAAATTGTGTTATCAACTGGGAAAATCCATGAGTTTGTTTTCCAAGCAGTAGATGAATCCGGAAAACCTCACTGTTTGGGTGGAGATTACTTTGAAACTGATATCTCAGGAGAAAAATGGAAGTCTCGGCCTCCAACCATAGATTTTGGCAACGGTACATACAAATTATCCCTCCAAGTCCACCAAGATTTCCCTGGCCAGTACAACCTTACTATAATCCTACTCTTCCGACACTACCAAGGTTTGAAATTTTCACCTGAGAGATTCGCGTTTGATAAAACACTACGCGCAATCCCAATCAATTTTGTAAAATCTTCAGCTAAATTACCAGTATTGAAATTGACACCATGCATGAAGTCCCATTTCCAACAAAACGTGTGGTCCGGTAGATGGACTAGACAAACAAAAAACGACAATTGCGAAATCAGCAACGATGGTCGGTACAGATGTATAAAACCCAAAACCAAATGTTTACACCCCTGGTGCAATGGTAATTTAGCTACATTGGAGAGTAATGGATGGGTGTATTCAACTCACTGCTCATTCAATCTTTTTTCAGCTAAATCAGCTTGGGACTGTTTGTCCAACAGATGGCTTTTCTTCTGGGGAGACTCTAACCACTGTGACACTATTCGAAACATGTTGAATTTTGTTTTAAATTTTGAAATCAAACAAGTTCCTAGAAGGTTTGATATGAACATCACAAACCCAAACAACCCAACTCAAACTTTTCGGATTACTAGTATTTTCAATGGTCATTATAACTCCAGTGGTAATTATCAGGGTCTGAGTTCGTTAAAAAATGAGGAGTATAGGGAATTGTTAAAAGGGTATTTTTCAGGAAAGATTGTGCCGGATACATTGGTTATGAATTCGGGTTTACACGATGGGATTTTTTGGTCAAGTATTAGGAAGTTTATAAAAGGGGCTGAGGATGCGGCGTCGTTTTGGGCTGAGGTTATGGAGGGTGTGAGGCAAAGAGGGGTGGCGGTACCAGAGGTTATTTATAGGTCCACGGTGGCCACTGGTGGGTATGCTCGTAGGTTGGCTTTTAATCCTCACAAAATGGAGGTTTTTAATGGTGTTTTTTTGGAAAAATTGAGAGATTTTGGTGTTGTAAATAGAGTTGTTGATCATTTTGATATGACCTACCCGTGGCATTTTGATAACCGCTGTAACGATGGGGTTCACTATGGCCGTGCTCCGGCTAAGATGCGGTGGAGGGACGGTGGCATTGGGCACCAGTATTTTGTGGACCTTATGTTGTGCCACGTGCTTTTAAATGCTTTATGCGCAAGATAGCCTGTGATGGAGGGTGGTGCTAACGTGCGCACGATGGAGGTGACCTTGTTTGGCTAGCTGGAAAATGAAGGAAACTTTTTTTCTTGGCTGTGTAGACTGCAAGATTATTGCAAGCTGGGATGATAAGATTTTGACAGGCTAGAGTCACTAGCCAAAAAGAGGGATGGTGATTCCGGCAATAATTATAGCTGGTGGGGCCTAAATATATAAAATCTCTGTACTATGATTTTTTTGACCTTTTTGCCCTTTTCTTCACCACATAGTGGCTGTTAATGCTAGGAATTAGGTGGTTCAGAATTATTATTATTATTATTATTATTATTATTATTACTATTTTTATTATTTTTTCACTCTTGTCATAAATTCAATTGCAATAAAACTTCCAGGTTACAGTTATGCATTTAATATTGTGTTTTAAAATAATAAATATTATAATTTTATATGAATATTTATTTTTTATTAAATATATATCGAAATTTTATTCTTACTATTTTTACAATTTTAATATGTGCCATTGATTTATTATACTGATGGTTATAGTTGGGCAAGTTTGTGTTTTGTTTTGTACTCATTATCAGCTTTAGGCTACTTTGTGATCTAAAGACGAAAATAAAACCATCATAACATGTCGCGCAAGATAAATAATATACTAGATTTGTGTTGTTTGATATTTGACTTTAATTTGAACGTGGTGCTGTTCATTACATTTTAGTGGAACTAGATCGTGCTTCTTGTCTTCAGGGGAGTGTAAATGAATATTCTAAATTTCGAATTCATTGGGTATTTGAGTCTAGATTTAACGGATATTTATTCGAAAAAATAGATATGAATACGAATAAGGATAATATATTAAAATATTCAGAAAAACGGATGTGGACAGCGACGGAGGCAGAATAGCCATGGGATAAGCACGTGCGACACTCAGGATTTAAAAATAAAAATAAAAATAAAAAGTAACCTAATTAACCATGTCCTAGCTTAGCAGCACAACGTAACACTTCGCCTAATTAAATACCGGGTGGCCAGTCTCATACCAAATTAAAACAGAATATACAGTTGGTTTATTCTTAGCATCACTGTTGAAAACATTTACAATTCATTCAATACCCAATTAAGTTGGTGTTAAAAACTTTCCAAATTTAAATTTCAACAAAACCATTTTTTTTAGTTTAAGAATAACACTACACATTTTATACTACAACACTGATAACACAATAAATAACTCAAAAGAATTTAAATGCAATTGGAATAAACATTCCCAAATAATATAAATCCTTTACAATAATCCCAACAATGTTAACTGTATTAAAAAGACCGAATACAATAGTATTTGACCTCGATAGAAAAGATAACTGAAATCCTTTGGGCGACATCCCTAACTAAGAATACTGTGAATCAAAAGATGAAAGGCGTCTAAGCAAAAACTCCATAGATCCATAGTTCAACATCATTCCGCTAAGGTTGGCGTCCCTGTTGCTGGACACCTGATGTAGAAGATACAATAGAAAAAAAATATGCAAGGAAACGGGTCAGAGCCCGAATGTGTATATGATTTTTAAAACAGCAAGTATTTAACAAGTGTAATAAAGCATTTATCATGTACATGTTAGATCCAACTCTCACTTGCTATTCTCACCTCTCAACTAGAGTGCACACTTAACGGTTCCTATTAACCTCCTAGTTAATGGTTCCTCTTTTCTAGTCCCCATATTATAATTCCATTCCCATATCATAATCCCCGTATGTCCCATACCATAAGTCACATTATTATTCATTTACATTTCTCATTTATGAATCGTTTCTCATTAACATGAATCATTTCTTATTAATATGAATTAAGTTTTTCAATTCTGTAAGAATAAACATTCATTAACTTAATTCCATTATCTTTCTCTATTCACCGTTATCTACAATTATCACTGTAGATAGATTTAACCACAATATATATCCGTTCAATCATTTAATCCATTATAGATATATTCATATATAATACGGCACCCCGAGTCACAGCTGCGGTGCAATGCATTACTCTGCTATCATGTCCCATCATCGCAGGTCGCCGAATAGGGGACTAAAGGTTCGGTAAGATTCCACGAACCACAAACAACAACAAACAAATTGGAGGCGAACATAGTTCTCGTATTCATGGGTCACGCACATACCTACGTACCCACAGTCAGCGGACTTATCAACTCCTCGATAAGTCTTTCATAGACCAATGTTCTCGAGCGACAAATCAAAGATCCCATGGATTCATCAGGATATGACTGCCCTCACGCGCAAACCTCCCACCGATAGCAAGTAAGCTAGGTATGTCATACACATAAATCATCAATCAATCAAATAAGTATTATCATACCTATAATATAATATCAATAAGGTAATATCACTACCCTAAGATATTTCCCATACGTATCATTATATCTCTTTTAAATTCCACGTATCATATCTTTACTTCATAATTTAATTATCCTCGCATCCTATAACATCTCTCCACTCCCGACGTCGTTAAGGTTCATGCGGGGAGCGTCTCGCAAAGCGAAATCCAAACAAGGAACCCTTCCAATACACTACTACTTAACTTTGTCGATCGAGGAGGTCCGACAACTTCAACTATGCGATCGGGATAACCTCATATCTTCTTTCAACCAAAAGTGTTCTAAACTCCCATCTCTATCCAGGAGACACACCACTACGCTCTTGTATTACACTCCGTCCTTGCGAAATCAATATTGAGCTTAAACTCAGTCCTTGATGTTCAAATTGTAACCCTAAGGCTACCCTCACTCAATACACATGATTCAAATAGGTTTTTCTTCAACATATATTCAGTAAGAAGTCACTAATATCCTACTGGTCCATAACATCATTTCTCCCGAATTACTACGAGTTTAGTTCTCCTTTTAATTAAGGTTAAAATCGATAGTTTCACATCTCTAATAAATACATCTTCTTTCACTTAGGATTAAACCCTCTTGTAAACTTAAGGATACCCAGGTGTTATATTAAATCACCCCTACTGGTCCTATCTTAAATCCTCATACATACCCATTTGGAATTTAACAAATGAATCTAGCAACCGAAATTCCACTAAATATAATTTTCATCATTTTAATCACTTGAATCCAAATCAAATTAATTCAAATCTTATCAAGGGTTTACTGATATTTTCTAAGTCCCATAATATCCAAATAATAATCACCAAAGATCCACAAAAGGTTTGGGATAAGAATCAACATTTAAAAAGAAACAACTTTGCATATTCTGGGGAGGTCGATCGATCGAAGGCAGGGGTCGATCGATCGATCCCTCAGGTCACAGCTTGGTTTTCTGCATTTTCTGCAACTACGGGTTTAGCAACTTATGATCATTTAAACCTTCATCTAAACATCCCAAATGACTTATAATCTTTACTACATGATATATCAACATATATGAACGATTTCCAATACTCTAAACATCCTAGAATCATCAAGGGATTGGATTAAAAAGCATGTTTATCTCCTTATTTTCAGAAAATTATCAACATATCAACTTCAAGAACACATCAATGGTTTTCATAATTTCTTCAACAGTTTCATGACTATTTCGTGGATTATTATCATCCTAAAACATGAGTTTAATTCCTATATCATTTCAGTTTCCAGAAATCCATTTAATACTCCATTATTTCTTCCAAACATGAATAATCTTCGCTTTTCATACTATTCTAACATGGACAATATACAAACTTAAATTGCCATTATTAAACACTTGCCTTTACTGAAGGTCTGATCCTTTGGTGTAGTATATCTCAGTTGGTTGTCCCTTCTCCGGTCAAACTCCGGTGGTGGTTGGTGGTGGTGAACCTTGGTTCTTGTTCTTTTCCTTCCCAAGTAGGCTTTTCCCTTCCCAAGCACCCTTACACTCTCTCTAGGAAGATGGTTTCTCTAATTTGTGAAGAGGAGATGAATAACCCCTATACACTTAATCTACCAATACTTATAATAGTACAAAATCCGAAATCACTATTCATCCCCCCTAGAAAAATGACCAAAATGCCCTTTCGGGTTGTCCATTCATTTCCAAATGACCCGAGACTCAAAATTAACATCCAAATAGAGTTTTCTGACTATTTCAAACCTTCCGGACGCAACGGCGCAGTCGAAATGACTATAAGGTCGATAGAAAATAAATTTCCTTTTTAATTTAATAAATTAGTTCCGACACGTCCCATACCGCGTCTGACTAAAAATCCAAATTACCGAAATTATATCACACCGTCATATCAATGACATCACATTCATATATTACCTAAATATCTTTAAGTAATATTTAGAATCATCCATTTTAATATCCACCGTCCGGATAAAACCCGAATGAATTAATTAATAATAAAATCCAATTAATCCATTAATTTAAAATATAACCCATTTTAAAAGTCATTTAAAATTACGGGGTATTACATACTTCCCCCATTGCAACAAAATTTCGTCCCGAAATTCAGGAATATAAATCATACTGGTAAGGTCAACTCCGAGTATAAATCTCACATCACAATAAATCTAAGACGTACCGCCCATACAGTACATTAACAAAAATCCCTATCGATGTTATACACCAAGCCTCACCATATAGTTTCAACTAAATCGAATTTAAACTTTACCCAATCTTCCTTATACCTTCCTCGTGACAAACTTTGGGAAAAATAAATGATCCTCTTGTAGTGAACAAATAAATCCTGAAGCCTCAACTACTTACCTTTTTCACAATTATGAAAAATACTACAATTCAATCATCCAGGGCGTCCATACACCCTCTCGTACCGCTTTCAATATTACATTTTTTGCAAAGGTTTTAAACTCGTTTCCCAAAGACCTAACTTATTTCAACTCCCAACGGTTAGTAGTTTCATGCGTGGGGTGTCTCGCAAGCGAAATCCAAACAAGGAACCACCCCGATACACTACTTCCTAAAGTAGTCGGTCATCGAAACTCCTAAGGTCCTTAGTCAATAATATATAAAAATTTAGTTTTTTTTTAAAAAAATATCAGGTTTATCAATTTAAAACAAAAATTAGGTTTTATCGATTTCAAATAGAGTCTACGCATCTACTCTCTTATAGAAGACAAGATGCAGACATACGCTCTCATATAACACAAGTCAATGCACGCCGATAGTCAAATCACGCTCGGACATGCCCAAGGTAAGTAATCCCATGATAAAAATCAAACCCACGTGATAACATGTAATATAAAGGTGTCCCACACCCCTCAGTGAGTCTACGTAAATAACAGTGCTATAGGCTAAATTTAGCAACCCTTTAGCCCACACAATATCGATCACTACAAAAATCAATATACGCTTCATAATCCCTTAGATAGAAAATATACCCTCATTCGCGGGTGGTGGTTGTTGATTCGCTGCTTGACGGACGTTATATACACGGCCGTACTGACCCTGCTGAGCGGGTGCTGCTGGAATGGGAGGTAGTGCTAGCACCGGAGCTGGAGCTGGAAGAGCAGCTGGTGGAAACACTGGTACCTGCGGCTCCTGTCGAGCATGTTGTTGCTGAGGAAATTTGTCTTTCTCAGGACAATCTTGACGTTTATGGCCATACTTGCCACACACGAAACATTTTCCCGCAAACTTTCCACCACCTTGCCCTTGTTGACCCCGAACCTTCTGGCCATTACCTCCCTTCCCTTGGCCCTGATGAGCCTCTCTCTGGCCCTGATGGCCCTATTGTCCTTGCCCAATACCTCTATCCTCAAATCGAGAATCTCCAGATCGCAAACGCTTAGCATAGTCCCCTGTCTGGGAACCCTGCTCACTCTGACGCTGATGACTCTGCCCTGGTTGAGTCCCACTAGAACTGCCCCCAGTAGTCTTGCCTTGCATGCTTGACCCAAACCCCCGCTTGACACCCTGATTATGTAAGAGGTTATCCTGGCAGTGGAGCATTGCAGCATTAAGAATATCTGCATACGTACGTAGTTAAAGATTCCCCAATAAATGTTGGCGAATTTTATAGTTCAACCCATCAGTGAACATTAGGATTCTCCTCTCCTCAGTAGGTACTTCAGCTGGTACCAAATTAGTTAATCTCGTAAACTCTTCCTCATATTCCGCCACTGTTTTCTCTCCCTGTTTCAAATCAAGTAGCTTCCACCTCATCTCTGTCTGGATGGCGGAAGGAAACTACTTCCCATCAAACCGTATCCAAAAGTCTTGAATAGTCATTGTGTCCCTCTCCTCCATAGTGGTCGTAGCTTCCCACCATTGCAAGGCTGCCCCCACTAGCTTGAATGTAGCTAGTATTTGACGTTGAACCTCAGTGCATTCGATCATTCTCAAGTGCCATTGGATATCTTTCTTCCATTGGCTAGCAGTCAAAACATCTGATCCTCCTTGAAACTCAGGTGGGTGCGCTTTCTGAAAGGCATCCCTCGCTCGTTCCCATGCAGTAGGAAACACTTGCCCTTGCGCGGGTGGCACAATCGGTGCCGGTGCGGGAGCCTGCTGAACAACAGCTACAGCAACATTGACTGCCTGAGCGACAATTGCAGCTACTTCGGCCGCAGTCATCGTACCCTGAGGGGGCGGGCTGAGGTGCACGTCGAGGAGGCATCTGAAACGAGAGAACACTATCATTATTTGATATCTCAAAATAGCTGAAGTTTGTACGCGTAAATAGAAAAGCAATAGTCCTACGCATAGGGCTCTACATCAAAGAACGCTAAGCTGAAAACACAGTAAGTCGTACAGATCCTAAAGGACACTAGAACCTGATGCTCTGATACCACCTGTAACACCTCGCCTAATTAAATACCGGGTGGCCAGTCCCATACCAAATTAAAACAGAATATACAGTTGGTTCATTCTTAGCATCACTATCGAAAACATTTACAACTCACCCAATACCCAATTAAGCTGGTGTTAAAAACTTTCCAAATTTAAATTTCAACAAAACCATTTTTTTTAGTTTAAGAATAACACTACACATTTTATACTACAACACTGATAACACAATAAATAACTCAAAAGAATTTAAATGCAATTGGAATAAACATTCCCAAATAATATAAATCCTTTACAATAATCCCAACAATGTTAACTGTATTAAAAAGACCCGAATACAATAGTATTTGACCTCGATAGAAAAGATAACTGAAATCCTTTGGGCGACATGCCCTAACTAAGAATACTGTGAATCAAAAGATGAAAGGCGTATAAGCAAAAAATCCATAGATCCATAGTTCAACATCATTCCGCTAAGGTTGGCGTCCCTGTTGCTGGACACCTGATATAGAAGATAAAATAGAAAAAAAAAATATGCAAGGAAACGGGTCAGAGCCCGAATGTGTATATGATTTTTAAAACAGCAAGTATTTAACAAGTGCAATAAAGCATTTATTATGTACATATTAGATCCAACTCTCACTTGCTATTCTCACCTCTCAACTAGAGTGCACACTTAACGTTTCCTATTAACCTCCAAGTTAATGGTTCCTCTTTTCTAGTCCCCATATTATAATTCCATTCCCATATCATAATCCCCGTATGACCCATACCATACGTCACATTATTATTCATTTAGATTTCTCATTTATGAATCGTTTCTCATTAACATGAATCATTTCTCATTAATATGAATTAAGCTTTTCAATTCTGTAAGAATAAACATTCATTAACTTAATTCCATTATCTTTCTCTATTCACCGTTATCTACAATTATCACTGTAGATAGATTTAACCACAATATATATCCGTTCAATCATTTAATCCATTATAGATATATTCATATATAATACGGCACCCCGAGTCACAGCTGCGGTGCAATGCATTACTCTGCTATCATGTCCCATCATCGCAAGTCGCCGAATAGGGGACTAAAGGTTCGGTAAGATTCCACGAACAACAAACAACAACAAATAAATTGGAGGCGAACATAGTTCTCGTATCCATGGGTCACGCACATACCTACGTACCCACAGTTAGCGGACTTATCAACTCCCCGATAAGTCTTTCATAGACCAATGTTCTCAAGCGACAAATCAAAGATCCCATGGATTCATACGGATATGACTGCCCTCACGCGCAAACCTCCCACCGATAGCAAGTAAGCTAGGTATGTCATACACATAAATCATCAATCAATCAAATAGGTATTATCATACCTATAATATAATATCACTAAAGTAATATCACTACCCCAAGATATTTCCCATACGTATCATTATATCTCTTTTAAATTCCACGTATCATATCTTTACTTCATAATTTAATTATCTTCGCATCCTATAACATCTCTCCACTCCCGACGTCGTTAAGGTTCATGCGCGGAGCGTCTCGCAAAGCGAAATCCAAACAAGGAACCCCTCCAATACACTACTACTTAACTTTGTCGATCGAGGAGGTCCGACAACTTCAACTATGTGATCGGGATAACCTCATATCTTCTTTCAACCAAAAGTGTTCTAAACTCACATCTCTATCCAGGAGACACACCACTACGCTCTTGTATTACACTCCGTCCTTGCGAAATCAATATTGAGCTTAAACTCAGTCCTTGATGTTCAAATTGTAACCCTAAGGCTACCCTCACTCAATACACATGATTCAAATAGGTTTTTCTTCAACATATATTCAGTAAGAAGCCACTAATATCCTACTGGTCCATAACATCATTTCTCCCGAATTACTACGAGTTTAGTTCTCCTTTTAATTAAGGTTAAAATCGATAGTTTCACATCTCTAATAAATACATCTTCTTTCACTTAGGATTAAACCCTCTTGTAAACTTAAGGATACCCAGATGTTATATTAAATCACCCCTATTGGTCCTATCTTAAATCCTCATACATCCCCATTTGGAATTTAACAAATGAATCTAGCAACCGAAATTCCACTAAATATAATTTTCATCATTTTAATCACTTGAATCCAAATCAAATTAATTCAAATCTTATCAAGGGTTTACTGATATTTTCTAAGTCCCATAATATCCAAATAATAATCACCAAAGATCCACAAAAGGTTTGGGATAAGAATCAACATTTAAAAAGAAACAACTTGACATATTCTGGGGAGGTCGATCGATCCCTCAGGTCACAGCTTGGTTTTCTGCATTTTCTGCAACTACGGGTTTAGCAACTTATGATCATTTAAACCTTCATCTAAACATCCCAAATGACTTATAATCTTTACTACATGATATATCAACATATATGAACGATTTCCAATACTCTAAACATCCTAGAATCATCAAGGGATTGGATTAAAAAGCATGTTTATCTCCTTATTTCCAGAAAATTATCAACATATCAACTTCAAGAACACATCAATGGTTTTCATAATTTCTTCAACAGTTTCATGACTATTTCGTGGATTATTATCATCCTAAAACATGAGTTTAATTCCTATATCATTTCAGTTTTCAGAAATCCATTTAATACTCCATTATTTCTTCCAAACATGAATAATCTTCTCTTTTCATACTATTCTAACATGGACAATATACAAACTTAAATTGTCATTATTAAACACTTGCCTTTACTGAAGGTCTGATCCTTTGGTGTAGTATATCTCAGTTGGTTGTCCCTTCTCCGGTCAAACTCCGGTGGTGGTTGGTGGTGGTGAACCTTGGTTCTTGTTCTTTTCCTTCCCAAGTAGGCTTTTCCCTTCCCAAGCACCCTTACACTCTCTCTAGGAAGATGGTTTCTCTAATTTGTGAAGAGGAGATGAATAACCCCCATACACTTAATCTACCAATACTTATAATAGTACAAAATCCGAAATCACTATTCATCCCCCCTAGAAAAATGACCAAAATGCCCTTTCGGGTTGTCCATTCATTTCCAAATGACCCGAGACTCAAAATTAACATCCAAATAGACTTTTCTGACTATTTCAAACCTTCCGGACGCAACGGCGCAGTCGAAATGACTATAAGGTCGATAGAAAATAAATTTCCTTTTTAATTTAATAAATTAGTCCCGACACGTCCCATACCGCGTCTGACTAAAAATCTAAATTACCGAAATTATATCACACCGTCATATCAATGACATCACATTCATATATTACCTAAATATCTTTAAGTAATATTTAGAATCATCCGTTTTAATATCCACCGTCCGGATAAAACCCGAATGAATTAATTAATAATAAAATCCAATTAATCCATTAATTTAAAATATAACCCATTTTAAAAGTCATTTAAAATTACGGGGTATTAGACACAACACAAATACAAACCTAAAAATTATAAGAGAATCACTACAACGATCAGCCGTAGTGACTTAATTCTCAAACTCAATGATGTGGCTTGCCACATCTACTTTTTTTTTTGACATCCTACAAATTTTTTTTTTTCAAAATATAATTTTAAATTGAAAAAAAAGTCCAATCAAATAAAAATATATGTTGAAATATATGTGTTAAAATACAACCAGATAAGATACAAAATCGTATGAATTTTAACAAAAATGAATTAAAAAATTACACAATGCGATTTATTTTTTAACTAACATGACTACGACTCAAATAAAACGCGACGTGACATGAAGTCGTATTTTTTTTTTGTCATTTCGCTGGCGCGGACCATTTTTTACAAATAGTAAAAATAATCTTTTTTCTATTTACAAAAAATGGTTCGCGCCAGCGGTATATATAGGCGATTACCGCTGGCGCGGACAATTTTTCTAAATAATATATATATAGGCGGTTACCGCTGGTGCGAACCATTTTTTTTAAATAGTAAAAAAATTATTTTACTATTTAAAAAAAATGGTTCGCAGTAATGGTATGTATAAGTGATATCATTGGAATAGTTTTTTAACGCAGACTTTTAAACAGTTATAAGAAATACAAAAATTGTTTTAAATGTTGTAAAATAAAAAAAAAAATTAAGTTTAAAAATAAGGGGTGTCTTTAGCGCGGACCTTTAAAAATAAGAGAATATTGAGTAAATGGATGTTTCAAGGACTAAATGAGTTAAAAATAATTTATCATTGAAATAGTCTTTTAACGTGGACCTTTAAACAGTTTTAAAAAATACAAAAATTTATTCAAATGTTGTAAAAAAAAAATAAGTTGAAAAGTAAAGGGTGTCGCAGCGTGGTCTTTAAAAATAAGAGAATATTGGAGTGTGTTATTTAAAAATAAGACCCAAATAAAACGCGACGTGACATGGAATCGTATTTTTTTCATGACGCTAGCGCGGACCATTTTTTTAAATGGTAAAAATAATCATTTTCCCATTTTAAAAAATGGTCCGCGCTAGCGGTATGTATAGGTAGTCGGAGCACGTATGCATACCACTGATGCGAACTATTTTTTTTCAAATTTTTTTATCCAGTATAATTTTTTTTTAGAAATTTTTTTTTTTTTTTTAAATAGAAGATGCTACCAATTTTTTTTGTTCTCAAATGTGTTTATGGGTTTAGCGCTGATGAGGCCGATGACATGGAAGAGCCATGTCATTAAGTTTGGACTTTAAGTCCCATTCTCATGTCTCTCTATCATTTTTCAAACGATAAACCCCGTCCCCGCTCAGCAGCACAGCTGCTAAAGAAGAAACCCCGTCTCTGCTCCAGCTTCGGTATTAAAGAGAGAGGGTTGCACGGACCGTCGCTGGGTAAATTATAACACCCCATATTTTTGACGATTTAAATAATTATGTGATTAATTATTATTATGGGAATAAGTATGCGATTAACTATTGTTGTTGGATTAATTAAATTAAAATGTGAGAAATTAATTTGTTATTAATCCGGATTAAAATAATTATTAACTAGCGTGCCAAGTGTTAATACTTATTCTTGAGAATTATTGAATATTACTATGTGATATGTAATATGGAATTATAACATTTGATAAATTGTCGAAAGTTAGAAATACGAAAGTTTTGTAATTTAAGTTTGTCACGCGTGTGAGTCGTGTCGAGACTAATTGAATAGAATAAAAAGAGAATTTATTTTTATTAACTCGTATGGTCATTTCGAGTGCGCCGTTGAGTCCGTAAGGGTCGAGATAGTCAAAATAGTATACCCGGGTGTTTAGTTTGGGTCCCGGGGCGATTTTAGGTCCGCATTATGATAAATTGTATTTTTGGGTTAAATTAATGGACGAAAATTAAGAGTAATTATATCAGCCAAGTAGATTCCATTAGAGTTAAAAAGTTACAGGAAGTTAAGAACGACTATTGGAGGTGTGACGGAGAGCTAATTCCAAGAGAAAAGGGCAAAAGATAACACCACCTTGCACAATCACCACCACCACCGTGTAGATCGGGACAAGGGGAACACACCCATACCAACATCACCAACGGATCAAACCGTCATATTCAAGGCAAGTGTTTATTACTTGTTTTCTTTTAGCAATAATCATGCTCATGTTAGTGTAGGTGAAATTAATCATGATTTACCTATGAATTGGGTGAAAATTGGAGATTTAAATTATGATTAAGGATTGGTTTAATTAGTGGTTGAAATTTCTTCATGTATGTATAGGATTAATCATGGAATTTGATTATATATTGATGAACGAACCTGGGTTGATTAGGTTCTTTAAATAAAAATTTGGAAACTAGGGTTCATATGAATTAATTTGGGGATTTTAAATAATTATGATGTTTCATGACGAATTAATGACCCTAGGATGTTGGGAATGATTTATAATCCATTAGGTGTTGATGGGTATTGATGATGAGGCATTGGGTGTTGAATCTTAGAGGTTTTGAGGTCCAAAAATGGTAGACAACGCTGAAATTTGATGAAAAAGACGAAACAGTGGGTCTCGCGCGAAGTCGCGCGAAGTGGTTCAAACGAGATGGGGATCTCGCGCGAAGTGGTTCGAACTACATGTGGAAGTGGTTCAAACGAGATGGGGATCTCGCGCGAAGTGGTTCGAACGACATGTGGAAGTGGTTCGAACGATATGTCATTCTAGTTCGAACGACATGTCATCTAGTTCAAGCGACAGAAGGAATTTTTGGGAATTTTCTTAGAGTCCAGTTTTGATTTTATCGGTTTATTGGAGTGAGAGAAACTGCCAAATAGTAAATTTAAATAAGATGCAATTTTGAGAAAGTATGTGAGAATAAATACTTTAATTATTTCGGAATAGAGAGAATATACCTTGGAGATTACGAGAGAGATAGTAATCTAAATATTTATACTATACGTAGAGATGAGATTAAAATACATATGAGGAGTATATATGTAGGTTGGAGAGATACCTATAAATTATAATAGGATGTGTGTATGCCTATTATGGGAAATTATTGTTAAGAGCACTAATGGGTGATAACCCGGGGGTGAAAGAATCTTATTGTTAAGCGCACTAATGAGTGATAACTCGGGGGTGCAGAAATTATATTATTAAGTGTACTAATGGGTGATAACCTGGGGGTGCTGGATTATTATTGATAGGTGCATTAATGGGTGCTAACCCGGGGATGCAGGATTTTCTTAATAGGTGCACTAATGGGTCTTAGCCCCGGGGGTGCAGAATTAGTATATATATGTATAGGGATGATGTGACTATATATATATATATATATATATATATATATATATATATATATATATGAACTTGTGAATATTTCTACTGTGTGAAATTAGTAGACGTGGTAATAATAATAATCATTACTTTGCACCGAGTGGTCTTAACCTAAGGGTGCAGGATTAGTGTATATATATAGGGATGATGAGACTATATATATGTATAAGTGTACTTGGGTAACTCACTACTTTGTGAAACTAGTAGATAAAATGGAAATGAGAAATAAAATAATCTTAGTGGATAAAAGATTAACCATTCAAACGGTGAATAATGAAACTTAGTATGTGAGATAAACTATCTGATTAGCGTATTGTATGAGAGATACGGGAATACTACTACTGAGCATAGTTAGTATCAGTATGGTTTCTGACTAGTTAGACTGGGAGGTATAACTAGGGGGATTAGATGTACGTTAGGCGTGCACAATAGATGAGAGGTGAGAAACTCATGTGAGAGTTCGATAACTAACATGCGTATAAGACGTGTTTTAAGAACCAATTTTAAATGCTTGCTAAATCATTTTTACACATCGGGCTCTGACCCGTTTCTTGTATCTCTTCTCTCTTTTGCTATATAGATGTATTATATCAGGTGCTCAGCCACAGGAGTATCAGATTTGGAGATTTGGATTCCTTGACGTGCTGTAGTTGTTGTGGAAGTTGTAGGTCCTTGTAGTAGACGCATCTATCTTTCCATTTAGTTTCATCTAGACTTATTGATTAGGGCATATGTCGCCCACTTTTGGTTCCTTCATCGGAGATATTGTATTCAGTTTAGTTTATGGTTTGGAGTTTTGAACTGGGAGTTTGACCCAGTCTTATTTAGTTAAGTATTTGATTCTTGTTCAGTACTTATTATATTCCTGTGTATGTTGATGGTTTATAATTTATTCTTGGATTGTTATGGAGTTAAATGGTTTATATTTTAAGATTTAATGAAAATGGAATTTACTTGGTTTTACTAAATGGGAAATGTTTTGACACCTAGCTTAATTTTATATTAGGTGATTAATATGCTAAAATATTTTTCGACAGTGATGCTAAGAATGAACCAATTGAATATCCTGTTTTGAATTGATAGAGGACTGATCGCCCTATATTTAATTAGGCGGGGTGTCTCGGGTGGTATCAGAGCATCAGGTTCTAGTGTCCTTAGGATCTGTGCGACTTATTACGTTTCAGTGCATCGTTCTTTGATGTAGAGCCTCATGATAGGGTTGTTGTGTTCCCTTACGTATGCGACTTACGTTCTCGTGCTAAGAATTATTATGGATGTGACTCATTATACGATTTTTTGTGTGATTCGAACACCGAACATTTTAGGACGACCAGCGAGGGCCGTAAGAAGAACTGCGGGAGAAGAAGCTCAACAGAAGACATAGAGCAATCAGGAAAGAGTGATTGGGACAAAAATCACCATGAGGATTACTTAAGCAAGAGATAGTAAAATCGTCACTCAGGAACTGTGGGTTCCCAGGACACAGTCATAGATAATGGTGGAGTGATTTCAGGACCACCTAGCATAGTCGATAAAGGGGAATCAGAGGGACTCTTTTGAAAACCCATCGGTGAAGATGCAGAGAAGAAAATGAGAAAATGTAACAGACCAGCGGAAGTTGGAAAATACGAAGGTAGTGGTGTAGAGTGGGGTGTGACGACACTCAGAATTAAATTTGGAGTTAAAAGATATAGCTCTTAGGAGCATCATGTAGTGATTAGAGACAATCACCATATTTGAAGAAGTGTGTTCGAAATTTAGAAAGAAATTTGGATACGATTTGACCGTGAGGTCTTCCATTCGATGTGGTAACAAAATACGAGTGAAATTTTGATGTTTAGCACAATGGGTAAGATAGGAACCGATCGTGAGAGAAAGGTTAAATTGCATAATGAACTTCGTACCTAGCAGAGGGGCATAAATTATCAAAAGGGTATATAGTTGATAAAGAACCCGTGAGTAGAACATAAGCATAAATGAGAAATCCAGCAAGGATGACTAATGTTAATGTCATCAAGGTTATACGGTGACTAGTTCTTGCATTCTTTCCAGAAGAAGCAAGCAGGAAGGTTAGAGAATCTGGACGAAAAGCAAAACTGAACTTAACAGTGTTAGTGAAACCCCACATGCGAGTATACCCAATAGGGAACACGGTTAGATGATTTTAAGTTGATTAACTTCCTACAAAGTGACAATGAAGTCAATCAGGTCCGTGGAGGCCAACCATAGTTCCGAAAGGCAAGTGTAGCCAGTAAGTTAAGACTACTCGGTCCGAGAGAAGGACATTCCCAAAATGGTCAGTGGGACCAGTGACGGGGAAATGGTTCGTGAAGTTTTCCTTATGTGAAGGAAGTAGAACTACAAGTATTGAAGGTGTCCACAATTGAGAAGTGAGATCGAAGAGATTAGAAATGGTAAATCGTGCCAGTTAGGCATAACATTTGGAGGAGTGAGACTTCCAGCGAAGGAATTTGGGGTCAAGATAATTAGGCCCAGGAAATTTATAACCCGAGAGTGATGGGTTCAGGCTGGACCAGTAGATTCCTCGTTAATAGTACAAACAATATGTCAGGGTCTACGGGACCCGGGATGTAAACGATAGTTTAATAAAGCTATAATTGAGACCTGGAGAGTTTGGGGCAACGTTTCAATAGTGGGCGCAAAATCCACATGATGAAATAAATTGTCCATAATGAAAGAGGACAACTATAGGATGAAATCCTAGGATGTATGACAATTGTAGATGTTCATGGGTCATAATGGCAGCCACGTGTTGAGACCCTGTGATTTGGCGAGACTGGTGAGGTTTTGCTTCTTCCTTATGAGTAAAGGATAGATTCTAGTGACATGGGTGTGCCACAACTTTTATGTAAATTGGAAACCCTAAACTTCGCCTGCGGGTCGAGTTTAGTGGGAACGTTAGTTTTACAGCCTTGTTACAAACGTATTTCTCGTTGTTAGCACGGCATTTTGATGATTGCCTGTGAGTGAATCGGGTGGGCCCTAAGAATATGTTTTGTTGTTATAATTTACTACTGCATTGAGTTAGCTTTAGTAGAGTTTATTATGGTAATGTGGAGTGATTAATTTTCGTATGGTTAAACGATAGTAAAAATGTAGTGATATGACTGTCGTGCCGAATACTCCGGTAAGAGTGATCTTAGTTTTGTGCGTCGCCACCTAAAATAGGGTTGGGCCCAGATATGAGTATATATGAAACTTTCATAGTATTATAGACCTCAGCGAGTATAGTGTCTAATTATATGTGATTCCCGAGCATAGGAATTTATTTGTCTGTTAAGACTTAGAATACATTGTGTTATTATCGAGCGGCGAAATATAGCTCGTTATACATTTATAGCGCCAAGTACTTGGGATAGTGATGGCGCCATGCTTCATGTTACACTTTTAAGGACATGAGAGTGGATGAGTAAACTTTTATGTCACAATACGTAGATTGTGGGAAAGTACATAATATGTACTGAAGGCCTTACGGACCTCGACAACCGGCTAGGTTAGATAGTAGTGTATCGGGGGGTTCCTTATTTGGATTTCGCTTTGCGAGACTTCCCACGCATGAAACTAGCGAATGTCGGGAGTTGGAGAGAAGTTTGGTCGATAGTACATAAGTTTTGTATGTGGATTATTATACCTATAAAGGAATATAATTGAGAGTTAATAATTCTTTTATAACTTAATGCCAATAGAGTCGTCTAGTCTTAGCATCATTCGGAATAGAGCAATGATGACATTGAAGGATTGATTAAGTTATGATTAGTAGGGCGGTTGAGTGCACCCCTACTACGTCAGCATACTAGGTATGCGAGAATTGAAGTAAGATAATTACATGTCAATTGTACAATGTTGCACAAGGTATAGGGTGTATGGGCACCCTAGGTGATTGAATCAGGCAATGGATTATGACTAACATGTGAATTCGATAACATGTAGTCGGGTAAGCTGAAGCTTATTCACTAAGTTTTGTCAGAGACTTACATTTCAAAATAAATCGAGATTTTTGAATGGGAAAAGAGACTTGTGTCACATGATACAATAAAGTCACACGTATCACGATTAGAAGTACATTCAAGAGAGTATAAAAGGTATCAGGATACAAATAACAATGGTAATGGGTTTAATGTAGAGTAATTTTTAAAGTTAGTCTTGCAGTGGGTCAGCTGACTGTTAGAAAAAGGGCGGACAATTCAAAACCAGTAGGGGCTCCTTACACTAGAGAATGGAAGAGTATCCCCAAGGATCTTCTCATGTAGCTGAGATAGTAAGATTATAGGTACTAATATGCGATTGAGTACGGCCTAATACCCACAGAGGGATGGGCAGGACAAGTGGTCTAATCGAATGCGAGAGAGAAAAATTTTATGTGGACCCTGAGATCTTAGGGGAGGACGGGAGTAGTACCTTCCACTAGTGGAGTTTGTATCCAAATAACTCCCATGAGTTCACGTTCGGGAAGAGTGCCAGCAGAAGTATGGCACGATAAACTTTGTTGTTGTCCTACTTGATAGCTAAAGGTGGGGGGAACAGTTAGGATTACAAATGTCGGAGAAGAATCGATATTATCGTATATATTGTGTGTGAAATATATATTGCACAGCCAATTTACTTGTATGAACGACACGAGATGAAGTCGTATGTATATGAAAAGAGGATAAATCTACTAAGGTGCAAATAGTAGAAGGCTAGAGAGTGAATATCTAAAATAAAGTTGAAGTAGTGAAACTTAGGCAGAAAGGATTGGGCAAGAGCCTATATAACAGGGTAACCTAGAGTTTAAAGCAAACACATGGGAAGTGTTCATTATTAAGGGTATTCGATAGCGTACTATATGTGTGGTACGGAGTAGCTTACTTGTGAGCGCCGGGATGCGATGCGCAATAGTTTTACAGCGTTGTCTGTACCTGGTATACTTTTTTCGAATTTCGGGACGAAATTCCGTTGTAAGGGGGGAAGTATGTAACACCCCGTATTTTTGACGATTTAAATAATTATGTGATTAATTATTATTATGGGAATAAGTATGCGATTAATTATTGTTGTTAGATTAATTAAATTAAAATGTGAGAAATTAATTTGTTATTAATTCGGATTAAAATAATTATTAACTAGCGTGCCAAGGGTTAATACTTATTGTTGAGAATTATTGAATATTACTGTGTGATATGTAATATGGAATTATAACATTTGATAAATTGTCGAAAGTGAGAAATACGACAGTTTGGTAATTTAAGTCTATCACGCGTGTGAGTCGTGTCGGGACTAATTGAATACAATAAAAAGAGAATTTATTTTTATTAACTCGTATGGTCATTTTGAGTGCGCCGTTGAGTCCGAAAGAGTCGAGATAGTCAAAATAGTATACCCGGGTGTTTAGTTTGGGTCCCGGGGCGATTTTAGGCCTAACCGGTACCTCGAGAGGGCATTATGATAAATTGTATTTTTGGGCTAAATTAATGGACGAAAATTAAGAGTAATTATATCAGCCAAAGAGAGTCCATTAGGGTTAAAAAGTTACAGGAAGTTAAGAACGGCTATAGGAGGTGTGAGGGAGAGCTAAGTCCAAGAGAAAAGGGCCAAAGATAACAGCACCTTGCACAATCACCACCACCACCGTGTAGATCGGGACAAGGGGAACACACCCATACCAACATCACCAGCGGATCAGACCGTCATATTCGAGGCAAGTGTTTATTACTTGTTTTCTTTTAGCAATAATCATGCTCATGTTAGTCTAGGTGAAATTAATCATGATTTACATATGAATTGGGTGAAAATTGGAGATTTAAATTATGATAAAGGATTGGTTTAATTAGTGGTTGAAATTTCTTCATGTATGTAGAGGATTAATCACGGAATTTGATTATATATTGATGAACGAATCTGGGTTGCTTAGGTTCTTTAAATGAAAATTTGGAAACTAGGGTTCATATGAATTAATTTGGGGATTTTAAATAATTATGATGTTTGTAATACCCCGTGATTTTAATGACTTTTAAAAATGGGTTATATTTTAAATTAATGGATTAATTGGATTTTATTATAAATTAATTCATTTGGGTTTTAGCTGAATTATGGATATTAAAATGAATGATTCTGAATATTACTTAAAGATATTTAGGTAATATATGAATGTGATGTTATTGATATGGCTGTGTGATATTAATTCAGTAATTTGAATTTTTAGTCGGATGCAGTATGGGACGTGTCAGGACTAATTTGTTAAATCAAAAAGGGAACTTATTTTTATATCGACCTTATAGTCATTTTGACTGCGTCGTTGCATCCGGAAGGGTTGAAATAGTCAGAAAAGTCTATTTGGATGTTGATTTTGGGTCTCGGGTCATTTGGAAATGAAAAGACAATCCAGAAGGGCATTTTGGTCATATTTACAAGGGGGATGAATAGTGATTTCGAATTTTGTCTTATTATAAGTATTTGGAGATTAGTTGTATGTGGGTTCATTCATCTCTTCTACATAATATTGAGAGGTCATCTTCTTGAGAGAGTGAAAGGTTGCTTGTAAGAAGAGAAGTTTGCTTGGGAAGGAGGAGAACCAAAGAACCAAAGGTCACCACCACCAACCACCACCGAAAGTTGGCCGGAGAAAGGGAGAACCACCTGTGATATTGAACTCCAAAGGATCAGATCTTCATTAGAGGCAAGTGTTTGATAATTGCAATCTAAGTTTGTATATTGTCCATGTTAGGATAGTTATAAAAATGAGATCTTACATGTTTGGAAGATGAAAAGACAGAGTTGTTAATGGATTTCTGGAATCTAAAAATATATAGGAATCAAACTCATGTTGTAGGTAGTTAGTATTCCATGAAATATTCATAAATCTGTTGAAGAAATTCTGAAAATCATTGTTGTGTTCTTGAAGATATCATGTATATAATTTTTCTGGAAAAAGAGGATAAACATATGCTTTTAATTCAAACTCTTGATGATTGTAGGATGTTTAGAGAAATAACAATCATTCACATATGTTGATATATCATGTATTAAGGTTTATAAGGAATTTGGGTAGTTAATATGAAGTTTTGAATGATCAAAAGTGATGAAACCCGTAGTAGAAGAAATGCAAAAAACTGGGCTGTTATCTGGGCGATCGATCGATCGATCGACCTCCCCAGAATTTCTGAGGTTGTTTCTTTTAATGCTTGTTCTTATCCCAAACATTTTCTAAATCTTTGGTGATTATTAATTGGATATAATTGGACTTAGAAAGGTCCTGTAAGCCCTAGTTAAGAATTGAATTGATTTTATTGGGATTTAATTGATTAAAATTATGATAATTATTGAAATTTCGGTTGCTAGATTCATGTGTTGGATTCTAATTTGTATGCATGAGGATTAAGGATAGGTCCAGTAGGGGAGATTTAATATAACACTTGGGTAGCCTTAGGGTTACAATTTGAGCATTAAGGACTGAGTTTAAGCTCATTATTGATTGCACAAGGACTGAGTGTAGTACAAGCACTTAGTGGTATGGCTACTGGATAGAGATGGGAGTTCAGACCACATTTGGTTGAAAGAGGGGACGGGGTTATCCCGATTGCATATTTGAAGTTGACGGACCACCACAACCGATAAAGTTAAGTAGTAGTGTATTGTAGGGGTTCTTTGTTTGGATTTCGCTTTGTGAGACGCTCCGCGCATGAACCTTAACGACGTCAGGAGTGGAGAGATGTTAAAGGATGCGAGGATATTGATTTTGTTGATAAGTCATATAGTGTGAATGAAACACTATAGACTATGAGCCATGTGATGATGGTATTCAATCCTAGTTGATAGAAGATGTGTTTATTAGAGATTAGAAACTATCGGTTATAACCCTAGTTAAGGGGAGAGTTTAAATTCGTAGTAATTCGGGAGATAAGATGAGGTGGACCAGTAGGATATTAGTGATTTATTACTAAGTAAAATGTTGAGGAAAAACCTATTTGAACCTTGAGTAATGAGTGAGACTCTGGGATAGTAAAATTAAAGAAGTAAAGTCATAATATTTTAATACGTAGGATTTAAATGGATATAATGCTACGTATGGGAATTATCTTAGGGTAGTGTGAGCACCTTGTTGATATTATATTATAGGTAGATGATAATGCCTATTTGATTGATTGATGATTTATGTGTATGACATACCTAGCTTACTTGCTATCGATGGGGAGGTTTGCGCGTGAGGGCAGTCATATCCTGATGAATCCATGAGATTTTTGATTTGTTGCTCGAGAACATAGGTCTATGAAAGACTTATCGGGGAGTTGATAAGTCCGCTGACTATGGGAACGTAGGTATGTGCATGGCCCGTGGGTATGAGAACTATGTTCGCCTCCAATTTGTATGTTGTTGTTTCTGGTTCGAGGAATCCTTACCGAACCTTTAGTCCCCTATTCGGTGACCAACGATATTGGGACATGATAGCAGAGTAATGCATTGCACCGCAGTTGTGACTCGGGGTGCCGTATATATATATATATATATATAATGAATTAAATGAAGGTATATAGTGGTTAAATCAATCTACTGTGTGATAATTGTAGATAATGGTGAAATGAGAAAAGAGAATTCAAATAAGTTAATGAATATTTATTGATGAGCTTAATGCATATTAATGAGAAACGATTCATGTTAATGGGAAACATATATGAATGATTATATTATGTATGGTATGGGACATAGGGTTTTTTGATTTGGGATGGAAAACATATTATGGAAACTAGTTAGGAGGGACCATTGACTAGGAGGTTAATAGGAAACGTTAAGTGTGCACTCTATGTGAGAGGTGAGAATAGCAAGTGAGAGTTGGATACTAACATGTACATAATAAATGCTTAATTGCACTTGTTAAATACTTGTTGTTTTCAAAAATCATTTTCACATCGGTATCTGACCCGTTTCCTTGCATATTTTCTTTTCTATTGTATCTTCAATATCAGGTGTCCAGCAATAGGGACGCCAACCTTAGAGGATTATGATGAGCTATGGAGCTATGGAGTTTTGCTTAGACGCCTATCTTCATTTGATTCACAGTATTCTTTTAGTTAGGGCATTCGCCCAGAGGAATTTAGTTATCTCTTTTCTATCTGAGTCAAATACTCTTGTATTTGTATCATTTTAATGCATTTACTATTAATGGGATTACTGTATTGGATAATTATTTGGGAATGTTTATTCCAATTGCATTTAAATTTTTTTGTGTTATCTGTTCGGTTACTAGTGTTGTAGAATAATATGTGTTGTGTTATTTGTAAACTAAAAATTGATTTTGTTGAATTAAAATTTGGAAAATTTTTAACACCAGCGTAATTGGGTATTGGGTGAGTTGTAAATGTTTACGACAATGATGCTAAGAATGAGCCAATTGTATATTCTATTTTAATTTGGTATGGGACTGGCCACCCTGTATTTAATTCGACGGGGTGTTACAATGTTTAACGACGAATTAATGATCCTAGGATGTTGGGAATGATTTATAATCCATTAGGTGTTGATGGGTATTGATGATGAGGCATTGGGTGTTGAATCTTAGAGGTTTTGAGGTCCAAAAATGGTAGAAAACGCTGAAATTTTGTGAAGAAGACGAAACAGTGGGTCTCGCTCGAAGTCGCGCGAAGTGGTTCAAACGAGATGGGGATCTCACGCGAAGTGGTTCGAACTACATGTGGAAGTGGTTCAAACGAGATGGGTATATCGCACGAAGTGGTTCGAACGACATGTGGAAGTGGTTCGAACGACATGTCATTCTGGTTCGAACGACATGTCATTCTGGTTCGAGCGACAGAAGGAATTTTTGAGAATTTTCTTAGAGTCCAGTTTTGATTTTATCGATTTATTGGAGTGAGAGAAACTGCCAAATAGTAAATTTAAATAAGACGCAATTTCGGGAAAGTATGTGAGAATAAATACTTTTAATTGTTTCGGTGTAGAGAGAATATACCTTGGAGATTACGAGAGAGATAATAATCTAAATATTTATACTATACGTAGAGATGAGATTAAAATACATATGAGACGTATATATGTAGGTTGGAGAGATACCTATAAATTATAATAGGATGTGTGTATGACTATTATGGGAAATTATTGTTAAGAGTACTAATGGGTGATAACCCGAGGGTGCAAGAATCTTATAGTTAAGTGCACTAATGAGTGATCACTCGGGGGTGCAGAATTCTATTGTTAAGTGTACAAATGGGTGATAAATCCGGGGTACAAGGATGATTATTGTTAGGCGCACTAATGGGTGATAACCCCGGGGTTCTCGATTATTATTGATAGGTGCATTAATGGGTGCTAACCCGGGGATGCAGGATTTTCTTAATAGGTGCACTAATGGGTCTTAGCCCCGGGGGTGCAGAATTAGTATATATATGTATAGGGATGATGTGACTATATATATATATATATATATATATATATATGAACTTGTGAATATTTCTACTGTGTGAAATTAGTAGACGTGGTAATAATAATAATCATTACTTTGCACCGAGTGGTCTTAACCTAAGGGTGCAGGATTAGTGTATATATATAGGGATGATGAGACAATATATATGTATAAGTGTAGTTGGGTAACTTTCTACTTTGTGAAACTAGTAGATAAAATGAAAATGAGAAATAAAATAATCTTAGTGGATAAAAGATTAACCATTCAAATGGTGAATAATGAAACTTAGTATGTGAGATAAACTATCTGATTAGCGTATTGTATGAGCGATACGTGAATACTAATAGTGAGCATAGTTAGTATTAGTATGGTTTCTGACTAGTTAGACCGGTAGGTATAACTAGGGAGGATTAGATGTATGTTAGGCGTGCACAATAGATGAGAGGTGAGAAACTCATGTGAGAGTTCGATAACTAACATGCGTATAAGACTTGTTTTAAGAACCAGTTTTAAATGCTTGCTAAATCATTTTTACACATCGGGCTCTGACCCGTTTCTTGTATCTCTTCTCTCTTTTGCTATATATATGTATTATATCAGGTGCTCAGGCACAGGAGTATCATATTTAGAGATTTGGATTCCTTGACGTGCTGTAGCTGTTGTGGAAGTTGTAGGTCCTTGTAGTAGACGCATCTATCTTTCCATTTAATTTCATCTAGACTTATTGATTAGGGCATATGTCGCCCACTTTTGGTTCCTTCATCGGAGATATTGCATTCAGTTTAGTTTATGGTTTGGAGTTTTGAACTGGGAGTTTGACCCAGTCTTATTTAGTTAAGTATTTGATTCTTGTTCAGTACTTATTATATTCCTGTGTATGTTGATGGTTTATAATTTATTCTTGGATTGTTATGGAGTTAAATGGTTTATATTTTAAGATTTAATGAAAATGGAATTTACTTGGTTTTACTAAATGGGAAATGTTTTGACACCTAGCTTAATTTTATATTGGGTGATTCATATGTTAAATTTTTTTTTGACAGTGATGCTAAGAATGAACCAATTGAATATCCTGTTTTGAATTGATAGTGGACTTATCACCCTATATTTAATTAGGCGGGGTGTCTCATAAACCCCCAGCTCTCATGCTCCGATGAATCATCCCGTCACCGCTCTCCGCTCAGCAACATATCACTAATGAAGGTATGGAAATGGATTTATTTTCATACCGTATTGTTTGATGAAGTTAAATGGAAATGGAATGTGGGTATGGAAATGGATTTATTTTCATACCGTATTGTTTGATGATGTTAAATGGAAATGGAAAGTGGGTATCTCTATTTTTTGGTGTGGGTATCTCTGTTTTATGGGTATATTCAAGAGGAACCCAATTTTTAGTTAATTTATTTAGTTAAAGAAATGGAAATGGAATGCTTCACAGTTAAGGAGGTCAACTTTATAATTAATTTATTTAGTTAAAGAAACCCAATTTTTAATGTTTTACAATTAATTTATTCAGTTAAAGAAACCCAATTTTTTCCTAATAATAATTTTTCTATTTATTGCAGTCTCTTGATAACTATTTCTCCAAAAAAGTTCGTGTAGAAATATCTCCAATCCAGAACCCAATTTATCCACGAAGTATAAATGTGTGAATAATACTAAAAAAAAAATCGGGGGCTACCGCCCCCGAACCCCCGAAGTTTTTATTATGGTACTCCACCTATTGGAAATTCCTGACTCCGCCACTGGATGTGGATAAGGATAATATGTGTATCCAACACGAATAATTCGTATTCGAGACATAGTATCCATATTTGGGAATATTCATTTTTTTGAATATTCGTATTATATTAAATAATACTTTATTATTAAAATTGATTATATATAATAATATATAATATTTTTATTTGTAATAATATAATATAATAATATATAATATTTTTATTTGTAATAATATAATATAAAAATATTATTATTTTTTACTCATTTGAAAGAATAGTATTAATTTATGTATCAACACAAAAAATAGGGAATGAATTAAAAAAAAGGAAAAAATCTAAGCTGATTTGAGTGCCTCCCCTTCATTTTCATTTCTTCCCCAACAACTATCTCTCTCTCCTCCCTCATTTCCTCCAAAAAAATCTAAACCAAAAGTGTAAGATCTGAAATCAGCCACATTCTCCAGTCCCTCATCTCCGCTCTGCTCCGGCTTCGCTCCCCAATTTGAAATCAGCCCCGATCATTGCTATGGCTCTTCGATCCTTGCTTCGGCTCTCCGATCTTTGCTCCGGCTCTCCATTTTTCTGTGTAAGATCCTTTTTATTTTTTGGTTCAAAACATCTATGTTGTTGGTTTATTTTTTTTGGTTCAAAACGTTTTTCTGTTGGTTTATTTTGTTTTTGTTCAAAACATTTTTGGTTCAAAAGTGTAAGATCCTTTTTATTTTTCTGAAATCAACCCCGATCCTTATGGTTTGAGCCATTCATTTTTCTAAGCTATTGGTTCATGCCTTACGGTTCTATTCCTTGCTGGTTCATTTTTATGTTGTTGGTTCATATTTATGCTGCTCCATTTTTGTGTTCATTTTATGTGTTAAGATCGTTTATGATGTTGGTTCATTTTTATACTCCTTGATTCATTTTTATGTTGCTTGTTCATTTTTTCGAGCCATTCTTTTTTTTAATAAACTGTGTATATTCATTTCCGAAAGAGAGCCATTCATTTCCATTTAATAAACTGTATATTTTCGAAAATTTGTAGGACAATGTATGTTTGGTGACTTGACTTTTCGATTGTTATTTAATTACTTTACTATAAATGTGTCTCCAATTTCGTATGTTAATGTCTTATATAAAGTATAATGATTTGTCAAGTTGGGATGATGCTTATGATCCATTTTAGTATGAATTATAATATAATTATGTCAAAAATTATATTTGGTGTATTTTTTTAAAAAAATGAATTATAATATTTTCGCATTATAATTTTATTTTTAGAAAATAACAAAATATTGTTTTTTAAATTTTGTTTTCTATTTTTCAATTCAAAATCATTCATTCTCTGTACTTTATGAATTTATACTTCAATATATAAGATACATACACAATACATTAATGTGTGTAATTATAATTAATAAAAATTATATATGTACATGTACATAAAATTACACACACACACACACACACACACACACACACACACACACACACACACATACACACACACACACACACATACACACACACACACACACACACACACACATACACACACACACCACACACACACACACACATATATATATATATATATATTATTAAATTATATAATATATGAAGATTTATTAATATTTTACACACATGATATACATATATATATATATATATATATATATATATATAGTGTTATACGTATATGTAATAATATAAAATATACATATAGTACATTGTATTAAATAATATTATCAATTCATTGCATTATATATGTATATAATTTTATTGTGGATTATACACACAATATCATAATAATATATACATACATAATACAATGAAGGGATAATATAATTAATACAACATACTTTGTTAAACATTATTAGAACATATGATATATTTATGTATGTATGCATGTATGTATGTATAAATTTATGTATCGTGTATATATGAAAGTATTATGTATGTGCGTTTTAAAATATATATTATATGTATGCATATATGTATTATATGTACACATGTTTGCTAAGTTTGTGTATTTTAGTTTTAAATTTTTGAGAAAACTAATTTTAAAAACAAATTTATCAAATGCACACCAATATTCATAAATATAGAAAACTGTATTTAAAAATAGTTTTTGAATCGAGTTTTTTGAATACATAACTTGTTAGTGTCTAAAACTAGTAAAAACATAATTTAAGGTGTTAGCTAGGAATTACCAATAATAAACTATAACAAATATATAAGAAAACAGTTTGAAACTTGAAAGATATGGGAGGTAGAGAATGAGACAAGAGGTTAACGTGGTTTGACCTAATGAGATGCCTACATCCATAAAGTGCGATGTTGTTTTATATTAGAAGTGGGTACAAGATTTTAAGAATATCTTTAGGGTTTTGTGTATAACGTTTTCTTCATGTCTTTACTTTGTAATACGGGGTGCTATTTATAGAGGGGGATAGGATAAGATGAGGTGATTGTCTTTCTAAGTCAAGCATTTACACCTTTCAACATTTTACTTGATAACTAATGATGAGCTAATTGTAGGTAGTTGAAAGGATTAACCCACGTGTGTGTATAATGAAACTGTACATATTCCCATGTACAACTTACACATATGCTTAATAGTCTTAATTACTAGTGATTGTCCAGACAACCGACCAAGAGAAAATATAAAGTCGTTCAAAGTAACGATGTGCTGATGATATCCAATGAGCATTTTATGATGACAAGTGTCATAATTCCATTGGTTTATATCAAATAATAGTTTTATGGTACGGCAGAAGCCCCTAGTGTTTCATTCATGACTGGAGAGAGAAGTCGCTTGTGGAATGAATGGATGGAGTATTAACCGGTATGTGTTGATCAGTTCCATGGTAACTTAGTCCAAGCCTTTGGTTGACTTTTTTCTATTGAGGTGCTTTAGTCAGCATCGACGTCTGAAAGTTGGCGTTTATGGGAAATTATTTATGTTCTTGATGCAATGGAAATTTTATAAATAAGGGCAAAAATAGTGAAGCGCCCGAGAGTAATCTGGTAATAAGGCGCATTGGGTAATGAACCACCATCAAAATGAAACGACAGGTACTTTTAATCATACCTTCTCTGTGTAACCAGAAAGACGTCATTCGACATATGAAATGTCATTTCCCCTCTGTTCATTTCATCTTTAATTCAAAAATCCCCTTCTTCTTCTTTTTCAATCTTTTTCTACCATTTATGAGAGACTTGTTCTTTCTTTTCGCTGCAAGAACTCCTTTTCTTTCCCTTTTGTAATTCTTTATTGAAAATATCGTTTATATTGTGGATGAGAGTTCATTAGAGCATTTTAGGGTTACCTATATAATCTTTATGTGGGTAACAACTGATTTACTGATTGGTCCTTGTGGCCTCTATGATTTAGCTAAAGGCCATTAGTTTCCAATAATTTTTATTATTGAGTGTGGGGTTACTTTTCCTCCCAATCGCTTGTTTCTAGAGTTTTGCAGTACTTTGATGTGGTTCCTGCCTAAGTTTCCCCCAAATAATTAGAGGAACATTAATGGGGTTCACCGCATTAATGAGCGATACGAAACACACATGGGAATAAGGGAGTTAATGTACTATTACCATTGGGATACTATAATTGAAAATATTTATTACTTGAAGATGAGGCAGTCCAATAAGGCTCTATTCGTGAATCCACCTAATTTTGGTAGGGACTATTGGGATCACAGTCTAATTGTGAAGAGTTGGCAATTTTCTCCTCGTAGAGTGTATAGAGACCCAAGGTTCCCTTTAGATGTCAATTTTGCTATTTTAGAAGTTATTTGGTTGGTTCAGCAAAGGATTGGTGCCAAAGACCATCCCAACCAGCTTTATTCTTGCTCGATTATCAGAGTACTACTACCTCTTTCGTATCTAGACAAACTGAGGAGATACCCTCAGCCCCCATTAGTTTGTATGACTTTTCCTCCTCCTCCTCCTCCTATGATACCTCAATGACTAGTTCAGAGTTCTCTCACCGAGCAGAAGGCCATTTCTGGGTAGAAAGAACCTCATCATCCTTTAAGCCTCCAGATGTCGCTCTTGTACCGAGCAACATTCGTTCTTCAGATATAGTGAAAAGAAAGATCCCCATCTCCTCGTTGGAACTAGGTTTCCTCCCCCAGCGAGCAAAAAGTCTAAAGCTGGGGGTTCAAGTCATCATGTCATTTTGAACACATTCCCTATCAAGGACCACGAGCCTCTGTTTAAGAGGGAAATGAAAGATCCAACTCATCCGTGGAGATGGTTGAAAAAAAACCCACTGATAAGAGCAAGGGTACTACCCAATCTGTCGTAGTCAATCTTAAGCTTGCTCACGAGCTGATTGGTGTCAGGGTTATCCTTGTAGATGAAGCAAAAATATCATTTATCCCACACTCGAGGCTGTTTAATCGAGTGAATAACAATTTGGCCCTTGTAAGTGAATTGCCCTTTATATACTTGTTACATACTTCTTCCATTCTTTTTGCTAACTTTCCTTTTCTGAATGTTTATATTGCAGTTCTTGATTGACTATGATCAACTTCTGAGGAGGAGAGACAAACAGAAAGAGTTCTCGTCTATTATGAAGGCTGCCTTTAAGGGAATGCGTGAATCCATGGAAGTTGTTGGTCGGGCCCATGAGGGCGAAAAAAATAAGCTAGAGGAGAAGGTCAATCTTTTGCAGCAAGAGAAGATCTCGATGGGAGAAGCTACGATCACCGTTAAAGGCTGATGATGCTAAGAGAGTTGCTGACCAGATAAAAATTCAAGTGGCAAAGGTTAAGGCTTCCAAGGATAGGGATGATGCCTTTACCTAGAGTTAGGATAAGGCGTTCTCTAATACCTACATGTAGATTGAGTATCTAAAGAAATCATCCTTCAAGGATGGTTTGAATGCAGCCCTTGATAATGTTGGCAATGCAGAGGGATTAGAGCTATTCTTTTGCACAATATTGGAACTCCTCCTCAGATAGAAGAGGATATGAATGGCGAGGATTAGGCTGGTGAGTTTGTGGATAACAACTAGCTGGTGGTCGCTGAGCGAACAGAGGAGGAGGTCGCGGCATATAAGGAGAAGGTGGGAGATAGGTCCCGATAGTTTTAGGAGTCTGATTCTTTTTATTATTCTATTTTCTTTCTGAATGTTACATCTTTATATAACTCTCATTTTTATTTCAATAAACTAAAGTTTTATTCCCTATATCGTTGTATTGATCAAATTATTGCAACTCATATTTCTTTAACACATACTTATATCCAACCACTTATTTTTCAGTCTAACACTAGGTTAACATATTTAGTCGTTGCTCAGAAGGACCATCATAAAAGGCGTAATCAACTTTTTGGTGCTAGTTATGTGGAGATGGATGAGGATGAGCTAAGGAAGCAAAAATGAATATGCATTTCCTTTTTCACCAGGCAGTGGTAAGCAACGCTGCTTATCATGAAATGATACTCAACCTTTAATAAAGCCATAAGGAAATAGTAGCAAGTCTATACACCAACTACGTGAAGAAGCTTGCCGACTTACGAAAGAACAATGAATTTGATAAGAAGTTTCTTTCTTTATCGTCCACCTACTCCAAAAAAGAGTTCATCCTTAATTCAGAGTTGAAGAGTCTGAGAGAGGTTGCCAAGTTGATCGAGCAAGAGAATAATTCTTTACTTATTAAGCTTGAAGGCCTTAAGAATCCAACATCTGCCGACCAAAATGAAGGTGTTTCTTTCTTGGAACAAGAGAACATGCGTATGATGGAAGAGTTAGAGAAAATAAAGAAGTCTAAGGGCAATAGTTAGTCCTCTTAATAGCAGGGTACGATTATGCAAATAGTAGAGGAAGAGTGAACTAAGAAGATTTTGTCTGACCAAGCCATAATCATGAAGAACCACTCTTCTTTTATCAAAATGTTAAATAAGAAGGCTGATCGCCTAATGTATTAGTTTTATAAGAAACCTCGTACCGTATGGATGGATAATTATGATGACGCCCTTACACATATGAGCTCAAAGCTTGACCATGCCCGCAAAGTCAGGTATAAACAAGGTTGGATCAACATCCTCATAGTGATGAAGTTGTCTAAGGAAAATGAATTGTGGTATTGACATGATCTAGGCTCCCTGGTACATGGAGATAATGAACTTAGCATACCACTGCACTTGATGGACAAGGCATGTTCTAGCAGCTAAAAAAGACTTAAAAATTTGAAGACCACTGTCACTCTTTATGCCTTGGATGTTCGAAGAAATCAAGTAAGCAACCTTATTTTCTTTGATAACTTATTGTATTTTCATTTTATTGGCTTTGTAATAACTCTTCATGCTTTATAATGAGAACTTACATCTTTTCTTTTTCTGCACCAACTTATTGACTATTAGTTATTGATAAAGGGTCTGCTAGTAGTTTAGCCTTATGATTTTATGGTCGGCAGTTTCCTGACTGATTTTCCTTACTAGTTATCGATGTCAGGATAACCTAGGTTGTCATGCCTTAGGTTCCAATAACATGTAATCTAGCTTATTGGTTGTATAAATCGATCTTATCATTTTGACTAAGTGCTAACGTTAGTTATTAGAAGCGACCAAATGTGATAGGATTAGTCCTTGATTTTAGCCAGTTATGGTTTTTGTTGTGTATATGACTTATTACACTCGATATCCTGAATTTGGTTTTGCAATCTTCTTGTTCTTGACTCAGCCATGGACGAAATTTCTCAAACCCTAATTTCTTCTACCAGTAACCCCAAGCCCTCTTAGCATTAATACATGTTAGAAACCTTATAGGGACCTCTAAACTGTCCACCAACATCATTAATTCGTCCATTAACTACAATTTCTGAATTTGGGGAAATATTCATCTTTAATTCCTTACCCATTTACATCCCAAATCCCTTCACCAAATTCATTTCTAATTAACCAGGTAGCACCCTACCAGATATGTATCAATTTATAATATCAGATTTCTACAAGAATCCTCATTCAAATTCGTAAATCATAGTATTATTTATCAAAACCTCATGTTTATGCCATGACCACCCAAAAAAAATTTTGATCAAACACATCACATGAATATGAATTTCAAAATAGATCCAATACTATTGCAAGTTATCCACTTGCCTCAGGTTTCGTAGTGTCTGATTCGGAGATGAATTTCCAAGGTTGAAGACGATCCTTGTTGGCTCTCTAGTGATCCCAAAGCTGCCCTTAACTGCTATTAGGGTTCCTTAATACACTTAGCCTTTTTCTAAAACTCTATCAGCCATTTTATTATTCCTGCCAATTCCTTAATTTACCTAATCCCGTTTTTTTGCCTAATGGGCCAAGCCCAAGTGACCCAAATGCCCCCGTGTGGGCCCGGCTATGTCTAAAACGCTCCGTGACCCGTTTACTACCCCCGGGCACACTTTTCCGACTATCTCGGCCCATCCGGAGTCAACCGTACACTCAGAATTGGCATCCGAATTAATTTATAAAAAATTTTATCCCCTCACCCCTTTAGTCTATATCGACTCCCGGTTGAGATAAGTGTATACCCTATCATTAATACTCGAAATGACTTCAATAAATAATTACTATTCACTTAGTAAATAACTTCCCGTAAATATTAACCATTTACTCCTCGATTAATATTTAAATAAAATTTCCCTAATTAATTCAATTAAATTACGACTCACAAGTAATTTTCAATTCCCGAATTAATTAATTAAATATTTCATGCATGAAAAATGCGAGGTGTTACACTTTTATTTTTCCAATTTAATTTCATCTTCGGCACCATATCTTTTATTGTTTCACAATATCTTTTTCTAATTGTTCTCTTTTACTCTTTCTAAAAACATCTTCCTTCTTGTATTCAGTTTCAATGTCGAGCTCATTTCACTATTGTAAAACTTGTGTTCCTGATAATTTCAACGGAGGTGGTCTGAAATCAACATTGCCATTAAAAGTTGTTTTCTCTTTTCGAAACCTATGGCGTAGAGGTAAGAATCGACGATGACCCCAATAACAATACTTTTAACCAATCTTTAATCGAGTCGCTTGATGATATTTGTTACAACAAGTGCAAGCAAATTCACCTTTCATACTCTATCCCGATAGCATGGCATATGCCGGGAAATCATTAATTGTCCATAATAACGCTGCACTCAACTGGAAAAATTATTTACTCGATACATCATAAGTAGTCACTCCATCACTCCATAACCCTTTTAGCTCATCAATCAATGGTTGTACAAAAACATCAAGCTTATCACCACGCCCTTTTGGCCCATCAATAAGAATCGATAAAATTAGGTTTTGTTGCTTCATACATAACCATGGGATCATGTTCAAGGTCATGAGTACAATCGGAAAAGTACTGTGAGCAACGCTCTGTAATACCCCGTAATTTTTAATGACTTCTAAAATGTATTATATTTTTTAAATTAAGAGATTAATTGGATTTTATTATAAATTAATTCATTTGGGTTTTATCCGAATTGTGGATATTAAAATTAATAATTCTGTATATTAGTTAAAGATATTTAGGTAATATATGAATGTGATGTTATTGATATGGCCGTGTGATATTAATTCAGTAATTTGAATTTTTAGTCGGACGCGGTATGGGACGTGTCGGGACTAGTTTGTTAGATTAAAGAGGAAACATATTTTTTATCAACCTTATAGTCATTTTTAGTGCATCATTGCATCTGGAAGGGTTGAAATAGTCAGAAAAGTCTATTTGGATGTTAGTTTTGGGTCTCGGGTCATTTGGAAATGAAAAGACAACCGAAAAGGGTATTTTGGTCATTTTTAAAGGGGGTGAATAGTGATTTCGGATTTTGTCTTATTATAAATATTTGGAGATTAGTTGTACGTGGGTTCATTCATCTCTTCTACACAAAATTGAGAGGTCACCATTTGAGAGAGAGTGAAAGGGTGCTTGGGAAAAGAGAAGATTACTTGGGAAGGAGGAGAACCAAGGACCAAAGGTCACCACCACCAACCACCTCCGGAAGATGATCGGAGAAGAGGAGAACCACCTGTGTTATACAACCCCAAAGGACCAGACCTTCATTAGACGCAAGTTATTTGATGATTGAAATCTAGTTTGTATATTGTCCATGTTAGGATAGCCATTAAAAAGATGAGATTTTACATGTTTGGAAGATAAAGATAGAGTTGTTGATTGATTTCTGAAAAATGGAAATATATAGGAATCAAACTCATGTTGTAGGTCGATAGTAATCCACAAAATAATCATTAAGTTATTGAAGAAATTCTGAGAATCATTGGTGTGCTCTTGAAGATATCATGTATATAATTTTTTGGAAAAAGAGGATAAATATATGCTTTTAATTCAACCTCTTGATGATTCTAGGATGTTTAGAGCATTCGAAATCATTTACATATGTTGTTATATCATGTAGTAAGGATTATATGGAATTTGGGTTGTTAATATGAAGGTTAGAATGATCAAAAGTTATGAAACCTGTAGTATAAGAATTGCAGAAATCTGGGCTGATATATCGGCGATCGATAGATCGACCCCCTACCTTCGATCGATCGACCTCCCCAGATTTGATGATGTTGTTTCTTTTTAATGATTGTTCTTATCCTAAACCTTTTGTAAATCTTTGGTGATTATTAATTGTATATAATGGGACTTAGGGACGATCAGTAAGCCCTAGATAAGAATCGAATTAATGTAATTGGGATTTAAATTGATTAGAATTATGATAATTAAATTGAAAGAAATTTCGGTTGCTAGATGCATGCATTGGATTCTAATTTATATACATGAGGATTAAGGATAGGTCCAGTAGGGGAAATTTAATAAATCACCTAGGAAGCCTTAGGTTCACAAGAGGGTTCAATCCTACGTGAAAGAAGATGTGTTTATAAGAGATTAGAAACTATCGGTTATAACCCTAATTAAAGGAGAGTTTAATTCGTAGTAATTTGGGAGATAAGATGATATGGACCAGTAGGATATTTATGACTTCTTACTGAATAAATATATTGAGGAAAAACCTATTTAAACCTTGAGTAATGAGTGAGACTCTGGAATAATTAAATTAAAGAAGTAAAGTCATAATATTTTAATACGTAGGATTTAAGAGATATAATGCTACGTATGGGAACTATCTTAGGGTAGTGTGAGTACTTGGTAGATATTATAATTATAGGTAGATGATAATGCCTATTTTATTTATTGATGATTTATGTGTATGACATACCTAGCTTACTTGCTATCGATGGGAGGTTTGGGCGTGAGGGCAGTCATATCCTAATGAATCCATGGGATTTTTGATTTGTCGCTCAAGAACATAGGTCTATGAAAGACTTATCGAGGAGTTGATAAGTCCGCTGACTATGGGAACGTAGGAATGTGCGTGACCCGTGGGTATGAGAACTATGTTCGCCTCTAAATTTTTGTGTTGATGTTTGTGGTTCGAGGAATCCTTACCGAACCTTTAGTCCCTTATTCGACGACCATCGATATAGGGACATGATAGCAGAGTAATGCATGCACCACAGCTTTGACTCAGGGTGCCGTATTTTATATGTATATGTATAATTAATTAAATGAATGTATATATGTAGTGGTTAGATCAATCTACTGTGTGATAATTGTAGATAACGGGGAATAGAGAAAAAGAATTGAATTAAGTTAATGAATATTTAACGTAAAAGCTTAATTCATATTAATGAGAAATGTATATCAATGATAATACAACGTATGTATTGGACATACGGGGTTATGATATGGGATGGAATGATATTATGGAAACTAGTTAGGAGGAACCATTAACTAGGAGGTTAATAGGAAACGTTAAGCGTGCACTCTAGATGAGTGGTGAGAATATCAAGTGAGAGTCTGGATACTAACATGTACATAATAAATGCTTTATTGCACTTGTTAAATACTTATTATTTTCAAAACTATTTTTACATCGGGCTCTGACCCGTTTCCTTGCAAATTCTCTTTTCTATTTTACCTTCTATATCAGGTGTCCAGCAGCTGGGACGCCAACCTTAGAGGGTTATGTCGAGCTATGGAGATATGGAGTATTTCTTAGATGCCTATCTTCGTTTGATTCACATTATTTAGTGTTCTTTTATTTTGGGCATGTCGCCTAAAGAAATTCAGTTATCTCCTTTCTATCTAAGTCAAGATACTCTTCTATTCGTGTCATTTTAATACATTTATTATTGTTGGGATTACTGTATTGGATAATTATTTGGGAATGTTTATTCCAATTGAATTTAAATTCTTTTGTGTTATCTGTTCGGTTATTAGTGTTGTAGAATAATATGTGTAGTGTTATTCGTAAACTAAAAATGAATTCCGTTGAAATTAAAATTTGGGAAAGTTTTTAACACCAGCTTAGTTGGGTATTGGGTGAGTTGTAAATGTTTTCGACTGTGATGCTGAGAATGAGCCAACTGTATATTCTGTTTTAATTTGGCATGGGACTGGCCACCCTGTATTTAATTAGGCGAGGTGTTACCGGTGGTGTCAGAGCATCAAGTTCTAGTGTCCTTTAGGGTATGTACAGCTTACTGTGTTTTCAGCTTAGCGTTATTTGATGTAGAGCCCTTTGAGTAGGATTATTGCTTTTCTATTTACGCTTACGTTCTTCAGCTATTCTGTTACGTCACATACTAGCCACATTCAAGCAAGTAGGGGCATCTTTGCAGTGGTAGGAGGCTACGACCACTATTGAGGAGAGAGACACAGTGACTATCCAAGACTTTTGGATACGGTTTGATCGGAATTACTTTCCTTCCGCCATCCAGACAGAGATGAGGCAGAAATTACTTGATTTGAAATAGGGAGAGAAAACGGTGGCAGAATACGAGGAAGAATTTACGCGACTAACTAATTTGGTACCAGGAGAGGTACCTACTGAGGAGAGGAGAATTCTAATGTTCACTGATGGGTTGAACTATAAGATTCGCCAACATTTACTGGGAAATGTTTCACTACGAACTTATGCAGATGTTCTTAATGCTGCAATGCTTCACTGCCAAGATAATCGCTTACATGCTCAGTGTGTCAAGTGGGGGTTTGGGTCAAACTTGCAAGGAAAGACTAATGGAGGCAGTTCTAGTGGGACTCAGCCAGGACAGAGTCTTTAGCGTCAGGGTGAGTAGGGTTCCCAGACAGGGGATTATGCTAAGCATTTACGATCTGGAGATTCTCGATTTGAGGATAGAGGTAATGGGCAAGGACAACATGGCCATCAGTGCCAGAGGCAGGCTCATCAGGGCCAAGGGAAAGGGGGTAATGGCCAGTTGGGTCGGGGTCAACAGGGACTAAATGGTGGGAAGTGTGCCGGAAAATGTTTTGTGTGCAGCAAGTATGGCCATAAATGACAAGATTGTCCTGATAAAAAAAAATCCCTCAGCAAAAAAATGCTCGAGAGGAGCCACAGATACAAGTGTTTCCACTAGCTTCTCTTCCATCTCCAGCTCCGGTGCTAGCACTACCTCCCATTCCAGCAGCTCCCGTGTAACAGGGTCAGTATGGGCGTGTATATAACCTCCATCAGGCAGCGATTCAACAACCACCACCCACGAATGAGGGTATGTTTTCTATCTAAGGAGTTATGAGGCGCATACTGATTTTTATAGCAATTAATATTGTATGGGAAAAAGGGTTACTAAACTTAAGCCTATAACACTAATATTTACGTAGACTCGTCGAGGGGTGTGGGACACCTATATTTTTACATGTCATCACATGGGTATGATTTTTATCACGGAATTACTTACTTTAGTCATATCCGAACGTGATGTGATTAGATCCGTGGATTGACTTGTGGTATATGAGAGCGTATGTACTACTATAGCCAGCATCTTGTCTTTAACAAGAGGGTAGATGAGTAGACTTTTATTGAAATTGATTAAACCTATAGAGAGATTATATAGGTTTTGATGACCGACTACTTTAGGTAGTAGTGTATCGGGGGGTTCCATATTTGGATTTCGCTTGTGAGACACCCCACGCATGAAACTATAAAACATTGGGAGTCGAAGTAAGTTAGGTCTTTAGGATATGAGTTTATAACCTTTGCGGTAAATCAGAGTATTATGCGGGTAACCATATCCATTTTATAATGGAAGTTTGTCACAAGGATAGTATAGGGAAGTTTGGGTATAGTTTAAATTCGATTCAGTTGAAACTATATGGAGAGACTTGGTGTAACATCAATCAGGATTTTCGATAATGTACTCTATGGGCGATACGACATAGATTACTTGCGATGTGAGGTTTATACTCAGAGTTGACCTTACCAGTATGATTTATCTTTTCGAATTTCGGGATGAAATTTCGTTATAAGGGGGGAAGTATGTAATACCCCGTAATTTTTAATGACTTTTAAAATGTGTTATATTTTTTTTAAATTAAGGGATTAATTGGATTCTATTATAAATTAGTTCATTTGGATTTTATCCGAATTGTGGATATTAAAATGAATGATTCTGTATATTACTTAAAGATATTTAGGTAATATATGAATGTAATTTTATTGATATGGCTGTGTGATATTAATTCAGTAATTTGAATTTTTAGTCGGACACGGTGTGGGACGTGTCGGGATTAATTTGTTAGATTAAAAAGGAAACATATTTTTTATCAACCTGATAGTCATTTTGAGTGCGTCAATGCGTCTGGAAGGGTTGAAATAGTCAGAAAAGTCTATTTGGATGTTGGTTTTGGGTCTCGAGTCATTTGGAAATGAAAAGACAACCGAAAAGGGTATTTTAGTCATTTTTAAAGGGGGATGAATAGTGAATTCGGATTTTGTCTTATTATAAATATTTGGAGATTAGTTGTACGTGGGTTCATTCATATCTTCTACACAAAATTGAGAGGTCACCTTTTGAGAGAGAGTGAAAGGGTGCTTGGGAGAAGAGAAGATTACTTGGGAAGGAGGAGAACAAAGGACCAAAGGTCACCACCACCAACCACCACCGGAAGTTGACCGGAAAAGGGGAGAGCCACCTGTGTTATATAACCCCAAAGGATCAGACCTTCATTAGACGCAAGTTATTTGATGATTGCAATCTAGTTTTTATATTGTCCATGTTAGGATAGCTATTAAAAAGATGAGATTTTACATGTTTGGAAGATAAAGATAGAGTTGTTGATTGATTTTTTAAAAATGGAAATTTATAGGAATCAAACTCATGTTGTAGGTAGATAGTTATCCACGAAATAATCATTAAGTTGTTGAAGAAATTCTGATAATCATTGGTGTGTTAATGAAGATATAATGTACATAATTTTCTGGAAAAAGAGGATAAATATATGATTTTAATTCAAACTCTTGATGATTCTAGGATGTTTAGAGAATTAGAAATCATTTACATATGTTGGTATATCATGTAGTAAGAATTATAAGAAATTTGGGTTGTTAATATGAAGGTTAGAATGATCAAAAGTTATGAAAGCCGTAGTATAAGAATTACAAAAATCTGGGCTGATATCTGGGCGATCGATCGATTGGCCCCCTACCTTCGATCGATCGACCACCCCAGAATTGATGATGTTGTTTATTTTTAATGCTTGTTCTTATCTAAAACCTTTTGTAAATCTTTGGTGATTATTAATTGGATATAATGGGACTTAGGGAAGATCAGTAATCCCTATATAAGAATCGAATTAATGTAATTGGGATTTAAATTGATTAGAATTATGATAATTAAATTGAAAGAAATTTCGGTTGCTAGATGCATGTGTTGGATTCTAATTTTTATGCATGAGGATTAAGGATAGGTCCAATAGGGGAAATTAAATAAATCACATGGGCATCCATAGGTTTACAAGAGGGTTCAATCCTAGGTTAAAGAAGATGTGTTTATAAGAGATTAGAAACTATCAGTTATAACCCTAATTAAGGGAGAGTTTAATTCGTAGTTATTCGGGAGATAAGATGATATGGACCAGTAGGATATTTGTGACTTCTTACTGAATAAATATATTGAGGAAAAACCTATTTAAACCTTGAGTAATGAGTGAGACTCTAGAATAATTAACTTAAAGAAATAAAGTCATAATATTTTAATACGTAGGATTTAAGAGATATAATGCTACGTATGGGAACTATCTTAGGGTAGTGTGAGTACCTGGTTGATATTATAATTATTGGTAAATGATAATGTCTATTTGATTTATTGATGATTTATGTGTATGACATACCTAGCTTACTTGCTATCGATGGGAGTTTTGCGCGTGAGGGCAGTCATATCCTGATGAATCCATGGGATTTTTTATTTGTCTCTCAAGAACATAGGTCTATGAAAGACTTATCGGGGAGTTAATAAGTCCGCTGACTATGGAAACGTAGGTATGTGCATGACCCGTGGGTATGAGAACGATGTTCGCCTCCAAATTTTTTTGTTGATGTTTGTGGTTCGAGGAATCCTTACCGAATCTTTAGTCCCCTATTCGGCGACCAGCGATACTAGGACGTGATAGCAGAGTAATGTATGAACCACAGTTGTGACTCAGGGTGTCGTATTATATATGTATATGTATAATGAATTAAAAGAAAGTATATATAGTGGTTATATCCATCTACTGTGTGATAATTGTATATAACAGGGAATAGAGAAAAAGAATTGAATTAAGTTAATGAATATTTATCATAAAAGCTTAATTAATATTAATGAGAAATGTATATGAATGATTATACAATGTATGGTATGGGACATACGGGGTTATGATATGGGATGGAATCATATTATGGAAACTAGTCAGGAGGAACCATTAACTAGGAGGTAAATAGGAAACATTAAGCGTGCACTCTAGATGAGTGGTGAGAATACCAAGTGAGAGTCTGGATACTAACATATACATAATAAATGCTTTATTACACATGTTAAATACTTGTTGTTTTCAAAACTATTTTTACATCGGGCTCTGACCCGTTTCCTTGCATATTCTCTTTTCAATTGTACCTTCTATATCAGGTGTCCAGCAGCAGGGACGCCAACCTTAGAGGATTATGTCAAGCTATGGATCTATGGAGCTATGGAGTATTGCTTAGATGCCTATCTTCGTTTGATTCACATTATGTAGTGTTCTTTTATTTAGGTCATGTCGCCCAAAGGAATTCAATTATCTCCTTTCTATTTAAGTCAACATGCTCTTGTATTCGTGTCCATAGAGATGCTCTCCCACTTCCACACAGGAATTTCAAGTGGCTGTAGCATCCCTGATGGTCTCTGATGGTCAACTTTCACAAGCTGACACGTGGCACATTTCGAAACAAATTCTGCTATGTCCCGTTTCATCCCTGCCCACCAATACTGCCTCCTCATATCTTGATACATCTTATCCCCACCGAGATGTACCGTAAATCTCGACCCATGAGACTCTGTCATAACACCGTGCCTCAATTCCGCATCCTCTGACACAATTAACCTCCCATTATGGCGTAAGCCTCCCTCCGAGATGATCGAGTAGCCCTCTGCTCCCTCATCTAGCAAATGGCTTACCCTATCCCGGCAGGTCTGATCCTCTGCCTGAGCCCTCACAAACCGCATAATGATCTCGGGTGTGATGGATAATGCTGACATGCAAGCCCTGGCTACATCATCCTCGTATCGAAGTTCTCTCCACTTCGCTTTCCAGATTTCTAATATTTCCCCAGTCGGTCTCCGACTCAATGCATCTGCCACCACATTAGCCTTGCCAGGATGATACTGAATATCAAACTGATAGTCTTTCACGAATTCTAGCCATCGCCTCTGTCTCATATTCAAATCTTTTTGAGTGAAGAGATACTGAAGTGATTTGTGATCCGTAAATAACGTGAACTGCTCCCCCAGGAGATAATGTCTCCATATCCTCAAAGCAAAAATGACTGCTGCTAACTCCAAGTCGTGAGTGGGGTAATTCTTCTTGTGGGGCTTTAGCTTCCTGGACGCATAAGCTATAGCCCTCTCCTCCTGCAGAAGCACACCCCCAAGTCCCTGTAAGGATGCGTCAGTGTAGACCCGATATTCTAATCCTCCTTTCGGCAATGCAAGCACGGGTGCAGATGTCAACTTGTCCTTTAACTCGTCGAAGGCTAATTGACAGTGATCATTCCAAGTGAAAGGTACCCCTTTCCGGGTAAGATTCGTCAAAGGTCCCGCAATCTTTGAGAATCCTTTGATGAACCGTCTGTAATAACCGGCCAACCCCAGAAAACTGTGCACTTCTGTCGGTTTCGTGGGCTGTCCCCACTCCCTCACCGCCGATACTTTACTTGGATCCACCGCAATACCCCGGCCTAACACCACGTGACCAAGGAACTGGACCCTCCGTAGCCAAAATCCACACTTACTGAATTTGGCATAGAGTCGGTGATCCCGTAATGTCTGTAACACTATATGTAGGTGCTCTGCGTGCTCCTCCTCGGTACGCGAGTAGATCAGGATGTCATCAATGAACACGATAACAAACTGATCGAGAAACTCCATGAATACTCTGTTCATGAGGTCCATGAACACTGCTGGTGCATTGGTGAGTACGAATGGCATCACCCTGAACTCGTAAGATCCATACCGCGACAGGAAAGCGATCTTCGGAACATCTTCCTCTTGGATACGTTGTTGATGATATCCTAACCTTAAGTCGACCTTAGATAAATAAGAAGCCCCTCTCAACTGGTCAAATAGGTCGTCAATCCTAGGCAACGGATACTTATTCCGTACCGTGGCCTTATTCAGCTCTCTATAGTCCACGCATAACCGTAGTGAGCCATCTCTCTTTTTCATAAATAACATCGGTGCACCCCACGGTGATGTACTCCGTCGTATGAAACCCTGACCCAGAAGCTGTTGAATCTGCTCCCTCAGCTCACGCATCTCTGAAGGGCCCATACGGTATGGGGACCGAGCAATCGGCCTCGTCCCCGGTGCTAAATCGATCACAAATTCGATTTCCCTGCTAGGTGGCAACCCTGGTATCTCTTGAAACACATCCTCACAGTCTCTCACCACTGGGATTGAATCTAACGGAATAGCCACCTCCTGTGAGGTTTCCTCCTCAATGTAATACAAGTGTGTGCGTGACCCTCCCTCGGGTAGTGGCATTGCTATTAAGAACATCTCCTGCCCTGGAATGGAGAACACGATAGTCCTTTCGTAGCAATCCACCGTCGTCCGATAACCAGCCAACCAATCCATACCCAAAATGACAGCGTACCCCTCCATATCTAACACTAGTAGGTCCGCTGCTAAACTAAGTCTCCCAATCAAAATGTCCACACCCCGACAAATCGAGTGAATCGTGGCCCCGCTGCCAACTGGCGACTCTACACACATCCGAAGACCTCCCGCGGTCTCTAGTAGTCTGGCCCATTTAGCAAAATTTAATTTAATGAATGAATGTGATGCTCCCGTATAAAAAAGAATACTACCCTCATAACCATGAATGAGAAACATACCCTCAACTGCTGGCGGTGCTTGCTGCGTCGGGGGATTAGGAACATCCCGGACGTTATACACACGTCCGTAGTGCATCTTCCCCTGCTGAGGTGGGGCGGGTGGGGCTGGTGCTGCTGGTGGTAATTGCCCCTGTTACCCCTGTTGGGCCTCCTGCTGTTGACCTCTGCCCCTCTGTGGGCACTCTCTCTTGAAATGTACTGGCTGGCCACACACAAAATAGCATCTCTGACCATCCCACTGTCGTTGGTCCTGTTGGCCATGGCCCTGCTGGCCTCCCCCATTGTTCCCTTGGCCCTGACGGCCCTGAGGAACCTGCTGCTGCTGATTCGGGCCTGGCTGCCCCTGCCTAAACCCCTGTCCTCCCTGTCGGAAACCACCAGGCTTAAACTTCTTAGCCTGATTCCCTTGCTGACTACTCGCCTGTTGCTGAGTACCACTTGTGTCACTACTAGTAACAGCCTTACCCTGTTGGCTCGGCTCCAATGTTCGCTTGCTCCCCTTCGCATGGAAGCGATGGTCCTGGCAGTGTACAAGTGCGGCATTAACGACGTCGGTATACGCCACTAATGCCGGATTCCCAATCAAGTGTTGTCTGATTCGCCAGGATAAATCGTCCATAAACCTCGATTTCTTCCGTTCCTCATCGCTCACCTAATTTGGCACAAAGTTTTCCAAGAGGGTGAACTCTTCCTCGTAGTCTGCCACTGATCGGTCACCCTGAACTAAATCACTGAATTTCTATCTCATCTCAGTCTCTACTGCTGGTGGAAAGTATTTGCGATCGAACCGCACCCAAAACTCTGCTATCGGCATCAAGTCTCGCTCCCCGGCGGTGGTAACTGACTCCCACCACTGTAAGGCTGCCCCTGATAGACGAAAGGTAGCAAGCATCTGCTTCTGTACCTCTGTACACTCTAGCATGCGTAGATGGCGCTAAATGTTCTTCTTCCAGTCACAAGCCTCTATCACATCTGTACTACCCCGGAACTCAGGTGGGTGACCCTTCTGAAAGGTCTCCCTAACTCTTTGCCAAAACGGTGGCCCCACTGGAGCCTGAACTGCTGGTGCCACTGGAGGCGGTGCCTGGGGCTGTGGAAAGTGAGCTGTCATAGCTCTCATTGCTGTTTCGACCGCCTGGGCCACTATCACTTCCACCTGAGTAGTGGAAATCAACTCGGGTGGTGGTGGTGGTAGCGGTACCTGTGGCTCCTGATGAGCCTCCCTGATTTCATCCCTAGCCTCAGCCCTCTCTGCTCTCTGCCTCTTCGGTGGCATTTGAAATAGATTGAATCGCGTAAGTACACAATTTACACAAAAATATATACAACAGAAATACGATATCTCACAAGTGGAAAATGAATCAACAGTCCTAATAATAGGGCTCTATAACAAACGAGTGCTACACTGAAACGTAGAAAGCCGCACAGATCCTAAGGACACTAGAACCTGATGCTCTGATACCATCTATGACACCCCGCCTAATTAATCCTGGGTGATCAGTCCTAAATCAAGTTAGAAAAGGTTTCTCAGTTGGTCCATTCTTAGCATCACTGTCGTCTTTTTAAATTACTAACCACCTAAGTGAGAAAAATATACTGGTGCCAATTTTTATCTTTCAATTAATTAAATAAAACTCATGCGGAACATACAACAATACACAATCACAATTAATTAAAATAACCATCCACAAATAAAACACCTAACCGAATAAACCATCGGTCCCAATATCAAATACAAGTAAATATCAGAAAAACATCTCAACAAGTCTACTACTGATAAATGAACTGTGAGCGACAAGATCAGATAACTACTAGAGAGTCTCTACAAGAATGGAAGAAGGAGGCGTCTATCAAAACCCCGCAACATCCACATGTGCTGCAGCAAAGGATACCTGGAATAGAGTCAAGCTTGGCGCCCTTGTGGTTGGACACCTAAAAGGTTTTTAAAAGAATTTTATAGCAAGGGTTAGTACCCAAAAACATTTTAAAATATTTTACAAATGGTTAACTTGCAGTAATAAATAAATATGCATGCTCTCCATATTTTAGTTAGTGTCTCACTCTCATGAGGACTTCCTCACCCCTCCTCTAATGTGCACTACTAACGCTTCCATTTAATTTACTAGGTCCTACGCTCCTGACCCAATACTCATTTTAACCCTTGAATTTTTTACCTACTCTAACTGAGTATGCCTTAATTCATGATTTTTAAGTTATTATAAACGTCAAACTTAATTAAATCATTACTCCTTTTAATTTCACATAACATTGACACCTGTTATGCACATAATACATTTTTCACTATTTATTAATTATCCCATATATAATTATTTACCTAATTATATATTTAATCATATTACAGTATTCACAAACATACTGAAATAACATTTAACACAAACTTTCGACTGAGTAAGAATACTCACTAAATATAAATTTTCCCAAGTGCTATCCCACTAGGTGTATTCACGTAACCCAGTTATCCAAGTTAAATTCGCTAACTAACTTAGTTTAACATACGAATTGGAGGCGGTCATATTCCTTCCCTGAAAGTGAGATGCCCCTCACCCATATAATGGACGCTATGACCTGGGATTATACTCGCCCTACTCCTCAAGCTAGGGGATTCATCCACTGCGCGCAACCTCCCCCTATAGCACTAGAGTATAAACTAATAATATTCAATCACTGATATTAATGCCCGCACTATATATATATACTATCACACTCCGTATATATATATGTATAAAAATATATAAAATGTCCCGGCTACACCATGTACTAAATCCGTGACACAAGCCTATTTAAAATTCAGAGTTATGGTCCAACCCAAATTATTAATTAATTCGCACATTAATTGATTAAATCACCTTTGGTGTCGCCCCCACCATAAAATTGGACTTACTCTCGTAGTCCGAAATAACCACACCCGAGTCTAAATTCCCGAGTCCCGAATTTTTAATCATGACGTGACACCCAAAAATCACTCAAATCCTAATTAACTTTACTCATGATTAATTAGGTTTAAACTCATGTATTAATTTCTCAATATTTAATTACATAAGGATTATTAAATAAATTCCCTTTTATATACATAACTAGGCAAATCTGCCAAAATCTGCCGACCTTCGATCGATCGACCCCAGACCTTCGATCGATCGATCGAGCAGGTCTTCGTCTTCTTCGCGAAGACAGAATCAACCATGGACAAAATTTCTCAAAACCTAATCTCTTCTACCAGTAACCTCAAGCCCTCTTAGCATTAATACAAGTTAGAAACCTTATTAGGGACCTCTAAACTGTCCACTAACATCATTAATTCGTCCATTAACTACAATTTTTGAATTTGGGGAAATATTCATCTTTAATTCCTTACCCATTTACATCCCAAATCCCTTCACCAAATTCGTTTCTAATTAACCAGGTATCACCCTACCAGATATGTATCAATTTATAATATCAGATTTCTACAAGAATCCTCATTCAAATTCGTAAATCAAATTATTATTTATCAAAACCTCATGTTTATGCCATGAACACCCAAAACGAATTTTGATCAAACACATCACATGAATATGAATTTCAAAACAGATTCAATACTATTTCAAGTTATCCACTTGCCTTAGGTTTCGTAGTGTCTGATTCGGAGATGAATTCCAAGGTTGAAGACGATCCTTGTTGGCTCTCTAGTGATCCCAAAGCTGCCCTTAACTGCTATTAGGGTTCCTTAATACACTTAGCCTTTTCTAAAACTCTATCAGCCATTTTATTATTCCTCCCAATTCCTTAATTTACCTAATCCCGTTTTTTTGCCTAATGGGCCAAGCCCAAGTGACCCAAATGCCCCCGTGTGGGCCCGACTATGTCTAAAATGCCCCGTGACCCGTTTACTACCCCCGGGTACACTTTTCCGACTATCTCGGCCCATCCGGAGTCAACCGTACACTCAGAATTGGCATCCGAATTAATTTATAAAAATTTTTATCCCCTCACCCCTTTAGTCTATACCGACTCCCGGTTGAGATAAGTGTATACCCTGTCATTAATACTCGAAATGACTTAAATAAATAATTACTATTCACTTAGTAAATAACTTCCTGTAAATATTAACCATTTACTCCTCGATTAATATTTAAATAAAATTTTCCTAATTAATTCAATTAAATTACGACTCACAAGTAATTTTCAATTCTCGAATTAATTAATTAAATATTTCATGCAGGAAAAATGCGGGGTGTTATACTTTTCTTTTTCCAATTTAATTTCATCTTAGGCACCATATCTTTTATTGTTTCACAATAGCTTTTTCTAATTGTTCTCTTTTACTCTTTCTAAAAACATCTTCCTTCTTGTATTCAGTTTCAATGTCGAGCTCATTTCACTATTGTAAAACTTGTGATCCTGATAATTTCAACGGAGGTGGTCTGAAATCAACATTGCCATTAAAAGTTGTTTTCTCTTTTCAAAACCTATGGCGTAGAGGTAAGAATCGATGATGACCCCAATAACAATACTTTTAACCAATCTTTAATCGAGTCGCTTGATGATATTTGTTACAACAAGTGCAAGCAAATTCACCTTTCATACTCTATCCCGATAGCATGGCATATGTCGGGAAATCATTAATTGTCCATAATAATGCTGCACTCAACTGGAAAAATTATTTACTCGATACATCATAAGTAGTCACTCCGTCACTCCATAACCCTTTTAGCTCATCAATCAATGGTTGTAAAAAAACATCAAGCTTATCACCACGCCCTTTTGGCCCATCAATAAGAATCGATAAAATTAGGTTTTGTTGCTTCATACATAACCATGGGATCATGTTCAAGGTCATGAGTACAACTGAAAAAGTACTGTGAGCAACGCTCTGTAATACCCCGTAATTTTTAATGACTTCTAAAATGTATTATATTATTTTAAATTAAGAGATTAATTGGATTTTATTATAAATTAATTCATTTGGGTTTTATCCGAATTGTGGATATTCAAATGAATGATTCTGTATATTACTTAAAGATATTTAGGTAATATATGAATGTGATGTTATTGATATGGCTCTGTGATATTAATTCAGTAATTTGAATTTTTAGTCGGACGCGGTATGGGACGTGTCGGGACTAGTTTGTTAGATTAAAGAGGAAACATATTTTTTATCAACCTTATAGTCATTTTTAGTGCATCATTGCATCCGGAAGGGTTGAAATAGTCAAAAAAGTCTATTTGGATGTTAGTTTTGGGTCTCGGGTCATTTGGAAATGAAAAGACAACCAAAAAGGGTATTTTAGTCATTTTTAAAGGGAGGTGAATAGTGATTTCGGATTTTGACTTATTATAAATATTTGGAGATTAGTTGTACGTGGGTTCATTCATCTCTTCTACACAAAATAGAGAGGTCACCATTTGAGAGAGAGTGAAAGGGTGCTTGGGAGAAGAGAAGATTACTTGGGAAGGAGGAGAACCAAGGACCAAAGGTCACCACCACCAACGACCTCCGGAAGATGACCGGAGAAGAGGAGAACCACCTGTGTTATACAACCCCAAAGGATTAGACCTTCATTAGACGCAAGTTATTTGATGATTGCAATCTAGTTTGTATATTGTCCATGTTAGGATAGCCATTAAAAAGATGAGATTTTACATGTTTGGAAGATAAAGATAGAGTTGTTGATTGATTTCTGAAAAATGGAAATATATAGGAATCAAACTCATGTTGTAGTTAGATAGTAATCCACAAAATAATCATTAATTTATTGAAGAAATTCTGAGAATCATTGGTGTGTTCTTGAAGATATCATGTATATAATTTTTTGGAAAAAGAGGATAAATATATGCTTTTAATTCAACCTCTTGATGATTCTAGGATGTTTAGAGCATTAGAAATCATTTACATATGTTGTTATATCATGTAGTAAGGATTATATGGAATTTGGGTTGTTAATATGAAGGTTAGAATGATCAAAAGTTATGAAACCTGTAGTATAAGAATTGCAGAAATCTGGGCTGATATATCGGCGATCGATCGATCGACCCCCTACCTTCGATCGATCGACCTCCCCAGAATTGATGATGTTGTTTCTTTTTAATGATTGTTCTTATCCTAAACCTTTTGTAAATCTTTGGTGATTATTAATTGTATATAATGGGACTTAGGGACGATCAGTAAGCCCTAGATAAGAATCGAATTAATGTAATTGGGATCTAAATTGATTAGAATTATGATAATTAAATTGAAAGAAATTTCGGTTGCTAGATGCATGCATTGGATTCTAATTTGTATGCATGAGGATTAAGGATAGGTCCAGTAGGGGAAATTTAATAAATCACCTAGGAAGCCTTAGGTTCACAAGAGGGTTCAATCCTACGTGAAAGAAGATGTGTTTATAAGAGATTAGAAACTATCGGTTATAACCCTAATTAAAGGAGAGTTTAATTCATAGTAATTTGGGAGATAAGATGATATGGACCAGTAGGATATTTATGACTTCTTACGGAATAAATATATTGAGGAAAAACCTATTTAAACCTTGAGTAATGAGTGAGACTCTGGAATAATTAAATTAAAGAAGTAAAGTCATAATATTTTAATACGTAGGATTTAAGAGATATAATGCTACGTATGGGAACTATCCTAGGGTAGTGTGAGTACCTGGTTGATATTATAATTATAGGTAGATGATAATGCCTATTTTATTTATTGATGATTTATGTGTATGACATAACTAGCTTACTTGCTATCGATGGGAGGTTTGTGCGTGAGGGCAGTCATATCCTAATGAATCCATGGGATTTTTGATTTGTCGCTCAAGAACATAGGTCTATGAAAAACTTATCGAGGAGTTGATAAGTCCGCTGACTATGGGAACGTAGGAATGTGCGTGACACGTGGGTATGAGAACTATGTTCGCCTCTAAATTTTTGTGTTGATGTTTGTGGTTCGAGGAATCCTTACCGAACCTTTAGTCCCCTATTCGACGACCAGCGATACTGGGACGTGATAGCAGAGTAATGCATGCACCACAGCTTTGACTCAAGGTGCCGTATTATATATGTATATGTATAATGAATTAAATGAATGTATATATATAGTGGTTAGATCCATCTACTGTGTGATAATTGTATATAACGGGGAATAGAGAAAAAGAATTGAATTAAGTTAATGAATATTTATCGTAAAAGCTTAATTCATATTAATGAGAAATGTATATGAATGATTATACAATGTATGGTATGGGACATACGGGGTTATGATATGGGATGGAATCATATTATGGAAACTAGTCAGGAGGAACCATTAACTAGGAGGTTAATAGGAAACGTTAAGAGTGTACTCTAGATGAGTGGTGAGAATACCAAGTGAGAGTCTGGATACTAAAATGTACATAATAAATGCTTTATTACACTTGTTAAATACTTGTTGTTTTCAAAACTATTTTTACATCGGGCTCTGACCCGTTTCCTTGCATATTCTCTTTTCTATTGTACCTTCTATATCAGGTGTCCAGCAGCAGGGACACCAACCTTAGAGGGTTATGTCGAGCTATGGAGATATGGAGTATTTCTTAGACGCCTATCTTCGTTTGATTCACATTGTGTAGTGTTCTTTTATTTTGGGCATGTCGCCCAAAGAAATTCAGTTATCTCCTTTCTATCTAAGTCAAGATACTCTTCTATTCGTGTCATTTTAATACATTTATTATTGTTGGGATTACTGTATTGGATAATTATTTGGGAATGTTTATTCCAATGGCATTAATGTTACTACAAATATTCAAAATAGAAATAATATACATGACGATATAATCCAAATATAATTAAAATGGACAAACTTAAAAATAATGTTACTACATGTCTTGGGTAAATGTGAGGAGGTGAGTAGGCCACACGACATACGAATTGACGCACCGACTAATATACGTCGTGCCGCATTGTTTGCACAACCACAATAGGGAGTTCTCCTTCCCGGGTATGACATGCGTGACGAGCACCCTGGACTCCATCTGTTGAAGGGCACGTCCATGAACTATTCCACCCTCGACGATATTCGGGTCCCTCAACCCCCGCCCTATCCGCTGGCCATCAAATACGTCCAATATGAACACGCTCAGCCAACCAAGTGTCGACAATGGTCTGTTGAAGGGCGCCAAATAGGTAAGTGGATCATCGAAGTACGAACGTGTCGGTGATGAAGCAGCGAGGTCCACATACTCGTCATCCTGCGCCTCGTCCTCCCGCACCTCCTCCTCCACCGCCTTCTCCTTCCCTTTCCCTTTCCCTTTACGGTCTCCGCCCAACGTACGCTTCATGAATGCGTACATATCTCGGACCATCGCCTCCAAACGGGACAGCTTCGCGTCGTTTGAATCCACCATTCGAGCCAACCCGGTGTCGCTCGTCTCCAATCCGATGATCCTAGATTTGGCCACCCGCGAGCTCACTCCCCTTGTCCTCCCCTTGCGATCAGAGCCAAGCACTTGGCTGAGTACGTCTGTGGACAAGGATGCCTTGTCGGCATCAGACTGCGACTCATGCACTTCCTTAAGCTTTGCCTGAAACGACAAAAAGCACATGATTAGTAAAATAAGTAAACTAAAAAATTATAACGTAATTAACAAAAATTAAACTGTCGGATTACTTATAATCGTGGCCGCGAAGCTCGGGGACACCTCCTTGTCCTTCCCCTTCTTCATCCGAAGAGCCACATAAGTATCGAGCCTATGTGGCTTACCCCCTGGCCCACTCCTTACCCCCTGAAATAAAATAAAGTAAAGTAAAGTAAAATTAGTATCGGCCCCACCAAGTAAAATAATGAAGAATAATATATTTCTGTAGTTATAGAAAAATTAAATCTTACTTGCATCCTATGCTCCACCTCGGCGTAAGAGGTCCGGCCGGAGTAGTGCACGTCCGTCTTTTTTGCCCGATTTTCCCTCCCCGATTGGCGAGATGCCAATTGTCGATCCTCGATCTCATTTTCAATGAACTTCTGCCATTGTGCCAATGAGATCGGCTCCTTGGGGGGACGGATTCACGCCATTAGATAATCGACTCTCTTGTTTTCCCAAAGTACCGTGCCCGCATATTTTTTTTCCACAACTTGAGTTGCGCCCTAATATGCTCCAAGACGGGATCGCGTAGCTTTGGATCCAAGTTGAATTGTTCCTGTCCAACAAATACAATGTTAGTTGCGAATAAATATGAATATGAATATGAATATGAATATGAATATGAATATGAATATGAAATTGAAATTGAAATTTAAATATATATATAAATATAAATATATTACATGTAGTGCCGCCCAAACAGCTAACTTGAGCTCATATGGCACCTCCTTCCAACTCATAAACCCCGGGCCGATGACCGTCTTTAGCAGCTCGAGGGATCTCGCTAATAGCTCCGACTTGTTCTCGACGGTAATCCCAAATTTTCCATATTTGGGGAGGCTAGGGGCGGAGGAGCCCTCGTCGCCTCTGCTACCACCGAGCCCAGACGACATCATCATAAACAGCATCATCATCTTCGCCTTAATATCTGAAGGAGACATTTTTGCTGTAAAAAAATGCTATTAGTACAGATAAAAAAAAATGTTAATAGTACACATACACACACCCCTACCCCACCCCCACCACACACACGCACACGTCATGCCACTTTTAAAACTAACCAACCCAATATTTCATCAATTAAACTAACAATTAAAGTATACAATTATTAATTTACTAATTTACAATGAGGGACAATCCTACTTTCATATGAAATTGGCACTAATTATTAATTTACTTTCATCTAAAACTATACAATTAAAATTACAATTAAAGCTATACAATTTCTTAATTAAACATATACAATTGTTAAAATTGCCCCTCCACACCCCACCCCACCCCACCCCTTGCCCCCCTCCCCCCGCCATGCACACACGCACACACCTACGCACACACCCCCACCCCACCCCCCACCCCCTACCCCTTTCCCCCACCCCACCCTTTCCCCCCACCACACCCCACCCCCACTACCCCCTCCCCCACCACACCCCACCCCCACTACCCCCCCTCCCCCACCACACACCACGTACGCACACACGTACGCACACACACACCCCACCACCCCACCCCCACCCCCACCCCCTCCCCACACCACGACCATGACAACTACATTTATTGTTTATCAATAAAATTATGACATGAGATAATTATAATTGGAGCATAAATTTCATTATCATAAATAGATAAATCCAACCAAGTACAGAGATTCTACAAATTAAAGTGAGAATTAAATTTAAGACTTTCCAACAACATGCATGTGTATGGATTCTACATAGTTGGGCACGAAAGTAACTAATAATATTCCTAAAACATACAATTGGCAACATTTTGTGAATTTACTAAACTTTATATAATATTATCAAATTCTGTTATAAAATTATCTAGAGTTTTACCTAATTGAATTAATTTCATGAATAAAATTATTATCAATTTAAATATTTATATAATTAAATTTAACATATGAATTCTAGAACTTTTCTAACATTTACACCATTTTAACTATCACTAACATTTACACCATTCTAACTATCACTAACATTTACACATATATATACACACATACACATATACATATACACACATATATATACACACATACACATACACATACATATAGAAATGAAAGAGAAAGAGAGGAAAAAAAATATACCTTCGAGAGAGAGAGAGCAGAAATCGCGGATGAGAGAGAGAGGGGGGGAAAACCAAAAGAGGTGGGAAAAAAAGAATCCTAGGGCTTTTTTTCGGCAAAAGTTGTCACGGTCGTGTCAAGGTCATGGACCGTGACACAAATCTCGCGTTTTGTGTCACAGTCATTGACCTTGACACGACCGTGACACAGAATTGTCACGGTCGTTGACCATGACAAGGCCGTGACAAGTAAATTTGTCACGGCCTTGTCACGGTCAACGACCATGACAATTCTGTGTCACGGTCGTGTCAAGGTCAATGACTGTGACACAAAACGCGAGATTTGTGTCACGGTCAATGACCTTGACAAGGGTGACCGGCTGAAAGGTGACAATTTGGCCATTTTGGTGTAGTGATTTAAATTCTTTTGTGTTATCTTTTCGGTTATTAGTGTTGTAGAATAATATGTGTAGTGTTATTCGTAAAATAAAAATGAATTTTGTTGAAATTAAAATTTGGGAAAGTTTTTAACACCAGCTTAATTGGGTATTGGGTGAGTTGTAAATGTTTTCGACAGTGATGCTGAGAATGAGCCAACTGTATATTCTGTTTTAATTTGGTATGGGACTGGTCACCCGGTATTTTATTAGGCGGGGTGTTACACGCTCATATTAACAAAAGGATTTAATTCGTCAGTTACTAGACCAAGTCTAACATTATGACTATCACTCGCAAAAGATGGATTGCGGTCATCATATGATTTCCAAGAACGAGAATCAATCGTATGCCTTTTCACACCATCATCAATACTATCCTCGGTGTGCCATTTAATTAGTGAAGCAGTATGTGTTGACCAAAACAATCTTTGAAATCTTGGTTTTAAAGGAAAATACCTTACCTTTTTAGCATCTACTTTTATACTTTGATTACTCTATTGCGCTTGATCAAGATCACTGCCAACATATGATTTATATTTGGAAGACCCATAAATGACACACTTCTCTAAAGTCGCATTTTCATTTCAAAATAACATACAACTATTAGGGCAAGCATACCTTGTTTCATGCTTGAATCCCAAATCAGAAGTGAGCTTATTAGCCTGATAAAAGGATTTTGGAATTCTGGCATTAGGGAATGTCTTCTCCAATAGTTTTAGAAACATTGTGAAAGAACTGTTTTTCCATCCATTAATTTGCTTTAAGTGCAAGAGTTCAACTACAAATGAGAGTTTAGTAATACCCTCCGGACAATTTTCATATAACTTTATTTCCGCATCTTTTAAGAGTTTGAAATATTTTGGCAAGTCACCATCAGGCACCACATCTTCTACTCCATGTTCATCTCTACATGAATTTTCAGGCATCTGTGGAACCCCCTACCCTCTTCAACCATTGAAATCATATCCCCCCCCCCCCCCCCCAAGCTCGATTCATATGATATATCATCAAGTGACATATCATTACCAAAATGACATGTATTGCCCTCCAATGCATCGACCAACTCCCCATGATAAATCCATTCCTTATAACTCCTGTCAAAACCATGCATCCGTATGTGACCCTTCATAGTGTGTAGGTTATGGTAGACTCGCTTTACACATTTACTACATGGGCATTTGATGCATGACGATTGGATATTTTTATTCCTATATGCAAAGCTAAAAAACCTTTCAACCCCATCTATATATTGTTTTGAATTCCAATCACGTGATTCGTTCCAACTTTTATCTATATCAACTCCTAAGATGTAATTCAATAAATAACAAAAATATATTAGCATACATATAGAAGATATACAATTTAAACATAACAAGTGTGCACGCATATACATATACAAGATATAGAGAGTTAGTGTGAAATAATATTAAAGGAAACATCATTTGAGCAATGTGTAAGGATTTTATATATTGTAGGCATGATCCTCCTTGATAGTGGTTTCAACTAAGAAACACGTACACTCAATAGGTAGTGTTTTAAGTGTCATTGTAGGACATCGTGTTCTAAACATGCCCGAACACAAGTTAACTTGTTAAAAAAGAGTAACATTTTATTATTTTGGACATGTTCAGACACGCCGGGGATAAGCTTACACACGTTGGGTATAGAGATACGGAGTTTTGAATGTCGAGATACTTAATATATGAAATCAAAGTGTAGACATTATTTGTGCATATGATTTTTGTGCTTATAAAAAATTCCATTAACTTATGCTATGATGTGTTTACAATTGATATTTGTGTTTTGATCTCAATATAAATATTCAAATCAGTGATGTCAATATAAACCATTCTAAATTCACTATGATCAAATTTTCCGCACTATTTATGTAAGCGCTCTTTTTTTACTAAATTGTGACTTCACGGTGAGATTCACTACATGTGGATCCGTTAATTTCTCTGAATAATCTCAATAAGACGTAATACTACTGTAAAAAACTTATCAAAAACTTATTTGGTATATATTCATCTAATTTGCAATGTATGATTCATAACTAATTTGTAATGTGGTTCGTAAGTTATAATCTTGAATGACTTTTCACTGTATCAGTCTAATCAAATAGAAAATCATTTCTATAATATAAAACAAAATCAAATGAAAAATAAGTTCTATATGATCATCTCAACATTCAAACATACATTATTCTTCACTGAAAAATCAGTTCTAAATGAAAAATAAAATGACTTTGCACTGTATCAGTCCTATGATTTTTCTAGTTTTTCCAGTTCTATAATCAAACATACCAAATGAAAAATCAGTTTTATATGAGCATCTCGACATTCAAGCATACCTTCATTCTTCACTGAAAAATCGATTCTAAATGAAAAATCAAATAACTTTGCACTATATCAGTCCAACAATTTTTCTAGTTCTATAATCAAACGTACCTTTATTCTTCACAAGTTTTTCTAGGCCAGAGGGGGAGAGAACCCGATAATTTCATGAGTAAAAAGAGAGAGAGAGAGAGAGAGAGAGAGAGAGAGAGTTGTCGTACGGTTTCACACAAAGAGAAGGTCAACGTTTTCGGTATCAGGTTTCACAGTCCAACGGTTTCACGAGAGAGAGAGAGAGAGAGAGAGCGAACATAGGTTTCACCATGGTGTACGATTTGAGTATAGGGTATAGGGTTTGGATTTGATTGGGTGAGGAGAGGAGAGATAAGTGGGTGAGTACGATTTGAGTATTAGTCGGAGTACGTTATTTGGTCAAAGAGGGAATGGAGGGAAAAAAGAGGGAATCAAAAATTTTAAAGGACAACTATTTGCTGTCCTATTAGACCTCTTATAAAGGACAACAAATTTTTTATGTCCCTAAAATTATTATAAATGACGCTTAAAAAATTAGTTGTCCTTTATAATAGATTTAAAAGGACAGTTATAATTTGTTGTCCCTTATTTATTTTTTTAAAGGACAACTTAGAAACTGTCCCTAATACTGGTGTCCTTAATTGTCATTTCTCTAGTAGTGAATTGATAGGAATATGTTATTTTGAGTTTGAATGAGAATTGATATTCATATGGTGTAAAGCTAATTGAGTATTCCAACAAAAATGAACTATAACTCTCCCCATAATCGAATCGATTCTCCATCGGGGGGCGAATCAATTCGCAAGGCCAACCAGTTCAGGTTAGGGAGGGGAATCGTTTCGGTCCTACTATCTTGACGCCTTTGGGTGTTTTGTTTTTTCATGGACTGTTTAGGATGCGGGTTGATTTAGGGAGTTCTATGTGGGACTTAGGACTTTTGGAAAAATATTAGAGAGATTATAGTTATCTTTGGTTAGTCTGGAATAAAATCTGAGTACGGGAATATAGGTGTTTTATGGTGAATGATAATCGAGATATTATTTATGGAATCGGGTTGGGATTTCAGAAATAGTTAGGCTAGATGGTATCAGAGCATCAGGTTCTAGTGTCTTTAGGATTTGTGCGAACTTGCTATGTTTTCAGCATTGATTTTTCTTTTATATAGAACCCTATGATTAGGACTACTGATTCATATTGAGATTTTACATTCTCCTTCTATTGTGCATAATTGAAGTGAATCTTATACAAGTTCAGTTTGGTTTCAGATGCCAAACATAAGAGGACGACCATCTCGAGCCGACAAGAGGGCTACAGGAGAAGAGGCTCAGTCGGAACCGCAGATTATTCAGGGGATGGTGACCATAAAAAAGGTCACCACTATTGTTTCTCAGACAATGAATGTCGTGATGATCGCCATGATGTATTATTTTCTCAAGGAACCCCCACAGAAGCCAGCGGTGCCAATTCAGGTTCACCTAGTACCGTCAGCATAGGAGAGAGTCAGAAGTCCCTTTCAGAAGGCCACCCACCACAGTTTCAGGGAAATGCGAACGCTGTAGTAGTTAGCCAATAAAAGAATGACATCCAAAGTCACCTATGTATGGTGGAGTACAGTAACACTCAGGAAAACATTTTGGCAACTTTCAAGCTTGTAGGAGAGACTTTGTAGTGGTGGGAATCATTCACTACATCTGAGGAGAGATACCATGACTATCAGGTAATTTTAGGTGTGATTCGATCGTAAGTTCTTCCCATCTACTGTTCTGATAGAGATGCAGTCCGAATAATGGTTGATTATGAGGAAGAATTCACTTGTTTAGAGAACTTTCTGTCTGACTAGAAAAAATGTTGAAGTTTATATATGGACTCGACTGGAGGATTCGAAAACATTTACTGCGTAATCCGACATTGATGACTTATGCTAATGTCGTCAATGCTGTATTTTTACACTGTCAAGATTATCGCATCCATATAAAGGGAGCAAAGAGAGTTAGAGAGTCCCGCAACAAGGCAAGTCTAGATATAACAGTGCTAGTGGGGCACCACAGGAGGATACCCAGCAGGGGAACCCGTCCAAGAGATTCAGATCGAGGGAATTCCAATCAGGTGATGGTGGATCCAAGTAGGCCCAGCAACATGTTTCACAAGGCCAAGGGAACAACGAGGGTGGCCACCAGGCCCAGAGAGAAGTGTATCCCCGACATGGCCAGCAGGGCCAAAGATAGGGATAGTTTATGGGCAGGTGTTTTATATGTGAATATCATGGACACATACGTCAAGCTTGTCCACAATGAGCTACATGACAGGAGCAGGGTACGGAACAGAGGCACTAGTTGCAACAGTTTTTGGGATAGTTCAGCCTTGAGTATTACGTTCATAAACCGATTGAACAATTAGTGTCATTGATAATTGTAGTTATGCTTTCTATCCATGAGTAAATGGAGTAAGTTTTGTGTAACACGAGTGTGTCAATGTGTTTTTTTAGCACTAAGTTCGTACATGCGATGAGTTTAGTGGATATAGCATTAGTATTACTATTGTGTATATAGTTACCGTTGGGAAGCGGGGCTCTCTTTAGTCCCATCTGCAAGGGAGTGAGTATGGACATTGGGAGGATATATTTTTGTGGATATACTCATTTTAGAGAGATATGTTATTCGTGTATGGTGTTATCCTCGATATGGACCGCTTAGCGACGATTTTAGCGATAATGGACTGTGATAGTAAGGCTATCGATTTCGCCGTTCTAGGGAAGGATGTCTTGTTTTTACGGTGTCTCATCCTGAAAGAGGGTTGAGCTCACATTTATATAGATATCTCATTATATTTGATCCCTCTGCATAAGTAATTTATTGATGGGATTCAAGGAATATCAAGGTTACCTCCGAGCTGAGAGATTTAACTAGTTATCGATTTAGCATGACTTAGTGATAGTGCGAGCACCATATTTTATGACTCCTTTTGAGATGTGGGAGTTGATTATTTGACTTAATAATTTTTGGGATAACATATTGAGTGTCCTGGTTATGTCATTTGGAGATCTCGATGACCGACAATGCTAGGTAGTAGTGTATCGTGGGTTCCTTGTTTGAATTTTTCTTACAAGATGTCCCATGCATGAAACATAGTAAGCATCGAGAGTGGGAGACGTGTTGGGGGTGCTAGGGCACTGGTTTAGTACACTAGTTACTACATGTGTACGTAGATAATATTTTTAGCTGAGAGATACTATACAATTTAAGGCCAATAGAGCTAGGTAGTTCTGTGTAGAAATCACCGTGGAATGTTTGCGCCACTAGTTGATAAGTGGGGTAATCTCAAGAAGAAATTGAGTCGTTATTAGTGTAACACCCAAATTTTTGGGAATATTTAAATTACACATGTACTCGTAATTTAATTAAATTAAGAAATAAGGGTTTGTTTGGTGCAGGCATGGCAATATTTGCCATGGTAAAATTTTCCATCGACAAAATTTGTCGAGATAACTGTTGTTTTTCTCACATTAGGCTATCAAACAGCAATGAGATAAAACAAGTTTTTTAGGCAAAATATTTTAATAACAGATTTTTTATAACATTTTCTTAAAAAAGTTTTTAAAAACATTAAAACAGTTTTAAAAATCTGCCTACAATAATTAAAACATCATTTTTAACAATTTAAAAAAAAGTGTTTTAAACATTAAACATTAAAACTATTTTAAAAAACTGTAAATATAGGTTTTACACATTTTTAAAACAGTTTTAAAGATTAAAATTATTTTAAACGTTAAAACTGTTTTAAAAAACTATTTGGAATAATTAAAAAACAGTTTTAAAATTAAAACTGTTTTAAACACTAAACATTAAAATTGTTTTAAAAAATTGTAAAATTATGTTTTAAACATTTTAAAATTGTTTTAAACATTAAAACTATTGTAATTATTAAAACTATTTAAAAAAACTGTTTGGAATAATTAAAACTGTTTTAAACATTAAAACTGTAAGAACTGTTTTAAACATTTTTAAAATAGTTTTAGAACAATGTTTTTAAACATTTTTTTTATTTAAAACAGACTTTATTATTTAAAACAGTTTGATAAAACAGTTTATAAAACATTGGTTTTTATTGAAAACCATTGTTTTTAAATTTATAAAACATTTTTAAAAATATTTTAGTACAAAAAAAAAAAAATCACTTATAAGAATTGGAAAATTTGTATGGCAAATATTTCTCACTCAAATAGCAAAGCAAAGTTTTTTTAACATTTGTGACAAATTTATGCATAAGAGGTTTTGTACATTGACAAATAACTTGTAGGCAAACATTTGTACCAAACACACCAAATTGTAGGCAAATACCCCATTTGCCAACTTATTTGCCATTTGCCATGGAAAATAAGGGTAACCAAACAAACCCTAAATCTAATTGAATAAATATTAATTAGAGAACATTGGATTAATATTTATGTGTTATTATATTTACTTGTGTGATAAGAAAATGAAATTGTATTATTCTATATTACATCATATGCAGGTAAAAGTGACAGGTTGGCACGATCTTAATCGGGATGCGCACGTGGGTTCGTATTGGGAATAACATAGTAAGTGAATGATAGGTGACTGAGATGGTGATTTTAAGTGCACGGGTGATCGGGTATGGGTTGAGATAGTTAGAATTAGGTACCTGAGAGTTGTAATCTGATTTCAGAGAATTTTTAAGCTATACCGGATCCGTACGGGGATATTCAGGTCAATTTAATCTTATATCTTAACCTCAAAATGGGATTAGGAGTATATCATGGTTTTTTTATTGAGCGAGGTAGGCAATTACTCATTTCAAATAACTTAAGCTCGAGAGAAGAGAGAGAGGTAAAGGAAAAGAAAAGGGGAGATCAAGAATGGCAAGAGTGAGAGGAATTAGAAGGAGTTTCTAGACGAGAATCCTCATACAACAAAGGATTCAGACTCTTCTCAAACTTTAAGCCAAGTTTTTAAATTTCTTTGATATTATAGGTTTTGTTTTAGTTCATACCATGATTGGTGAAAAATAAATATGAACTTTTAGGTGGGATTCACGTGACAAAAATATAATTGTGGGGAATGAATCCATAGAAATAAAATTGATTATTTATTTCATATGAAACCTGAATTTAGTTCATATAAAAGGTGAAATCTTGATGAATATTATGAAATTGAATTGTGATGAATAGATGTTATCTTAAAATTATAAATTTGAAAAAATAGTGAAAAGGGGGTATTAGAATTAAGGTGGATTAATTTTGGATAATTGATGTTGGATTCCTTGTTGTAGATTATTTATTGGATCAATTGATGTGTGAAAAAATGTATAGTGATGGTAAGTAATGTTAGGTCTAATTTCGAGTGTTAGAAGAGAAAATAGAGAGGCCAAAAATGAAACTCAAGGAGGCAAAAAATGAGAGGAATGAATTGATTCAATTTTTCGTACAGAATCCGAATCTGAAGTCGGATTGGTAATTTAGATAACGCTTCGATCTTATTTTTCTCTATTTTTAGAACAGGCCTAAAATTGTGGGTTTTGACTCTGTTCGATTATCTTGCTCAACGTAGTTTAGGTGTTTTGATGTGTTATTGATTTGGTTGGGATCCGGGTTATTTTGGAAGGTCCTTAGAGGGTGCTTAGGACTTATGGGATATTTGAAATATATTAATACCTTAGAGTCAGTTGGGAATGAAATCGGGGTATGTATCAGGAGTGTTTAGGTTGAACGACACTCGAAAATGGGAATGGGAATGGCAATTTTGGATGGAATTGGGAATGGGAATTTTGGATGGAATTGGGGCATGGGAATGGGAATTTTGGATGGAATTGGGGCATTGATTGGATTGATATAGGCTTAGTGTCTCTAGTTCTACGAGTGACATGCACGATCATCCGGTTATTATATACATATATACATACATTAAACACACCACTCTATTGGATATCAGTGGAGATTGCGCGCCGTGGGCAATCTTTCCTGGCAAATTCCAACAAGTGTAGTATAAGTCCCCAGGGTCATAGGTCAATACATTCCCACATGAACCACTGGCATAAGGCTACTCCCGCCTCCAATTACGTGTACGATTTGGGTTCAGTGGTTTGATCGCGACCTGATGGCCCAGGTTGATGTGTGTATGCCCTGGAGCTTGATCGCATATTAGAGATTAAAATCCAGAGAGTTATTACTATGAAAGATTGTAGTTATACATATATAGTTAGTGATATATATGTATGTATACTTGTTGTGATATGAAATTACGTATCTTATTGTGAAGAAAAATATGTATACGGGCATAAGATATTAAAGTATGAATATTGAATTAATAACTACTGAAATTTATTTGAAGTGATTTGATAAAGTTTAGTTGAGAATGAAGTGGATGTAAAAGGTAACTGAGAATTTAAAGTGAAAGAAAGTATATGCGTGATATAGGGTAGCGTATGGGATTAAGATTAGTGTTGAGACTAGTTAGGTTGGGTAGCATAACTAGGGTGTTTAAAATACCTGCATTACGTGTGAACTATATATGAGGGGTATCTTATGGGAATGTGACACCAATTTTAATATGAAATATTGCAGTGCATATTTATTAATGTATTTTAAACACTTGAAAAATATTTTCAAAACCTTTTGGGCCCTGACCCGTCTAAAAATATTTTCAAAACTTTTAGGTGCTCAGCCATAGGGACTCCTGATATAACCACCCTTTTACTCAAACGATGTTGCAACAGTTGTGGATGCCTTCTAGGATTGCTTAGACTCCTCGATCCTTGAGATCTAGATAGATGATAATTCAAAGTTATTCCGGGCATGTCGCCCAGTTAGTTGGTATTTATTTTATTAAGATGATTTTCTTTCGGTTAGTTGGATTATTGTATCTTGATTCTAATTTAGAGTTATTGGTTAATTAATTTATACCAGTGAGTGTGAGTTTAATTATTTGCATGGTTGGTTATGTGAATGGGAATTTTGTGTAAATAAGTTAATAAGTTTTAAAAATTTGACACCAAACCTAATAGGTTATTAGTAATTAAAAAGATTTCGATAGTGATGCTAAGAATGAACCATTTGAGATTTCTATTAGACATGCTAATAATGATCACCCATTATTAAAATAAGTGGGGTGTCACAGATGGTATCAGAGCATTAGGTTCAAGTGTCCTTAGAATCTCTGAAGACTTACTACATTTTCAGCGTTGCATTCTATTTTATATAGAGCCCTATGCTTAGGACTGTTGATTTATATTACGAGTTACATTCTACTTGTATTGTGTATAATTGAAGTGAATATTATATGACTTCACTTGGGTTTCGTATGTCGAAGAGTGAAGGATGAACAACGAGGGCCGTTAGGAGGACCGTACGATGAAGTCTTAGATGGAGCCGCAGATTATTTAGGGGATGGTGACTGTAGCAGAGGTCATCACTATTGTTGCTCAGGCAGTTAATGATACGATGACCACTAGGGTTCCACAGTTTCGTCAAGCACCACCACAACGGATGGTGGCACCAATTCAAACTCACCCAGTGCAGTTAGTATGGGAGACAGTCAGAGGGGCCTTTTAGAAGGGCCATCCGTTGGAGTTTTAGGGAAATGGGTACATAGTATTATATAGCCAATGGAAGGAGAACATCCAAAGCCATTTACGTATGGTGGACTGAAGTGAAACTGAGAAACAATTTTTTGTGACTTTTAAACTCGCAGGAGAAGCGTTACAGTGGTGGGAGTCAGTCACCACATCTGAGGATAGAGATACCATAAAATATCAAATTTTTGGCCGCGATTCGATCGTAAGTTTTTCTATCTATTATTCAAACATAAATGCTAAGGTAGTTTGTAGACTTATTATATAACGGTCAGATAGTGGCCGAGTATGAGGAAGAGTTTACTCATTGAGCGAACTATGTGCCCAACGAGGTGGATACAGAGGAGAAAAGGGTCATTAAGTGTGAAGATGGACTCATGGGGAAAATTTATCCAGCAGAGTAAGGTTGGGTGTGTCGATGCTAGTGGGGCACCGTAGTGGGAGTGCCCATAAGGGGAATTTGTGTAGATGATTCAAATCAAGGGAATTATGATCGAACGACGGTGGATTCAGATAGGGCCATCTTGGCCAGTAGCGTGTTCCACAAAGCCAATGGAGCTAAGGTTATGATGGGGGTAGTCTCTAGGGCTGAGGCTACCAGGGCCGAGAGTACATCAACCGCGACATGGCCAATGGGGCCAGAGTCAAGGTAATTACAAAAGGAGTTTATCTATATATGGAGAAAAGAACTTAATGCGTCGATCTTGTTCGCAGAGAGTTAGGGGATAGGAGTAGGGTGCCCAGCTGGGGCGACAATTATAGCAGTTTTGGTTCAGTTCAGACGTGAGTATTATGTCCAGAAACGATTTGAATAGCCAATTATATTGGCAATTGAAAGTATGAGTTTTATCCATGGGTAAATATGGTACATTTTACGTGACATAAGTGTGTCATAGTATTTTTTTAGTGCTAGATTTGCCCATGAGATGGGTTTAGTGGATGTATCGTTAGTATTACTATGATGTGTATATAATTATCGTTAAGTAGTGGGGCTCCCTTTGGTTCCATCTATAGGGCAGTTGGTGTGGACATTGGTAGGATATGTTTTGGATAGGTGTGATATGTGAGTATAATGTCATCCTAGGTATGGACTAGTTTGTGATGGTTTGAGTGATGGTGGACTGTTACAATAGGGCTATCGTGTTCGCTATTCCAAGTCAGGATATGTTATTTTTATGATCTCTCACATGAAACATGGTCGATGCCTCGTATAGATATTCTAATGAAGAGGAGACTTCTGAGAGTAAAGTTATCTCATTGTATTCGATCCCGGTGCATAGGGACTTTACAGATATGATTTAGGGGATATTGGGTTTATCGCCAATCAGAGCGAGTTAGGTCATTATTGAGTAATCACTATGGATTTAATAATAGTGCGAGCGTCACATTGTATAACTCTTTTAGAGTGGTAAGAGCTGAATATTAGACTTTTACATTTGGGGATAGGATTTTGAGTTTTTCGGTTATGTTCTTTGAGCCAAAGGATCTAGATGAGCGACAATACTAGGTAATAGTGCATCGGGAGAATTCCTTAATTGGATTTCATTTTCGAGACGTCCTACGCATGATTTCTAATGAGCGTCGGGAGTGGGAAGACGTTGTTGGATTCTAGGGCATTGGTTTTGAACATTAATTAATGTAGGTGTGGAGAAAACACTTTGAGCAGAGAGCTATTATATGATACAGGGCCAGTGGATACGAGTATTGCTATATAGGAAGCCCTGGAGAAAAATTTTACGCCACTAGTTGATAGGTGGGGAAAACTTAAGAAGAATTGAATCTCAATTAGTAAGGTAATCGAGCATACCTTTACTATATAGCCACGCTGAGTATGTAAGGCCGAGTATGAGATAAATGTTTTATGTCTGTAACGTTTGTGTAGATATGCATGTGATATAGGGTGTATGGGCTCCCTTGTTAGTTCGGTTTTTAGTATCATCAGGAAGAAGGGGACGAGGTTATAAATGTGATAAATCATATGCCTGTGGGGCAGTAGAAGAAGAATTAGAAAAGTAAGATGGACTGCACTTCGTTTGAGAAAGAAGATAGTCCAAATATGTATACAATAAGGAAAACTATCACACCCGAGAAGGGTTAAAAGACTGTGGAGACACATGTGAAGTATATCTCTTGACAAAAGAGGATCCAATAGTTTTGAGGAAGTAGCACAGAGTTGTACTTAGTCAAGTTCTATGGATGGATTTTGCATAAATAGGATGTTGATTTTTACAAAGCGAAAAGGACCCAAGAAGTGCGTAATTTTAGTACCAAATGCATGGGTCACGATTTTTAACATTCCCCACAAAGGGGAGTATGATGTACCACGTGACGTGGAATATAGAGAGTGTGGATCAATGTGGAGTGAGACATAGAGAAGTTGTATCTGAGTGCACCACTCGTAGAGTGGAAAAGGGTTGGTTAGGGGTCATCAATCATAATTTTACAATATTTGTAAATTACAGGGACTTAATGCATAGGCAGACTGATAGTTTTCTGTAGAAGGGTGTTTTAAGCTTGACCACTATATTTTGGGGTGAGGGTCCCTAAAAGACACCACCTTCATCTTCCAAAAAATATTTGAAATGAGAAACCCCCAAGGTCCCTCAACTGCAAGAAAATATTTGGGACGCGGAACCCCCAAGGTCCCTCAATTGTAAGAAAATATTTGGGACGCGGAACCCCCAAGTTCCCTTAATGGTAAGAAAATATATATGGGTCGCGGAACCCCCAGTGTCCCTCAATGGAAGAAAATTTATATGGGTCGCAGAACCCCAGAGTTCCACAACGGAAGAAAATGTATATGGGTCGCGGAAACCTCAGGGCTCCTCAACGGCAGAACATATATCTGCATTGCGGAACCCCCAGGGTCCCTCAAAGACATAAAATGTATATGGGTGGCTGAACCCCCGGGGTACCTCAACGGTAGAAAATGTATATGGGATGCGGAACACCTAGGGTCCCTCAACGGAAGAAAAACATTTGGGTGAGGAACCCTCAGGGACCCTAAACCTCCAGAAAATCTTAGCTAAGGAACCCTAAAGGTCCTCCCCCTCAGCTACTAGAAAATAAGCCAGGATGATGGAGTGGCTGCCATGAGTAACCCATCATCATGAAAAGTCATTATTTAAAAGAACAAAAGTACTAACACCAACTTTTTTGTACAGGTAGCCTCGTTGAGCGGGCAGGGCTCAAATAGGCTAGTTGGGATCTCTTGAGAGTTTTGTCTTGGCGGTTGAGGAACAAGGTTTATTGGGCAACATCAACCACTTAACACTTTAGGATTGAGATAATACTAGTAGGAAGACCCTAGGAGTCACTCAAAACCACACACAGCTCACACTTAGTCACAAGTGAAGTGAGAAGCCAAAGGGTTTCTCACAAGAAATGAACTTTTACAAAAATGATTTTCTTAGAAGAGAGGGTCCTCAAGAAAACTATTTTGTACCAAAAGTTTGTACCACAAGTTATCGTTTCAAAAGATATTTACCAAATCAAATATTTTGTCATCTAGCATAGACATATTTGCTTTTTGACTTTGGTTTGCACCAGGTGTCACTTGTCTGAGGGGACATGCTACTGCACATAGGTAGGGACAAATGGTACACTGTAGACCTTATCCCTCAACAACCCTCAAAGTTTTGGCTCCTAAAAGGGTCAACTCAGCCCTAGTGCCCAAGTATAAATAGGACCCCTGGGCAAGGTCAAGATAAGATAGAAAAACTCAATAGCACCATTACTCTATTAAAATCACACCAAAACCTGGTAGTATTCTCTCCCTGCTCTCTCCCTAAGTGTTGAGTGCCTTGTTCTTTCACTCCTCACCCGAAAACCATCATTCTCAAGAGTTTCTCTTGAGAAAAGTTACTATTCTTGTTATAGAGGTTCATCTTATTACAGGGAGTGAGTTCTAGTTTGATTTCCATTTTTACCAAAAGTACTAAAAGTTCTTGAGTACCTTGAAGGCAACATCCATTGGAGTGGGTCACACCTCACCCTTTCCAGTTATTCATTGACCCCAGTCTCACTACCCTCTTACATTTATTGACTCTACTGGGGAGGTATCCTCACTTCCGTGGACAAAGAAGGTTTCAACAATGTTTCAACACTTCTCACTACACCAAAAATAGGAATCTGGCCCTGTTTAAAACTGTGCCAGATCAAATCTGACACGGTTTTGAACTGTTCCAGAATCAGAAGTTCCAAAATGGACATTTTTTTTTGCGCGGTTTAAAAGTGTGCCAGATTTAACCAAACAGGAACACTTCCAGCACACTTTTAAACCATGCCAGAATTGATATTTCTGGCACACTTTTGGCACAGTTTTGAACTTTGCCAGATTGAGAACATTTTGATAAACTTTTGGCACAGTTCAAAATCGTGCCAAAATTTGAGACACTTTTGACACGGTTTTGAACTGTGTAACCTATTTAAATAAAAGAAAAAAAATTAATTAATTATTTGAAAACAAGAAAATTCCTAAATTGCAAATCTTGCACGTTGTTGATAAACTAATGTACATACAAAGTTCAAAATATTACATATCTTTAGTAGTTCACAGAGCAAAAAAAAAATGGGTAGAGTTTTCTCTATTTTATGGACATTCTAAAACCTGCTAATATAAAATCTGTGTAACATAATGCCCGCACGGCCACAAAATATAAAAATAAACTTACAAAAGCCCGCACGGCCATAAAAGTTAACAATAAAACAACAAAACCTTGCGTGTCCATAACACAAAAAAATAGAATCATGAATAAATCCTTATTGTAAACCATTGAGTTCTCCATGTGTTCCACGTGAATAAATGCTAATGATAAAATGTTATCCTGCAAAAAAAAAGGATACAAAAAAAATACGATATTAGTAAACAAGTAGTTTATAAAAAAAAGCTTACTCAAGATAAAAAATTACATATAGGAGTTGCAATTATTATTATATTCTAAAATTGAAAATCTTACGCAAGTTATGACTACCTAATCAGTTTCTACGAGTTAAATTGGTCTCGTGTGAGGTGTTAGTGCTTCTTACGGGATCGTTTGGGGGCTAGTTTGGGTTTTCACCCTTCAACGGCTTGTTTCTAAGCCTAATCCATATATTATCAAATTATCATCATTTTCTCAAACTAAGAGGCACGTGACTACGCTGCCAGTTCGTACAAGTTACATTGGTCCCGTGGGAGGTGTTCATGCCTCTTACGGGGCCATTTGGGGGATGGTTTGGGTTTTCACCCTCAAACGGCTTATTTTAAAGCCTAATCTAGATATTTTAAAATTATCATCACATTCTCAAACCGAGAGACCCGCGGCTATGCGGTCAATTCGTACAAGTTACATTGGTCCCGTGCGAGGTGTTCGTGCCTCTTACGGGACCGTTTGGGGGCTGGTTTGGGTTTTCACGCTCAAATGGCTTATTTTCAAGCCTTATATACATATTTGGAAATTAGAATCATATTCTCAAATCGGGAGACCCGCGACTACGTGGTCAGTTCATATAAGTTACATTGGTCCCGTGCGAGGTGTTCATGCCTCTTACTGGGTCATTTGGGGGATGGTTTGGGTTTTCACCCTCAAACGCCTTATTTTCAAGCCTAATCTACATATTTCAAAATTATCCTCATATTCTCAAATCGGAAGACCCGCGACTACACGGTCAGTTCGTACAAGTTACATTGGTCCGTACGAGGTGTTCGTGCCTCTAACGGGGCCATTTGGGGGCTGCTTTGGGTTTTCACCCTCAAACGGCTTGTTTTCAAGCCAAATCTACGTATTTTGAAATTATCATTATATTCTCAAACCGGGTAACTTGTGAATAAGCGATCAGTTTGTGCAAGTTACATTGGTTCCGTGTGAGGTGTTTGTGCCTCTTACAGGGCCGTTTGGGTTTTCACCCTCAAACAGCTTGTTTTTAAGCCTAATCTACATATTGTGAAATTATCGTCATATTCTTAAACTGGAAGACCCGCGACTATGCAGTTAGTTCTTACATGTTACATTGGTTTCGTGCGAGGTGTTCATGCCTCTTACGGGGTTGTTTGGGGGCTGGTTTGGGTTTTCACCCTCAAACGGCTTATTTTCAAGCCTTATCTACATATTTTGAAATTAGCATCATATTCTCAAATCGGGAAACCCATGACTACGCGATCAGTTCGTATAAGTTACATTGGTCCCGTGCGAGATGTTCGTGCCTCTTATTGGGTCGTTTGGGGGTTGGTTTGGGTTTTTACCCTCAAACGGCTTGTTTTTAAGCCTCATCTACATATTTTGAAATTATTGTCATATTCTCAAACCGAGAGGCCCATGACTACGCTGTTAGTTCGTACAAGTTACATTAGTCCCGTGCGAGGTGTTCGTGCCTCTTATGGCGCCGTTTGGGGGATGGTTTAGGTTTTCACCCTCAAACGACTTATTTTCAAGCCTAATCTACATATTTTGAAATTATCATCATATTCTCAAGTTGGGAGACCCGCGACTACACGGTCAGTTGGTACAAGTTACATTGGTCTCGTACGAGGTGTTCGTGCCTCTTACGGGGATGTTTGGGGACTGGTTTGGGTTTACACCCTTTAAGGACTTTTTAAAGCTTAATCTACATATTTTGAAATTATCATCATATTCTCAAACCGGGAGACCCGCGACTACGTGGTTAGTTCGTACAAGTTACATTGGTCCCATGCAAGGTGTTCGTGCCTCTTACGGGCATGTTTGGGGAATGGTTTGAGTTTTCACCCTCAAACGACTTATTTTTAAGCCTAATCTACATATTTTCAAATTATCATCATATTCTCAAACAAGGAGACCCGCGACTACACGGTCAGTTGGTACAAGTTATACTGGTCCCGTACGAGATGTTCGTGCCTCTTACGGGGCCATTTGGGTGATGGTTTGGGTTTTCACCCTTTAAGGTCTTGTTTTTAAGCCTAATCGATATATTTTAAAATTATCCTCAGATTCTCAAACCGAGAGGCCCGTGACTATGCTATCAGTTCGTATAAGTTACATTGGTCCCGTGCGAGGTGTTTGTGTCTCTTACGGGGCCGTTTGGCGGCTGGTTTGGGTTTACACCCATAAGGGCTTTTTTTAAGCTTAATCGATATATATTCAAATTATCATCATATTCTCAAACTGGGAGACCCGTGACTATGCGATCAGTTTGTACAAGTTACATTGGTCCCGTGTAAGGTGCTCGTGCCTCTTACGGTACCGTTTGGGTGCTGGTTTGTGTTTTCACCCTCAAATGCCTCATTTTCAAGCCTTTTATACATATTTTTAAATTATCGTCATATTCTCAAACCGAGAGACTTGCGACTACGCGGTCATTTTGTATAAGTTACATTGGTCCCGTGCGAGGTGTCTGTGCCTCTTATGGGGTTGTTTGTGGGTTGGTTTGGGTTTTCACCCTCAAACGGCTTGTGTTTAAGCCTAATCTACATATTTTAAAATTATCATCATATTCTCAAAGCGAGAGACCCGCGACTACGTGCTCGATTCGTACAAGTTACATTGGTCCCGTACGAGGTGTTCGTGCCTCTTACGAGGCCGTTTGGGGGATGGTTTGGGTTTTCACCCTCAAACGCCATGTTTTCAGGCCTAATCTACATATTTTTAAATTATCATCATATTCTCAAATCGAAAGACCCGCGACTACGTGGTCAGTTCGTACAAGTTACATTGGTCCCGTGCGAGGTGTTTGTACATCTTACTGGGCCGTTTGGGGGATGGTTTGCGTTTTCACCCTCAAACGGCTTTTTTTCAAGTCTAATCTACATATTTTGAATTTATCATCATATTCTCAAATCGGGAGACCCGTGACTATGCGGTGTGTTCGTACAAGTTAGATTGGTCCTGTGCGAGGTGCTCGTGCCTTTTACGGGGCCATTTGGGGGCTGGTTTTGATTTTCACCCTTAAAGGGCTTTTTTTAAGCTTAATCTGCATATTTTGAAATTATCGTCATATTATCAAACCGAGAGACCCATGACTACGGGGTCAATTTGTACAAGTTATATTGGTCCCGTGCGAGGTGTTCGGGCCACTTACGAGGCCGTTTGGGGAATTGTTTGAGTTTTTACCCTCAAATGGCTTGTTTTCAATCCTAATATACATATTTTCAAATTATCGTTATATTCTCAAACCGGGAGACCCGTGACTACGCAGTCAATTGGTACAAGTTACATTATTCCCGTACGAGGGGTTCGTGCCTCTTACGGATCCGTTTGGGGACTAGTTTAGGTTTTCACCCTTTAAGGGATTTTTTAAGCTTAATCTACATATTTTGAAATTATTGTCATATTCTCAAACCGAGAGACTCGCGACTACATGTTCAGTTCGTACAAGTTACATTGGTCCCGTGCGAGGTGTTCGGCCCGCTTACGGGGCCGTTTGGGGAATAGTTTAGATTTTCACCCTCAAACGGCTTGTTTTCAAGCCTAATATACATATTTTAAAATTATCGTCATATTCTCAAACCAGGAGACCCACGACTACGGGGTCAGTTGGTACAAGTTACATTGGTCCCATGCGAGGTGTTCGTGCCTCTTACCGATCCGTTTGGGGGCTGGTTTGAGTTTTCACCCTTTAAGGGCTTGTTTTTAAGCCTAATCAATATATTTTAAAATTATCATCATATTCTCAAATCGAGAGGCCCGTGACTACGCTGTCAGTTTGTCCAACTTACATTGGTCTCGTGCAAGGTGTTTGTGCCTCTTACGGGGGGCTGGTTTGGGCTTTCACCCATTAAGGGCTTTTTTAAGCTTAAACGATATATATTCAAATTATCTTCATATTCTCAAACTAGGAGACCCGTGACTAAGTGGTCAATTCATACAAGTTACATTGGTCCCGTGCTAGGTGTTCGTGCCTCTTACGGGGACGTTTGGGAGGCTGGTTTGGGTTTTCACCCTCAAACGACTTGTTTTCAAGTCTAATCTAGATATTTTGAAATTATCATTATATTCTCAAACTGGGAGACCCATGACTACGCGGTCTGTTCATACTAGTTACATTGGTCCCGTGAAAGGTGTTCGTGCCTCTTACGGGGCCGTTTGGGGGTTGGATTGGTTTTTCCCCCTCAAACGTCTTATTTTCAAGCCTTATGTACATATTTTGAAATTATCGTCATATTCTCAAATCGGGAGACCCACGACTACACGATCAGTTCGTAGAAGTTACATTGGTCCCGTGCGAGGTGTTTGTGCCTCTTACGGGGTCGTTTGGGGGCTAGTTTGGGTTTTCACCCTCAAACGGGTTATTTTCTAGCCTTATCTACGTATTTTGAAACTATCCTCATATTCTCAAACTGGGACACCCGCGACCACATGGTCAGTTCGTACAAGTTACATTGGTCCCATGCGAGGTGTTAGTGCGTCTTACAGGACCGTTTGGGTTTTCACCTTTTAAGGGCTTATTTTTAAGCTTAATCGATATTTTTTGAAATTATCATCATATTCTCAAACCGAGAGGCCCGTGACTATGTCGTCAGTTCGTACAAGTTACATTGGTCCCGTGCGAGGTGTCTGTTCCTCTTACGACGTCGTTTGGGTGCTGGTTTGGGTTTTTCACCCTTTAGGGACTTTTTTTAAAGCTTAATCGATATATTTTCAAATTATTGTCATATTCTTAAATCGGGAGTCCTGTCACTACGCGGTCAGTTCGTACAAGTTACATTGGTCCCATGTGAGGTGTTCGTTCCTCTTATGGGGCCATTTGGGGCTGGTTTGGATTTTCACCCTCAAACGGCTTATTTTCAAGCCTAATCTACATATTTTGAAATTATCGTCATATTCTCAAACCGGGAGACCCGCGACTACGCAGTCAGTTCGGACAAGTTTCATTGGTCACATGGGAGGTGTTCGTGCCTCTTACGGGGCCGTTTGGGGACTGGTTTGGGTTTTCACTACCTAACGGCATGTTTTTATGTGTCCTCTAGTTTTTTCAGAAAGTTGCTAAAAGCTACAAACACTGAAAATAGTTTATTTATGTCGACATTTGGTAAGGTGCAAAACTTCATGCAGGATGTGAAGGTAAAATGTTTCCCATCTAGCACAAAAAGAAAACAACAGGATAAGAGCAGGAATTACGATGGAAGAAACAATTCACTTAAGTCAACGATTGTTAAAGGCTGGAAGCGTGGGGCTTTGACTTTGAAATGCCAGCAGAAGTCATATTAATGACTATGAAATGCCACTAATCATATTCAATAAATTATAGTTAAACATATATTCTAAAATAACCCTCTAACAGCTTCATGCTAGAGGTAAATTGAGAATCATGCTCGGAACTCCGGTATAGATGCATATAATGGGCATTCAAATTGTAGAATATGATGAGTACACAAATCAAGTGGAGAAAATGGCTAGCACATCATTGACCAAAATACAATACCTAGCAATCAACATGGGGATCAGCCAAAGCAGACTGAGAATCAAAGGTTTGTAATAAAATTTCAGTTTTGATTGAAACAAATATGTCAAAAATAATCAGTTGTTTGTGCATTGAAGTTGAAGTATGGAATATATTTGAAGTCCCTCTTAGGCCACTTTTGGTTTCAAGGGAAATATTTGTGACACATTATGGGAAATATTTTTTCACATTAACATTCAAACTAAATGGCCAAAGGAAATGAACTAAAATTTAGCTTACTTCTTGGACATTGAAAGCTTCTCAAGCATGAAACAATAGCACTAACAAAACAATTTGAAAAACATAAATAATTAGTGTCGTATCACAAGGGAATAAACTGAAGAAATGTTCAAAATGTTTATTCGAGTAAAGGGAAATATTATAATGAAAGTACTTACGTTGGTTTAGAAACTTACGATGTATTACTTTTTGAAGTGCTTCCAAACAAGTTTCTGCACGAATTAAATAATTGCACAAGTTCAGCTGGCATACATAAGATTCTACAATACAGGTCATAAACTAGTTTTAAGAAAGGTGTAAGCAATCTTACACGTTATCTTGTTGATAACTTGAGGCCACTGATCACTGAACACAAAATTCATAACAAGATTTGTTAAACATTTTAGTGCATGTTAGTAAAACTAAAATTAAAAATAAAATAATTGTTTTTGCACATGTTAGTTGACAATATAATCGAAAAAATACTAATTTAAAAACAGTTATATCAACATTTTTTAGATGGGTATCTGAGCATTGTAATCTATCGATATCGATATAGAATAAAAAATTGGATGGTTGAGTCTTTCGCCATAACTGTTTTCTTGAACCATGGATCAGGTCATCTTCATAATTTAAAGGAATTAGAAGCCAAATTCATTTTTGGAATGCAAAATAATAGGATTGATCTTATCATACTTTGATTCGAAAAAATAAAATGAATACTTTTTATATCCATGGTCAAAGGTCCATACTTCCTATTGTTCCTATATCCATTTATGGATTAGACAATCTAACTCTCATGCTCATTCTTTTTCACTCATTTATTTGCCTAGACTTGTCTAAGGTTGAATGATCAGATTATAAAATATAGGCAATATTTGGTTACTCTGATTTCAATTAAGAAACTCGACGAGTCACAACCAGTCAAGCTGGTCTCATTATTATGTGTGCTAAATAATAGTGGGTCAAAGGCTTTGGTATGGGACTGCAAATGATCAATTAAATATGATTTATTGATTTTATTCATGGATGGAAGTTGAATTACTTGGATCAAACTAAGGAAGTTGAATTGTTTTAATTAAAATTTTGGTGACACTTGGCTGCATAGGTTTGCTAGACTCGAGTAAGGACGAATATTGCAAAGATTTTGATGTCCACATATTCGTACTTCATACTATCACTTGAATCCTATATGAATTTTTTTTTTGGTGTTGTAGTCCTATATGAATTAACAACCAGAACTCCCCCCCCCCCCCCCCCCCCAAACTCAAGAAAGCATTTATATTAACAGTTTCCCATTGTCCCTTGAGTGGGCGCACTGTTTAGTAACTATCACATGTTACATAAATACTACTGTAAAACAAGGAAATCGTCTTGAATATGATGTTACTAATTTCACGCTGACACAAATACTATGTCCATGAAACTAAAAATCAACACCATAAGATGAAACCCTTGTCTTTTCGAAGATCAGGACTCTTAAATCGTAGGAATGTAAGTAATTTATTAAGCTTCTGCTCGAGACCACAAAATGAAAAGCTACAAGTCAGATTTAAAAAAAAACAACAAAATACACACAAAGTAAACATTCAAGAAACAACAGAAAGAGTATTTTTCTTGAAAATGTTACCTACGAATGTGATTTATTAACAATTGGCCAGAAAATGAGGATGCAAATTATGGATTCAAATCAAAACACACATTACATATTCGAAGTAATCACCTCCTAACATCAAATAAAAACACACATTACATATTCATTAACCTCATTAACATAATGTTTTCATGTAATAAATCAGAAAATTTGTATTCATTTTTAATTTGATTCAAGTAAAATTTGTATGCATTTTTAAATTGATTCAAGTAAAATTTTAACATATAAAATTCACAAATGACAACAATTTGAATAAATATATTTTTTCAAGCTTTGTTACTAATCTGATTATACTTAACAAATATATTTTTTCGTGAATAGAAAAATGCCAGATTAGAAATATTAGTTCAAACAACAAAAAATCGGAAAAAATTAGTTTAGTAACAAACTAAATAAATAAAAAATCAGCAGTCATAAGTTGTTGGGTATGTTAGTTTAGTAACAACGATGAGTTCAAACAACAAGGTATGAGTTCAAAAAAAACTTAAGAGATCAAAGTAACCTTGACAAAACCGGCATAAATTAGTTTAGTAACAAAACTTAACATATCAAATAAATGATATGTTAAGGTTTAGTAACAGATCTTCGAGATCTAAACAAAATCGGTAGAAATTAGTTTTGTATCGAGGTGAAGAAAACATACATATAAGCAAGGTTGTCTTGAACTGCCGATAGAGACGAGAGAGATGACCTCAGAAATAAGATTAAGGGATGGGCATGGAAGGCTATGGAGGAAGCGCATGAGGCAGGGGCAATGGCCTATGCAGAGGATGAGGTAGAGGAAGGCGAGATATGGGCATTAAAGAAGGGAGGGGAAGATGATTTGGGGGGAGCGAGAGGTTTTCTTTCCCAAATCGTGGAGAAAGATTGGGGGATGGGAAAGGAGGGGAAATATTGTGGGAAGATGAAAGAGGGAAAAAATAAAACTTATGATTAGAATTTTTTTAGGGTATTTATATTTTAGTTAAGAGTGTTTAATTTTGGCGCACTTTTAAACAGTGCCAAAATTTGGCATTGTTTTAAAGTGTGCCAGATTGTCATTAAACCGTGCCAGAATTTGGCACAGTTTTAAACTGTGACAAATTTTTTAATATCAGGGTGTGCGAAATTGTTGTTTTTGGTGTAGTGTTCTAAGCAACTAGTTTTTATGACATTCCACTTGGTAATGGAACTCAAAGTGACCAGACCACTCAGGAGGACGTGGAGGTGATCGGATCAAAGACACCTGCTCCTCAGGCAGGGCAGACCAGCTCACTGGTAGCAACTCTGACGATAGGTTCGAGTCTCATGACCATGTTTTTTGACTTCTTAAAGCAAAACAACGTACACCTATAAAGTTTGGGTAAAGTCTGTGTAACACCAACAACTACCCCCTCTAGAGGTGTAGCCACCCAAGTTGTAATTTCGATAGAGTCGATTCTTCCATGAAAAGTGGTGTCAGAGCAGGTTATGGCATCATCAGGATCACCACCAACCAAGAGCCTGAGTTTGGAGGAGTCACCCTCCAAGGATGTTACCATGGAGGAGGTGAGGACGTTGCTCTCCTCCTCTCACTTGGAGGGTCATCATCTATATGAGGGGTTGCAAGACCCCTACCCACTGGAAGTAAATGAGAAGCCATACCCATAGGGGTATATCCCATCAAAATTTATCAAGTTCAGTGGCAAATGGGAAAACCCAATTGAGCACTTGCACAGTATACGCAAGAGAAAAAAAGGGGTGCACATCGATAGAGGCCAAAGTCCCTTGACAATATCAGAATGGTGGGTGAGGAACCCTCAGATGTTGCAACAGTAGGTGAGGACCCCCTTTGGTGTCGAGGAACCCACCTTGACCAACGGTGATCGCGAGGAACCCATCTCATCCAGCAGTGTTCGCGAAGAACTTGCCGTCACTAGAGACTAGGAAGAGTATCCAAATTCATTCAGGAAAAAAAATAAATAATTTAAAGGGGACAACGAGGAACCCAACACGACTGATAACAGGTGCAAGGAACCCTCAATATTCTGAGGAACCTCTCCGGTTCGCGACGGCCGACGAGGAACCCACTGGTTCCAAGTTAACTAACGAGGAACCCTTGTTTGTAATTTTCTTCGGCGAGGAACCCCTAGGTACCAAACCCGTGATTGAGGAAACCCTTGTTCGAAGAGTGACACGCGAGGAACCCTCATCTACCTCAGCATCCGATCGTCCAATTGACAAGTTCATAGTTGAACGCGAGATATTCCCCAAGTTCAGAAAAGCTGGCAAGCAAATTTACGAAAATGAGGAGTTTGTTGGATCTAAAGCCTATAACGAGGAACCATGGCCATTATTTTGAAATGGTGAGGAACCCACAAAAACATTAGACCACACAAGGGACCCCTATGCAAGGAGTCACCTCCCATTCCAGTAAGTGGCGAGGAACCCTTAGGGACCCTGTGCAAGGAGTCGCCCAGCATGGTTGTGGATCAAGATACAGTCCTTGTGTCCCACCTCTGGTAAGGTAATAGGAGGCAATGTGTACGGATTTGCGTTTGAGCAAGGAATATCACCCGTAGACTAATGGGCATATGGAAGGGGTGACTAATGGTGGAAAATATGAGAGGGATGTGTATTCTTGATTTTTAGGGTAATTGGGAGGAGCAATTACCGTTGTTAGAGTTATGTGTAATAACCCGCACCAGTTTATTATTGGCATGGAGACTTTTGAGGCTTTGCATGGGAGACCTTGTCATTTACCCTCCGGTTGGTTTAGGTGGGGGATAACAAGCTTTTCGAGCCGGACGTGAATCAAGGTCCTTCAGCAAGGATTGAGATAATAATGAGTTATTTTCGGGTAGTTTAGAAGCGTCATGAGACTTACGTCATCGCGAATTGAAGAATTATTGAAGTAGGATGTAAATGGTTAGGTGTTATTGATGGTAGCTCCCATGAAGAAAGGTTATACAGTTTTGGAAGAAGGGAGGTTGGTACCTAAGAATATGGTGCCTTTGCTCATTATGGAGATGACAGAGCCAGTGGTGTATAGTCTTATCTTACTGGAGCATTTACAACAGATTCATGATGTGTTTCGTGTGACATCATCAAGGAGAGACATTAGGAATGACGTAGTACGTCAGCATAAAATGAATTGAAGAAACTTGACACTAGTTTTGGGCTGTAGTGAGTAGGCTTTCAGTCAAGATAATACCGTTATTGGTGTATAGTTGGGGGATGACATAATGTTATCGTCAGTTGATTTGGGGATGTGAGGATGTCGTGCGGGATAATCATCCAGAGCTCTTAGATCTAGGTATATTTGAATTTTGGTGATAAATTCCGTGTTAGGGGGAGTATACAACACCCCGTATTTTGAGGCATTTAAAATTACATGTGTGCTTGTAATTTAATTAATTTGAGAAATATAATGAATTGAATATATGTTAATTAGTGAATATATGGATTACTATTTATATGTTATTATACATACTTGTGTGATAAGTAAATGAAAATGTGTTAATTTACATTACGTCGTAAGTGGATAAAATTGATGGGTTTGACGGTACCTCATCCAGGACGCGCATATGGGGTCGTGTTGGGAATGAGATGGGAAAATAATATTAGGTGGCTCAGATGGTTATTTTGAGTGTGCCAATGATCCGAAATAGGTTGAGATAGTTAGAATTAGGTACCCGAGGGGGGTAATCAGGTTTCTAGGATTTTTAGTCTAAATGGGAATCATATAGGGGAGTTCAGGTCATTTTACACATATCAATTAACCTAATTTACGGATTGGGGTGATATGTAGGAAAGATGGATGGAGTGGTAATCAATTCCACCATCCCAAAAGACTTAAGTTGAGAGAGAAGAGAAAAGCGAAAGAAGAACCAAAGAGAAAAACAGGAAGATCATCCGTGAAGAAAATTAGGGTAATTCTTGGCGTGGGACTCTTGTGCAAAGAAGATTCATAGAGGAGAAATCAGAATCTCCACAATCTAAAGGAAAGTGTTTATATTTCTTTGATATTTGATGTTGTTTCAATATTTCATATCAAAGTTCGTGTAATCTTGAATGGAGTATGAATTTTGGGGTGGGATTCACATGTAAAATGGGCTTTTTATGAATGAAATTATAGATTAATAATTTGGTTATAATACCATAAGTAAATATGAGATGATTCATGTTCAAAAGATGTGATCTTTAATGGTTATGGTGGGAATTGACATAATCTTGAATTATAATTAGTAAATGAGTTGATTCTTGATAAAAATAATGTTGAACCCATGTATTGATATGTTATCTGATGAATTCGGACGTAAAAATGTGTATCATTATGTTTAGGATTGATAGGAAGATGTTATTTTGGGTTTGAATGAGTATTGGTATTCATAAGGTGTAAAGAGAAGTGCGAAATTCCGTTAAAAACAAACTACAACTCTTCCCAGAATCGAACCAATTCGCCACTAGGGTGAATCGATTCACTTCAGATCAGGGAGGCGAACTGATTCGGTCATGTTGTTTGGCCACCTTTGGTTGTCTGGGTTTCTCATGGATCATGTAGGGTGCGTGTTGATTTAGGGAGTTCGATGTGGGGCTTAGGGCTTCTGAAAAAAATGGGAGAGATGATATTTATCTTAGGTTAGTCAAGAAAAAAATTCGGGTACGGGAATATGGTTATTTTAGGGTGAATGGCACTCGGGATATTATTTATGGAATCGGGTTGTGATTTTGGAAATTGTTAAGCTACGGGCTGGAGTAGAATAGTTTAGTGGCCAAACTTATGATATTTTTTAAATTATGATAGGTGAGTGAATACTTGAATATTCGGGAGTCGAGAATAGTCTCAGGAATCGTGGGCTAGTGCTACGAGTGATTTATGCACATTTAGTTGATTATATATATATATATATATATATATATATATATATATATATATATATATGTGTGTGTGTGTGTGTGTGTGTGTGTGTGTGTGTGTGATTGATAATGTGAGCATACCTACTCTATGGATGTTATCGTTGGAGGTTGCACATAGTGGGTGGCCTACCCTAGCATATAGGACTGTTGCATGACCACTTTATGTGAGTTTAGAGTCTAGTGGGGTAATGTGGTATGGTTATGACCCACAGATTTATGTCTTCGACCACCTCCAATTATGTGTTTTCGATTTGGGTTCGATGGTGAGATTTCGACCTGTTGGCCCAGGAGTGGTACGTGATGTACCTGGAGCTTGATAACATGCTAGGAATGCCTCCGTGAGGTATCAGCTCTTGGGATGTTGTGATATGTATATAGCGGGTGATATGTATGTATGTGTATGAGACGTGATATGTATATAAGACTGTTAAATGTATACGTGTGAATTAAACGAATAATTAAATATTAAAAGGATAACTAGTGTAAAGTTATAAGAATCGTTCAATGAGAAGATTATAATTGTGAATTATAATGAGATAGCTTATTTGATAACTTGTTGAGAATAAAAGTAAAGTAAAATACACGTAGCATAGTTTTTCTAGAAGTTCAGCATATGGGGCTAAGGTATGTGATGGTGCTAGTTAGGTAAGGCAACATAACTATGGTGTTAAAATATATGCGTTAGGTGCACATTATAAATGAGGGGCGAGGATGATCTCATGTGATTGAGACACCACTTTAAATATGATAGATTATACCGCATTTTCATTCTTGAATTTTAAATACTTGTAAAATATTTTGAAATCGTTTAGGACTCTGACTCGTATAAAAAATCTTTTTAAAACCTTTTAGATGCGCCACAGGAACGCCATATGTAGCTATCTTTCCGGTCAGACGATGCCGTGGATGCTGTCGATGACAACAGGCCTCAACTAAATGCATCCATCTTTTCTTTCTGGATAGGATTTCATTTCAGTTATTTATTCAGGGGATATTGCTCATTATTGGAAAGTCTTTCCTTTGTGCAGACTTTACTTTATTTTAGTTTTAGTCGAATTATTGTATTGTGATTTACCGAGAATTTTTTGGTAAATTTATTTATCTTATCTCTCATCATTTATTTCATTCATATGGTGAATGTGTTTTTATAGTTTTTGAAATGGTTTGTTGTTTGATGGAAAGTTTTACTATGGGAAGTTAATAAGTTTTTAAAATTTTACACCGGGCATAATAGGTTATTACTAATTAATTTGGTTTTCGACGGTGGTGTTAACAATGATCCAGACTGAGATTCATATTTTATCGTAGTAGAGGGTTAACCACTTGTTATTTAAATAGGCGGGGTGTCACACTATCTTTAATTTGTTCCCGACTAGCACATCTATAATCTCCATAACTAGATTGATTTCATCAAGTCACTCCTCTACATCATCGGGGCCAGCTGCCCCGTTAAAGGTGGGTGGGTGTAGTCTCCTGAACTACTTTAAGATGGAGGTAAAGGTAGTACTCTCAATCGTTCCACTATGGTTGCCCCCTCTTATTGTGAAAGGGAGTTTGCAAGCTCGCGCACGACTTGCTCCATGTGCTTACACTCACTATTACCCGACCCACTAGCTACATCAAGACATGAAGTCATCTACACAAGAAAGGAGAGTTCAATACACAATGATACGGAAGAAATCGATAGTGAAAGCGATTTACTTAAATAGTAACTAAAGCATTAACAATGAAAACATATAAGGAAAGCGTACTAAGAAAGTGTATACACTACGTCATACCCGAGGATTCTATTGCTCTGATACCATTTGTAACACTCTAACACGAGTTTAGGTCGCCGTTGGGTCAGCCTGCACCAAATCAAGGAGTTAAAGGGTGAGGGGGAAATTCTAATTTTATTATTTAAGACAACCCTTTAATTCTTACATTTATTAGAGACTAGCTTAATGGTTTTAAATTTTAGAAAAGAAGTGACCACTTCGAGTAATTAAGTTAATTTACAAGGTTTATTTACGAAAAATCCAATTTAATCCACAATATTAATTAAATAAGAAATAAACCATAGTCATCCTTGTATTATTACAACATATGGCCAAAGACCTGAATAAAAGTTTAAATGTCTTAAATTACCAATGATTCAAATGATAATATAAATGAAATTAAAGAGCCATTAACGACGTTGACTATCAATTGGGGGCTAACCTGCGTCCTTCCCGACGTCCCTATTAGAAGTACCTGGGGTGGGGTGGGTTTTTTAACATAAAAAGCGGTGGTGAACGAATGTTTAGTAGGGTGGGTAATACTAAGCTATATGTTTTCTACAAAAATACTATACATATAACGTGTATTTTAATAATTCCAAAAACGTTTAATAATTTATCTAGTATTAATTCAACTACCATGCAATGCACCCGAGTTATTAGCTCATACCCACACTTAACCATTTCTTACCACCTTTTACCGGGCCTAGAGACTATTAATCATATTTTATTTATTAGTCTCCTTTTTATCACATTTCATTTAGGTTGTCTTACTTACACATTTCAAGCACAACCAATATCATTTCCTTTTTCCATTATCTTTTTCTCGAAATCTTCCAATATCCTCATACCTTAATAGGCTCCACACTACTGGCTATGATATCATATGCTCTGGCCACTAATTTTGGTGCTTCACCCCAGGGCTCCGGTCCCTTCTTAATTATTCCCGATGTCATTCAACTCCATAATAATGTGTTTTAACATTTTTTCTAATGTCCATATTATTCCATAATTTTACCATTTTTTTCATTTTTATGCTTTATAAAACCATTTCATCTTGTCAACATGGCAATTTATTTATTTTATCCATTTTCCACAAAAATCGATCGATATGGTCTAACATGGAAGTCCGACCATTAGGAGCCTTAATGTTTAACAAAATTATCATTTTACCCTTTCTTCATCATAGCTTGTGAAAAACATATTTAAATCATTATGACACTAAAAATCAATATTTCCTTTCAAAAACATCAATTTATGATTTTATGTTAAAAAATCATGCTTCAATATTTTATGTTTGACTACATAAAATACATTTGATCACTTGAAGACTATTTTAACAAAACATCTACTTCTTGTAATACCCCGTAGTTTTATGGATATTTAAATTACTTGAGGGAGTGTAATTTAATAAATTGAGAATTTAAAGTGAATAGTAAATTTTGGTTTGTATGTGTCGGATTAATATTTTCATGGGTTATATTTTCTTACGAGACTAAGTAAATGAGTTGGATTATTTTAATTACACGTCGCAGTTGGGTAAAGAGACAAAGGATAATATTTTATTTGGAAAATACGTGCTAAGAAATGTTGGGTTTAAATAGAGAATTTTTGGAAAGTGACTCGGATGGAAATTTCGAGTGCACAGTTGGATTCGGATGGGCCGAGATAGTCAAAATAAAGTACCTGGGGGTAGCGTTTGGATTCCAGGGATTTTTGGACTAGTAGGGACTCGTAATTGAGTATAAGAGTCAATTTTGGGTTTAATATAGGAATAAGCCTTATAAACCCTTACAACCCTCATTTTTCTCATTTTTTCATCCCCGAGAAAGAGAAAGGGAAGAGAGAAAATGAAGAAGAGAAGAGAAGAAGAAAGGAATAGATTTTCGGTCCAAGCTCCGGTGGCTCACGGCACGGGGACGTCGAATTTTATCCAACGAGGCAATTGTTTGGACTTGGTTTAATTATCTAGTGTGATGATTTTTCATATTACAGTTAGTGATGATAAACTATATGATTTTCGGGTTGGGTTTATCGAATCAAAATGTTTTTTTCGAAAGTTTGAACGAATAAAACCTGGATAATATCCAATTTGAGAAACATTGGAATTAATTGAAATTGATTATTTGTTATTGGTTCTAGGATGATTAGAACCCTTTTTATATGTGAATATATTATTGGTTGAAGTTGGATGATGATGGCAGAGAAGATTCAAAAAGATTTGAGGTGTATTAATGGAGGTTTGGGCGTTGGGGAAGAAGCAGTTTTTGAACACTAACTCGGAGAATCGATTCGGCCTGGAAGCGAATCGATTTTCCTATTTGTCAAAAAAGGAAATTTCTAGATCTTTTTGATACGGTCGTGTGGGCTCTAACCGTGTATTTTTCTGATTTTTTTGAATTAGTTATGATTTTTCTTCGGAAGGGTGTTCGAAATCGAAATCGTCAGTCAGAAATCAAACCTGATATTGTGAGAATTAAGACTGGAACTGTTTTAAGATAAATACTAGGGGTTCCTAAATAAATTTTTTGGACTTTTAAAGGACTTGAGGAGATATAAAAACCTTGGGTTTGCAGTATTAAATTTAGGGTATGGACTTAAAGAATATTTAGGACGACTAACATTCGACAAAAGTCTTCGGCAAGTGTGTTTATATATTTATGCGTAGAGAATAAATATGGGTCGATTATATTTGAGTGAATCCTAGGATGCGAGAAGGATGGAATGTAGGATATGGGCTAGAGAGGACAAGCTACTATCCGATATGTCTATATTGATGATTATTATCATAGGTGATGCGATACCTGTGGAATTAAATTAATTTTCTTATATACTTATTTAATTATTACGAATCGATATATTGGGGGTTGTATAAAAATTCTTAAAAGTGGTTAAGATGTGAGTTAAATCATAAGTAAGAGATTACTTATAGGTTTAGTATCTTAAAGGTGTTAAACTTATATACGATTACGAATGTGAACATTCGGGATTTTGGCTATCGTTATGCGAGTTTGGCAATTATAGTCAGGGTGTATTGAGAAGTGATATATATTATATATATGGGTGTTGTTATAGTATATATATGATTTGGTTATAAATATATCGGTATGTGAATGATATATTTATGTATACATATATCTCTAGTGCTATCCAGGGAGGTTGCGCGATGTGGGTGAATCCCCTGGCTTAAGGAGCACGGAGAGTATACTCCCCAAGTCATATCGTCCTGCATATGGGTGTGATAATGATTCCACTTTAAGGAGGGAATATGACCACCTCCACCATTTACTATTTTTACCATGATCATGAGTGAGTCAGCCGTGGTACCTGGGTTAAGTTGAGTATACCCGGATGATGATAGCACTTTGAGACTGCATCCTCGAGTTATAGCTCGGTGGTACGGTTATTATTCTTATGGTTGTGATATAGGTATAAATATACTTATTGCGTATAGTATATTCCACGTATATGAAGATGTGAAATCATATAATTTGCACTTTTGTAAAGTGTAGATGAATAAGATTTTATTCTTCTTCCGGGAGATTTCTATTCGGATTTAAACTCTGATTCATATATATATATATATATATATATATATATATATATATATATAATCGATGATTATATCAATGAAAGCTTATGTGATAGCTTACGGTATAACTTATATTATATCACGTCGGGTAAGTGATCGTTATGAGAATTTAGAGGATGTGTGAAAGAGATTAGTTAGGCATGGTTGCTTAACTAGGTTGTTTAAAAATGTATACGATAGGTGTGCACTATTAAAGGAGGGGTGAGGTGTATTCCATGGGAGTGCGATACTAGTTTAAATATAAGAGATTTAATATTTTAAAATATGGTATTTTATGCACTTGCTAAATATTTTCAAAACTCGGGCTCTGACCCGTTTCTCTATTTTCCCTCTCTCTTGATCTATATGTATATATTTTAGGTGTCCAGTCACAGGGATGCCTGGATGATGATTCTTTTGAGTCGAACGTTGTTGCAGCAGCTTTGGGTGCAATCATGATTATTTTAGATGCCTCTATCCTTGTGATCTAGATAGGAGGTATCGTAATAACATTCGGCATGATGGACCAACTCTATTCATTTATTCATTTATTGCGTTTTAGTTTGTGGCACTTCGATTTGGTTTTATTATATGTTGTACCGAGAGTTCGGTTATCTTATTTCATTTCAGTTTTATGTATACTAATTGTTGTGATTATTTTCCTTATGGTCTGTTTGGTTAAAAAGATTAGTTAATTAAAATTTTGATGCTATGCCTAATAGGTTGTTAGTAATATATTGGTTTTCGACAATGATGCTGAGAATGGACCATATGAGATTCCTATTTTAATTTGGTATAGGACTGATCACCCAGTATTTTATTAGGCGGGGTGGCACGGATGGTATTAGAGCATCAGGTTCTAGTGTCCTTAGGAATTTGTGCAGACGTACTACACTTTCTGCGTTGCTTTCTAATTTAGATAGATCCTTAATGTTAGGTTTGTTGATTCCTATTGTGAGATTTCATTCTCCTACTATTATGTAAGATTATAGTAAATCTTTTGCACGCTCTTATGAGATTCGTGTGTTGATCGATGAAGGGCGACCAGGGATGGCCGTTATGAGGGCAGGAGGAGGCGGGGCATAGTTAGAGCTGTTAATTGAAGTCAGGGACGAGGACCGCAGTCGAAGTAACTCCCTTTTGGGAATTAGCACATATTACTGCAACGACTACTAGAGTGTAGTAGTTATATTTATCCATGTAACGCTATAATAGAGAGTGGTGCTAAACTTGACTCACCCAGTGAAGTTAAATTGGGAACAAGTCTGAAGTGTCTTTGATAAGGACAATTCAGTGACATTTAAGTTATGCGAAGGCAGTGTAGCGTTATCCAATGGAAGTAGAATGCTCATAAACTTTAGCTTAGGACAGGGTATAGAAATGCCCTAATGTGAAAATTTGAGAAAAAAAAATTCACTTGTTGGAGCAATGTTGAAATTGTGGGAATGGTGGTCACCATATTTGGGGGATCATAATGTTTTTCTCATAGAGGAATCTTATGGATGGCTTTAACCGCAAGTTACTTTAATTTATCAAAAACGAAGTGAATGCAGTTTTTGAATTTCTCACATGAGGATCGGCCTGGGGCTGATAGTGAACAAATAGTTATATGGTTAATTGAACTTGGTACCTGATGAGGTAGGTACAATTAAGAGGGAGTCCTTCAATGGAATTATAGCCTCACTAGTAAGTGTTGATAACACTTATGGAGATTTTACTCAAACACCTTGTGTATATGATGGCAGTCACGTGCCTCTTATACTGGGAATTTTAATCCTTCCATGAGAGTGGAGATGGTTGATTTAAAGGATGTAGTCAAAGGTAGAGGATGAAAGTGTTTTTGTTCGTGAAACCCCACAGGTGGACACCCACCTGGGGATTCATTAAAATAGGGTTGTTGAGGCTGGTAGTGTGTTTCCTTTTGGACGGAGGAGATAAGGGAACTATGAGGGTTATTATTAGAATCGAGGCTATAAAATTCTGAGATACTGATAACCTTAACATGGTCAGGGTGGCCAGAAATGGGGAACATTGTGATGTGGAACGTAGAACCACATGCTTTGACCTTACCTGGTATGATATAATGGACAAAAGAAGGGTGCCTAGATGGGGCATTGATTAAAGTAGTTTATGGTTCGATTAAGACAAGTGTACTATGTTCGGGAACCGTTTAGAGCAGCCAGGGTGATTGGAAAAGTTATTATTATGAGTTTCACCTCGGATGAAGGAGGTATATTTTGTGTTGAAACATTAAGTCCCAGTATTTTGTTATCCCTAGATTCGTGTATGTGATTTGATTTTAGTGGTAGTATCAGCAATATTATAGAGTGTATATCTATATGTTTTTCCGTGGTAGCGCTGCTCTATTTTCTCTTCATTCATTGTGAAAGCGGGTGTTGTTATTTTGAGCTTATATTTGGTTTGCACTACTCGTCTCGTGTGTGTTATACGAGTATAGTACTATCCTGAGTATAATTTGGTATTGGATGGTTGGAGCGATAGTAGGCTAGTGATTGCAAGACTATTGTATTCGCGGTTCCAGAGTGGAACGGGTTATGTTTGTGATATCTCACCTCGATACGGGTTGAGCTCGCCTTTAGTATATGTTTAGATGGAACTTCGATTAGTAGATGTTTCATTATCATGATTTTAGTGTGTGGATACCTTATAAATGTGATTTAAGGTATGCTGGATTAATTGTTAAGCTGTGAGTTTAAGCTTGTTGTTGTTCGCGCAAAGGACTTAGTGTTAGTACAAGCGCTTTGTGGCATGGATCCTTGAGAAAAGTAGGATTTCTGACCATATTTTGTTGTTAGAAGGGATGGGAATATCCTAGTTGCATATTTTAAGCTAGAAGACCTCCACGACCGATAAGTTAAGTAGTAGTGTATCGGAGGGGTTCCTTGTTTGGATTTCTCTTGCGAGACACTCCACGCATGAACCTTAATGACGTTGGGAGTGGAGAGATGTTATTGGATGAAAGGATGTTGGTTTTGATCATAAATTACCTAGTGTGGAGAAAACATTATAAACTAAGAGCCAAGTGATGATTAGGGGCTTAGGGAAACAGAAGTGCTGCGAAAAAGCACTGAAATGTTTCTCTCACCGTAAGTGTATGGGTGAGGTAAGGTTAAGGAAATTTGTTTGAGTCTTATAGACATGCCGTGATTAGGAGGCTAATTCTGAGGTAATATGTGTGTGTGTGATGTTCGTAACACTTGTGTAGAGTATAGGCGCCCCGATTATTTAGACTTTCCATTTAGCCAAAATGAAATGACATAGAGATAGACGCACATTAGTGTGTTTACGAGGTAGGATTTTGAACGTCCCGATTGTGTGCCTTAGGCCATTATATCGTGATGACCGACGATGCGAGGTAGTAGTGTAACGGGAGGGTTCCTTATTTGGATTTCACTTTGCATGACGTCCCACGCATGAAACTGAGCAAATGTCGGAAGTTGAGAAAGGTCTTGGGCGCTAGGTATATAGTTAGTATAGTACTCATTTTATGTGTGCACGAAAACACACCGATCCTAGAGTACCATGATGAAAAGCCTGTGGGGTCGGTACCGCTGAAATAGGGAGATTGTGGTAGGTTAACCAAGAGAAGATTGGTCGGTTAACCTTGAGAAGGATGAAATTTCCAAGTATATGAAGAATTGAATCTCGAGTAATTCGGTTTCAGAGTACCCAGGTGTTAGCACCAGGCCGAGGAAGTGAGGTCCATTTTTAGAGAATGTGTTACATGTGTGATGTTTTTAATAGTTGTGCAGATATGAATGGGATATAGGGGGTGTGGGCACCTTGGTAAGTTGATTTTATATACCGTCCAAGATAGAAGGGTCGTAGTATTTAAAGTTGAATAATATGCTTCGGGGAAGTTATAAATGGAATTAGAGTGTCAATAATCCAATTATATATGTGCAAGAAGAGTTAGCACACCTGAGATGAGATCGAAGGCTGACGGGAGTAGTCAAGTGCTAGTGTAGTTCCTTTTTGGGGAAATTCTATGTCGTGATGTAGACAATAGGGAACTTAGTGTGATGTGACTTTCCTATAAGATCAAGAAGATAGATCTGCGATTATAGGCTCATTATCTTCAAATGCGGTTATAGAAGCACTAGGTGCGACGTGTCGTTGTTAGAGTTAACCTTACGACCGAGGTAGTGTTTCGGCATGAAGAGATGTAGTCAAGATTGTGGTTAAGCTAGTGCATTAGAGTATAATCCTTGAGATAGGTGGGTACCGCGAATGAGTATATGGTAGAGTACCATTGTGTTAGTAACATTCAACTTCTCTGAACTAGGATGTAGTGTGATTAGCGATCCTAGGTTGGTGGTACAAGTCGTATCTGAATTTCGTGGAAGAAATTCCTTTGTAAGGGGGGGGGGGGGGGGAGTATCTAATACCCTGTACTTTTATGGATATTTAAATTATATGAGTGAGTGTAATTTCATAAATAGAGAATTTAAAGTGAATAGTAAATATTAGTTTGCAAGTGCCGAATTAATATTTACATGGGTTATATTTTCTTACAGGACTAAGTAAATGAATTGGATTATTTTAATTACATGTCGCAGTTGGGTAAAGAGACAAAGGATAATATTTTATTTGGAAAACACGTGTTGATAAATGTTGGGTTTAAATAGCGAATTTTTTTAAAGTGACTCGGATGAAAATTTCGTGTGCACAGTTGGATTAGGATGGACCGAGATAGTCAAAATAAAGTACCTGGGGGTAGCATTTGGATTCCGGAGATTTTTGGACTAGTAGGGACTCGTAATTGAGTATACGAGTCAATTTTGGGTTTAATAAGGGGATAAGCCTTATAAACCCTTACAACCCTTATTTCTCTCATTTTTCAGCCCCAAGAGAGAGAAAGGGAAGAGATATGGAAGAAGAAAACAGAAGAAGAAAGGAAGAGATTTTTGGACCAAGCTCCGGTAGCTCACGGCACGGGGATGTTGGATTTTATCCAACGAGGCAAGTGCTTGAACTTGCTTTAATTATCTAATATGATGATTTTTCATATTATAGTTAGTAAAGATAAACTATATTATTTTTGTGTTGGGTTTCTCGAATCAAAATGGTTTTTTCAGAAGTTTGAACGAATAAAACTCGGATAATATCCAATTTGAGAAACACTGGAATTAATTGAAATTGATTATTGGTTATTGGTTCTAGGATGATTAGAAATTTTTTTATATGTGAATATATTATTGGTTGAAGTTGGATGATGATGGGAGAGAAGATAAAAAGCTTGGAGGTGTATTAATGGAGGCTTGGGCATTTGAGAAGAAGTAGTTTTCGAACACTGACTTGGAGAATCGATTCGTCCTGGAAGAAAATTGATTCAACTATTTGTCAAAAAATAAAATTTCTAGATCTTTTCGATACGGTCGCGTGGGATCCGACCGCGTATTTTTGTGATTTTTTTTAATTAGTTATGATTTTTCTACAGAAGGGTGTCCGAGATTGAAATCGTTAGTCAGAAATCAAACCTGATATTGTGAGAATTAAGACTAGAACTATTTTGAGATAAATATATAGGGTTACTAAATAAATTTTTAGGAATTTTAAAGGACTTGAGTGTGACAACCCTCTCTAAATAATAACGGGTGGCCAGCCCTATACTACATAAATCAGGTATCTCATATGGTACAGTCTCAACATCAACATACAACACTATAATATAAGGCTAACTACCCATAATCATAAAAAGCGATTGTCAAAAATTTAAAACTTTTTATTTAACAACAACAACAAACCAATAATGCAACTCAACCAGCAATAAACATCTAACTATGATGAGTGATAAGTGCAAACTCTATTAATATACAAGAGTGCAATACAAAGAACCAATAAAATACCCGAATATGCTGTCGGGTAATAGACAATACAATAAACTGATAAATGAAATATGAAAGTGCTAATCTACAACACTTGAATACTAACTCAATACAACTGAATCCTGATCTAGATATACAAGGATAGAAATCGACTAAAGCAAAGTGCCGCAACAGTCCGCTACTGCCACAGCTCCACGAATCCTGAATGGAGGAACATCAAAGGCGTCCTTGCGGAGGAACACCTGAAGTAGTACAATATATACATGGAGGAAGAAAATATAAACGGGTTGGAACCTGAGTTTGAAAAACATTTTATAGCAAGTGTATTAAAATGCATAATAATTATAAATGCCTTATTACATGATTTAGTTGGAATCGAACTCTCCATAATAATTCAACTCACCTCTCATCTAAAGCGCGCACTAAGCGTATGCACGTGATCTCCAAATGGATGTTTGATTCTACATAGATAAGAGGATTCTAACTTAAACCCAAAAGAAGTATTTAAGTGAAATCATCTAACCTATCTCCTAATACATTTGTTTCCATAATTAAAAGTTATAAATATTAACTTTAATATAATCGTTATAGTTATCTTTATAATGTTCATTTGTTGAACATATAAAGTTACATGATCCAATCATATCCACATCATCACAATACATTAACAATCTCATTTACTAGAATTTATATTCTAGAGATGCCCTTATAAGGCATGAAACCATATATATAATTATTATATGAGTTATTAGCATCAAGAGTTAAGGACTAAACTCCTCCCGATTCTCAACACGGTGCTGCGTTTCGTGCGTGGGACGTCTCGCCGAAGCGAAATCCAAACAAGGAACCCCCCCGTTACACTACTCCTGACCGTATCGGTCCTCGGGTCTCATTATGCCCTCAATGCGAGATGCATGTAACCCAAATGATTATTATCCAATTTTAATTAATTAATATTCCCAATTCTCAATAGTACATGACATTTCATGCGTGGGACGTCTCGTCGAAGCGAAATCCAAACAAGGAACCCCCCGTTACACTACTCCTGGCACTGTCGATTGTCGGGATAAGTGATATATATATATAATTAATTATGAGAATTAAGGACTAAAATTATCCCCAAGTTCCAACATTACACTGCGGTTCGTGCGTGGGACGTCTCGCCGAGGCGAAATCCAAACAAGGAACCCCCCCGATACACTAATCCTGGCAATGTAGGTCGTTGAGGTCAATTATGCCCTTGATACCCAAATACAAGCACAAGCAATAATAACCATCCAACCGAGCTATAACTCGAAGGACGCAGGCTCACATGCTATCATCTTCCAGTTTCCCATATACGTAAAAAATTGGGCCCACCTGGTGGGGTTCAACGACACCCACCTCGTGATCTACTCACGCACACAACGTCCGGGAACCGGTCATAGTTCCTAACCGGCAAGTGAGAGCGACACATACCCACGACCTCTCACCCCCAAAATATATATATATATATATATATATATATATATATATATATATATATATATATATATATATATATATATATATATATATATATATATATATATATATGTCATTTGCTGATCACAAAGGACGACTATGACCTGGGGAATATCCACATCCTGCTTTTCTAGTCAGAATGCTCACCCTCTACGCACGAAACTTCCCAATGATAGTAAGGAGGGGGTATGCTTAACATGTATATACACCATCATATAAGGTATACATACATCCCACATAATAAAGATATACCATTATATAAGGTATACTTGCAACAACATATTTATTTTCATTAACGCTCTTAGGCGCAATTTGATTAACATCATTGTTTAGTGTATCCCTCTCTTTTGATACACCAATCGTCAAAACTCATCCAATTTCCCCACTTAGTATATACTATACTAATTCTCGCTTGAAGCTCTCATGTCGCTTCTAGTATGAATTGTCTTTCAATTCTATTTAAGTTAAGGATATTCTATATCCTAATGCACCTCAATTAGCATTTCTCATTGTGTGAGATATCTCCCAAATCAATCATCAATAAGGATATTTCTATATCCGTATACACATCAAATAGCATTTTTGATTCTCCATCCATTATAGGGTTCAATTCAGTTTATGAACCTTTTTAAAGTTATCCCAATTGGGATTGGATTTTAAAATCTATTATCTCTAAATTATTCACATTCTTTCATATGAATTGAATTTATTATCTCCAAGTATAACCTCCCGATCAAGGTGGGCTTCACCACTTAGAATAAACCATAATATCCAATCGGTATTCCTCAAATTTAGTCAATATGACTCCCATCATTTCCTATAAGGGAAACTATCTAAAATTCTCTAAAACATACTCCAAATGTCTCATATAGAGGCCCAAAATCGATAACCTCGAACAAAACGGGATGAAATTCTCCTTTAGAAAACATCTCCAAAAATTCCCCTGTTTCCGAATCGATTCGGTCCAAAGGACCTGTGAGTCTGCTACATACCGAATTGATTCGCAAGGGGCGAATCGATTTGGCCCTAAAGACGTGGGCAATCTGCAATAGACCGAATCGATTCGGTAGGGGCGAATCGTTTCGGCAAGTGCAACAAGCTACGAAATGGGCAATTTTATTCTTAACCCAAAATACCCAAAAATCAATTTAATCATCTTCCAACCATTTTCATCCAACCCAATCACATATATAACATTAATATTCATTCTAGAATACTTATAAACAAATTTCTAACCTTCAATCCATCTTATACACTACAAAGCTAAGGTTTTTCCCAAAAGTTAGGTTTTTACAATTTAAACCTAAAACCCAAAATTCAATCCACAAATCATGCAATAATTAGTACACAACAATTATTTAGCAAGTTTAATCACTTGCCTCGGGTTCGTAAGGTCTGGATCCGCCTTGAGATCGCGTATTGGCCCGAAAATCCTCTTTCTCCCTCTTTTTCTCCTTCATTTTCGTCTTCTTTCTTTCTCTCTTCTTTCTTCTATTTCTCTCTTTGGAGAATTATTTCTCCCGTAGGCTAATTTAGCCTAAATCCCAAAATACACATCTTTAAATGATAATAAACACTTTAAATGACTCGGTGACTTTAATTCGAGTCAAACGGTCCTAATTTATTTCGGAACCCAATTAGACCCCAAGAACAGTCATTTCGACTTTCTCGACCCTTCCGGGAACGATGGTACCCTCAGAATTTCCATTCGACACACTTTCTAACAACTCCAAATTTTGACTTTAATTATCAATTTAATTATTCTTCAAATAAAATAATATTTATTTCTCCCAAAACAAATAAATATTCGTCTCTAAGGCCTCGGGTTATTACATTGAGGAGATATAAAAACCTTGGGTTCGTAGTAATAAATCCGGGGTATGGACTTAATGAATGTTTAGGACGAGTAACATTCGAGAGAAGTCTTAGGCAAGTGTGTTAATATATTTATGCGTAGAGAATAAATATGGGCCGATTATATTTGAGTGAATCCTATGATGCAAGTAGGATGAAATTTAGGATATGGGTACAGAGGACTAAGCTAATATTCGGTATGTCTATATTGACGATTATTATCATAGTTGATGCGATACCAACGGAATTAAAATAAGTTGCTTATATTCTTATTTAATTATTAGAAATCGGTATATTTGGGTTTATATAAAAAGCCTTAAAAGTGATTAAGGTGTGAGTTAAATCTTAAGTAAGAAAATACTTATAGGTTTAGTATCTTAAGGGTGTGAATACTTATATACTATTACGAATGTGAACATTCGGGATTTTTGCTATTTCTATGAGAGTTTGGCAATTATAGCTAGGGTATATTGAGAAGTGATATATATTATATATACGAGTATTGTTACAGTATATATATAATTTGGTTATAAATATATCGGTATGTGAATGATATATTTATGTATAGATATATCTATAGTGTTATCCAGGGAGGTTGCTCCATGTTGGTGAATCCCCTAGCTTGAGGAGCAGGGAGAGTATACTCCCCAGGTCATATCATCCCGCATATGGGTGCGATAATGATTCCACTTTTAGGAGGGAATATGACCACCTCCACCGTTTAGTATTTTTACCATGATCATGAGTGAGTCAGACTTGGTACCTGGGTTAAGTTGAGTATACCCGGATGATACTAGCACTTTGAGACTGCATCCTCGAGTTATAGCTCGGTGGGATGGTTATTATACTTATGGTTGTGATATAGGTATAAATATACTTGTTGCGTATAGTATATTGCATGTATCTGAAGATGTGAAATCATATAATTTAGACTTGTGTAAAGTGTACATGAATAAGATTTTATTCTCCTTTCGGGAGATTTCTATCCAAATTTAAACTCTGATTCGTTTATTATAGTGAGAAATTTATGTACGGGATTTTAGATACTAAAGTGGAAATGGTATTTTAAACTAGTGAAAGTTTCGTAATATGAACGGTATATATATATATATATATATATATATATATATATATATATATATATATATATATATATATATATATATATATATATATATATATATAATCGATGATTATATCAATTAAAGCTTTTGTGATAGCTTATGGTATAACTTATATTATATCATGTCGGGTACGTGATCGTTATGAGAATTCAGAGGATGGGTGAAAGAGATTAGTTAGGCAGGGTAGCTTAACTAGGTTGTTTAAAAATGTATACGATAGGTGTGCACTATTAGAGGAGGGGTGAGGTATATTTCATGGGAGTGCGATACCAGTTTAAATATAAGAGATTTCATATTTTAAAAATATAGCATTTGATGCACTTGCTAAATATTTTCAAAACTCGGGCTCTGGCTCGTTGCCCTATTTTCCCTCTCTCTTGCTATATATGTATATATTTTAGGTGACCAGTCACAGGTACGTCTGGATGATGATTCTTTCGAGTCAGACGTTGCTGCAGCAGCTGTGGATGCAAGCAGGATTATTTTAGACGCCTTTATCCTTCTGATCTAGATAGGAGGCATCGTAATAACATTCGGGCTGATGGCCCAACTGTATTCATTTATTCATTTACCGCATTTTAGTTTACGACACTTTGATTTGGTTGTATTATATGTTGTACCGAGAGTTCGGTTACCTTATTTCATTTCAGGTCTGTGTATATAAACTGTTGTGATTGTTTTCCTTATGCTTGGTTTGGTTAAAAATATTAGTTAATTAAAATTTTAACACCATGCCTAATAGGTTGTTAGTAATATAATGGTTTTCGACAATGATGCTGAGAATGAACCATATGAGATTCTTGTTTTAATTTGGTATAGGATTGATCACCCGGTATTTTACTAGGCGAGGTGTCACACATCTTTGCCCCATTATCACATGTAATCTAGAATATTATTTTCTTCATTCCTAACAATATTTATCACATAAATTTAGGTATATTTTTCTACACTTCATTATTATCTCATAAAACCCATTTCAACTTCATTTATTAAGTCTAAAATGACTTGTAGTACCATACTACATGTTTCCACACACGTTAAGGAGGGTTTCAAGCCTAGAAATCCTCAATTATGCAACTAAATTAGATACAAATCATGGGTTTATATTTTTCTTACTTTCTCTTTATAGTTCAAGGTTCAAATGCCATTTATTCCTCAAAAATCAATTTAGACTTTGTCTTCTTTAAAACTCCATTTTTGTAAAACTTGGACATGCTAGAAAATATATTAATTTTTAATAAATCACCTTTACCAGGCATCCTACATATTTCCTATAGATTAAACCTTGAAAAACTTAGAGAGAGAGAAAAAAAAACCCTACCTTAAGGTTTGAATAGGAGAGCAAAGAAGATGATAAGGAAGGAAGCTTTAGACTCCAAAAGCTCTTTAGAAATAACCCAAACCTAACTTTAGTGCTCCTACTTTCTCCATTCAACCCAACTTCCTCCTTAGCAATGCTTAAAAAGGAAGAATGAAGCTTGAAAATGGTGTATTGTGGGGGAGGTTTGGTGAAATTATGGTGGAAAGGATTTTGGGAGGGTCAAATACTTCTGAAACTAGAGACGGAGAGGTAAATACTGATAAAAAATGGCGGGGAAGAACCCATCGCCTCTTTCTCTGATATAACCCCCAAAACCTTAAAAAATTATTTAAAACCAAGGAAAACCATATTAAAGTGTTTTTGGTGATCTTATACATAAGAATTTGACACCTCATAGATCCATGGGTCCAAAACATGTCATCATAAAAAGTCAAATCGAAATAATAAATTTTCGAAGCGGTTGTTCGAACAAGATCACGTCTCTTTAGAATGAGAATTAAATCTCATTCGAACAGCATTCAAATGACATACTGATAAGGTGGGAAAATCCTATACAAAGGTGGGTCATTAGAAATATGTTAGAAGCCTGTTTAAATATGGAAGGCTTGGCATATGAATAAGAGGACTTCATTCGAATGGGATAAACATCTCGTTCAAATGACTCTTAAACTCACTTGAATGAAAAAACAAATTCTAAAGTCCAAATTAGGCCAATCAATTAGCAATAGATTCCACAACAACCATAAGAATATCAATTGTAGATAGTAACCCACATAACATCAGCTCGAGGCCCAAGAGTTCTACATAATTAAAAATTACATTAAAAAGGGATAAAATCTCAGGTACAAGTATTACATTGCATCTGATTAGGAATGGGCCTTCAAGAAAAATCCATATATGCCTCTTGATTTTCTACATGGTCTCGTGTATCTGACATGCCATCGAATGAGTCCATCTAAGGGATCTTAAATTTTAGAGGCACGGGGCAATCTAAGACCTTGTGAAAGAATGGGGAAGCACGATCAAAGCTTTTGTCGTTTAAAAGTTTAAGAGGAGAATCAAATATATTGAATATTGATGCTCTTTATACAGTGGAGGAGAGCATTGATGGAAGATCAAGAGGAGGGAAGTCAGGGACCTCATCTTCTATGTTCAGATCAATAGGGACCTCTTAGTCGATATGTTATTCGTGATCTTGAGGAGAGGGTTCGGATGAGACTTGTCGAGGATCCAACCCCATTGTTCCTTGAGGGCTTCCTATTATTGTATAAGTCCGTTAATGGCCTGTGTAACCGGATGTACATTCAAGACCTTGGAACTTATCATTCCCACGGACAATGTCAATTACGTTGACTTAAAAAATGGAATGCACACAACACGATAATGAAGAGTGTAATCCAAGTAATAACAGAGAACGTTATACGAACATTGTATGCGAGAAAGCGTGCGTAGAGATAAATGGCCTAAATTAAAAAAATATTACCAGGTTAAGGTGATGTTTATCTTTAATCAAAATTCAAACAAAATTTAACATGAGAATCTAAGTGATAAAAATGTGACTTAAAAATTGATAACAACAGAAGTTAAGGAAGCATAAAAATAGAATCAAAATGCGGAATAGTAAATCATGCACTTAAAATAAGGATTTACACAAGGGAAAAACCCTTGGGGGGGAAAACCTCTGGCCAAATCGACATTTTCCACTATATAAGTGAAGATTTATAAAATGGAGAAATAAGTTATAAACTTGAACATGTCCTAGACTCAATAACGTACCACCTTTGCAAAACACCTTTTCCACCTTCTAGCTAGAACAACAATCATGGGTCACTCTCCGACCACTCACCATGTCGTAGGTGTCAACTTTCATTGATAATGTCATGTTTGAACCGAACTTCAAATCTTCTTTATAGTAAAAGAAAACCATGTTATTCCAATAGAACAAGTGACAAGCCACAAATGTATTTATATTTTCTAGAGGTGATGTTTCTAAAGGTTGATTGATGTTTTAAAAGGGTTTGGCTAATAAAAATAAACTCACAAATAATTTTGAGATATGAAAAATATTTATAGTCACTCAGGAAAAAAAATTGTGAAATCTTGTTCAAGTCTTTATAGGAAGTAATCAAACTTCAAATGACTTTAAAATAGTAATGACAACAATGGATATCTCAAAAATACAAATAATATTTTTATTATTAAGAACAACTCATTTTTTTTTATCTTGATGAAACAATGAAAACCTTAAACTTAACAACCTTATTTTATTTGGAGAAGAAGATGAATTATCAGGCATTTCAAACTTGTGACTACAAGATCTCAAAGCCTCTAAGTTATTCTTGTGCACCAAAAAAGAATTTCTTCCTCAACACAACAAAAGACATGGTTGCAAAAGAGAATCTACATGTTTTTCAAAGAAATCTTTACGAAACAATTCCCTTTTGCGCTGAATCTAATACTTTCATTAGAGCTTCGCTGCAATGAAACTATTCCTCGTTGTGGTGAGGTTTTAACGATCGCATAAAAAGACAGCCAAACATAAACAAAGGATACTACCAGTGAAAAACTTTGCTCGTCGAAGTAAAGAAAACCTTCATCGATGCAGGTCGTGCAATTGTCCACAGATTTTTGTCAATTTTTTCCTACAAAAGTTGTGAAAATTAATTTAGAAAAAAAATCTAAGTATATTTGTTCTCAACCTAGAATACTCATACTTTACAATACACATAAAAGGAATCAATTTCCAATAAAAATAATTATTCCATATGAAAAGTATATTTCATGTTATATTAGAAAATTCATCCAAAAACTCACACACAAGTTTAATTCATTTTTACAAATTAAGAATAAATAAGTTTTAGTTATGCTAAACGGTGGGTGAAACTAATTCCTCTAAGTCCTTTACAATTATCCTAAAGTGATATTCCCATTAGTAATGACATCAGGTAGCTCTCGAATTAAGATGAATAAGTCTAGTCTTGTAATATAAAAATGAAGCTTTTTGAATCAACTTAAACTATGACGCAAAATTGTTTTGGAATGAAATAAGACAATATAATACTATGGAGCCTTTCAGCATACTTTTCCCCTTATAATCTCTCCATTTGTATATTATGTGGCAAAACACATGAAACAAAATATTACAAACAAATTAATCAAATCTATTACTTATGGCACGACTCACTCAGGTTATTCAAAAGTTCTTGGATGTGGTATGGATGCTACCTATCTAGGAACCAAACTCATGATTTTTTAGATATCATAATATTTTTCAACATTATCCAAATCATGAACAAAAATCTTCACATATACATATAGTAATTAAACACTATTTAACAAGTCTAATGTAGTTTTGAACACTTTGTAGAAGACCACATATCTTTGTCGTTTATTATAAATTGACATCCAATAACGTGTAGTGTGATCTACAGTGCAACAATATTTGATAATGTATTATGAAGCATAAATTTTCTTAAAGTTTATAAGATTTTAAAAAATCCATCTCATGAAGCACATGTCATATTCCTAAACACAAGGAAAAATGATCAAATAATCCTTTATGATATACAAAAATATGTCATGGAGTATATCATCTAAAAAGGCATGAATATACTTATATAAAAAATATTTTGAATTTTATTGTGAATGATACGTATCACTCCAAAAGAGCATGACATATGATTAAGAGATATACAAGAAGTACATAATCCTAAACATGTTACTACAATCTTAATCAATCATGAAAATAATCAACGAAGTCCTAAGATAATCAATCTAGAGACATAATAAGGGTTGAGACTAGAAGAGAAAGCAATAACTAAATACAAAATAGTCAAACCATGGATAATAATGAAATACAACTTCTATTAACCCAGGCACGTGTGAAAATAATTTAAATATGCACAAGAATATGACATACATGGATTAATGAAAAATCAACTAGATGCAATAATAACAAAATCATACTTTTAGAAAACCAAAGGAAATCATTCTCAAATATAATTTTTTTTCGAATTATTCAAGATATGAAGCATGCACAAATTAAGAAGATGAATAATTCAGATATTATTTATCAAAGAAAATACAAATGATCTACAAAATCATATATGAATAAAAACTACAAAGCCTAGCACATTATATATGGAACGAAATGCAAACATAGTCTATGAGTAAAACAAACCAACTCTAGAATTTAAAAGTGGAGGGGACCAATTTTTTTAATTTTCTTAATTTAAATTTTAATGTGATCCAAAGTGTCTTTCCTAACCATGCATGATTCACGCAAGGATATTTGAGTCAGGAGGTACAAGACGTGCATTTTCCTTTACTTTAGCTCTCTTTTAATATCCTTTTTCTCAAAAACATTTTAATTCTTTTTATTCCAAAATTTCTCTCATGGGTGTGGCACCCCGCCTAATTAAATACTGGGCGATCACTCCTTTATTAAATTAACATCAAGGTGAACAGTTGGTTCATTCTTAGCATCACTGTCGCAGACGAAAATCTTTTCCAATTTAAAAACCTTAATTAATTAAGCTAAGTGTCAAAACCATTTGAAACCCTTATTTCCATTTTATTAAATCCAATTATAAAACCTTTAACCATTAACATTTTAAGAGTCACACATTAAGTATGAGAATAGAAATGAATGTTCAAGAGTTTAACCATAAATCATAAATCTCAACATTAAAATACTAAAGGAAAATATCCTGACAGTAATAAATCCCGAAATAAAGATACTGAAAGTAAAAGAATTACAATCTCTGACAAAACCAACTAAATAATGGAAAAGGGCGACACATGCCCCCACTGGATAAAGCTGAACTAGAAGTGGAGTCAACAATGAAGTCGTCTAAGCAATGGCCTGCAACTCCCACAAAAGCTACAGCACGTTCCATTCCAAAGAATCCTAAGCAAGACGCCCCTGTGGCTGAGCACCTGTAATACATATATATATATATACACAAGAGAAAAGAGATACAGCAAACGGGTCAGAGCCCGAATGTAAAACAGTTTTAAAAATAGTTTAGCAAGTATTTAAAATACTTACCGGCTAATGCAACAGTCATATTAGTATGCGACACTCTCTTGAGAATTCTCACCTCTCATCTAGTGTGCACGTCTACCGTACTAATGGATCCCATATACCTCTCTGACCTATTATCCATAAGTCTTAACACGTGAAAATTAAAGTTATGATATTCACTTTAGAAAAGTCTATCTCTTCAAGATTTCTTACGTTATTTAGAATAATTCCGTATTGTTATAATGTTTCCGAATACTTACAGTGAAGTTGATGAATTTCATACTTTACTTAATTACTATTTTACTCAGTAGAAAGTTCTCATATAGATACACGTATATATATTAATTACTCGTATAATATATATACAAACAGCACCCCACATAAAATCTATGGTGCTAGACTTCCATATATAAGTATATATATACCAAACTCTCATAAATTATATATATACTAATGGCACCCCACATAAAAACTATGGTGCTGGCATACTCTGCTATCAAGTCCTTGTATAACACATACTTAGGGAAATGCTAGTTCGGAATCACTCTCGAACTGCATTAACACAAACACATACAACTGGAGGCGAAGCATAGTTCCAAGTCCAAGAGGTCAGCACATTCCCACGCGTCTCTTAGGATCGTCTGAACTATCAATCAGATAGACTGTACCTAGGAATCTTATGCTCTAGGGTACGAGTCAATATCCCCCATAAAGGTCCCATCGAGATAAGACTGTCCCAGCGCGGAAACCCCAGTGATAGCAAGTAGCCCGGGTACGATTTTTACACAGAAATAATATATGCACAATCACACCGTCATATATACATATGTATTCACATCCACATTATTAAATTAGGTACGCTCACGACCCATAGTTATAATTATCCATTATTACACATTTTACTCAAGTATATCGTATAACGACCTCATTCCTTTTATTCTCGTAATTAATTTATTCTAAACTCACTTCTCGTCACTCGGATTATTCTCTTTATCTAAGTACAATTTCTGTAGGCCCTCACTTGACTTCTACTCCAACTTCCCAGACATTTCGATTATTATAATCAACGCACGTATGATTTTCTAAGTATGAATATCTCCCCGTTTACACCTTTATTTCGCTTCATATTAAAGTCCCACTTAACGGGGTTTATCTTGACCCTACTGGTCCTCTTTATGTTCCATTATGTTCTAGCAACCCTAATCAAGGTTTACAACGCATAAAATCGGATTAAGATAACACGAGAAAAAGTGCAAGTTTTCAGGAGGGGTCGATCGATCGATAAAGCAGTTATGGCGAAACTGCAGAAAACCCAGCTACGGAATTGTTACCCCAAGCTCCTTCAAATCATCATGTTTCAGTCCCAAACTCCCAACCAATTATACTATAAGTGTTTTATACCCATATAAACAATATCCTATGTAACACATGCGAATTTTCATCATCTATAACACGATAAAAGGGAAAAAAATCTTTATAAGTCTCAAGAACCCTAATTTTTCCTTTAACATAGTTTCTTCCATTCTTTTCCAGATTTTCTATCACTAATACCATGGAAATTCGTGGTTTAACCTCTACATGTGAAGTGGATTTCCAGAAATATGATCTCTACCTCTACAACATGCAATTTTTTTGTCTTTAATTAACATTTTTCTTCAAGAACACTAATTCTAATCAACCTAAGACTAATATAAAAGGATGCATTAACTTGATAAAATCAAGATAGATACTTGCCTGGAAATTTAGTCTCTGATTTGTGGAAGAATTTGGTGTGGTCAAGATCCTCGTTGCGCGATCAACCATTTGGCGGTGACGGCGGTGCAATCGGAGGTGTTCTTGGCCTAGAACTCCTTGGAGAGTTTCTCCTCTTCCTCTCCAATGGCTGTCATTAGTTTTAGGTTGTGTTAACCTTAAAAGATAACACTTGACATCTGATATAACCCTTGCAAATTCGTGGGTTTAATTACCCATAATTATCAAATGTCGAAAACGCCCTCCCGGGGTGGTAATTAAGCCTAAAAACGCCCCGAGACCCAAACTAAACCCCCAGGTACACTTTTCTGACTATTTCGACCCTTCCGGACACTTTGGCGCACTCCAAATGACCACACGAGCAACTTATAATTTATTCACTTTTATTAATCAACATTTAGTTCCGACACGACACAGGCGCATCCCGACTTAAATTTCCATAATTGTCATTTCATTCACACGTGACAATATTATAAAATAAAACTCATATATTACTATACTCATCCAGTAACATTCAACAAATAAAAAATTTCCAATAATTACTAACTCTCGTCACGCTAGTAAATATTAAAAACAACATTCCGGATTAAAATTAAATTAATTTATCTCAATTAAATTTAATAAATCCCTAAATTTAAAAGCCATAAAAATACGGGGTATTACAATGTGTTTAGGTGCAAAGTTAATTGAATAAAAAACTCTTTTGACCGTTGTTGTGCCCCAAAAAATCTTACCATGATTCATAGGTAAGTTTGCTTTGAGTAGTAGATAAAATTTTCTCATATGACTAATTCTGTGATAATGATCACATTTAAATATTTTAGGTCTAGTCATTTTGGTTTGGGGGCTAGGAACACTCTTTTCAAAAATTTGAACATTATTCAACTTGTAACAAAAATCTCTAAGGTAACCTTTCTTATGATAATAATAACAAAAAAAATCCTTTTTAGTTCTCTTATGATTAAGAACATGATTTTTGTTACGAAACTTGGGATGAACAAGTTTAATTTCATATTCAAAATTATTTACAACATTTTCATTTTTATCTTCAATTTTTAAGGAACTTTTTCAAACTTTTTTCTCTCATTATGAAATTAATCTTTTACAAAAATTATTACTCTTTTGGAATGTGAAACATCAAACTTGTTAAAACCCAAGATCCTTTTATCATTTGAACTTTGGGTTGCTATCCAAATCATACCTCAAAGTTTTAGTGATCTTGACTTTAAATATATTTTCACTTCTTTGGCTAATAAAAAATCGTTTTGAAAACAGTTAACTTTCTTTTCCAAAATAATTTTGAACTCTTCACATAAATGAATATCTATTTAGAGAGATAAAAAACATTTGTTTTTTCTTTAAAATTGCTAAAACCTACATCCTATTCTTTTGAAATAATTTTATTATCAACTCATCCTAAAAGTCTAAAACATACCATAAGGAAACATCAATGCATTTAATCATTTTAAAGAAGATAAGTCCTTGAGATTGTAAAATTCACAAAAATTCATTTTCATCTTTTAAGAGTGCAAACTCATTTAAAAACTATAAATTCTCGTTTTATTAAGTCTTGATCATTTTACGAAGAGCTACATTTTCTTCTTTTAAAACATTTGTTGAACAATAATCAACAATTGAAGGATCTTCCTTTAACAACTTAATCTTCTCACATATGTGCGAACAGTCATCTTGAACTTGATTAAAAATAGATGCCTTAACTTGTAAAATAATGTTCTCCTTTCATATTCTTTCAATTTGGAGGACATTAAAACATTCTCTTTAAAAGTTTCAAAAACTCTTCATACAATTTATCACATTTAAATTCAAGAGTTAGGAAACTAATATCATAAGATTGCATTTTCTATTAGTTTTCTATTCAAGATCTGGATTAACCCAGATTTGTGCCTATAACCTAGATTAGAACAAGTTTACTCAGTGAGAATGATTGGAGTTTAGTATTTTTCCAACAAATAATGCCAAACTGATGATGCCGTGATTTGGTTTCAATTTAGTTAATATAAATGATGAACAGTAACTCAGTTAATATATCAGGGCATGAACATTCTAGATAAGAACAAACTGTAAATATAGTAGAAGAAGAAGAGGAAAACGAAGAGAGGAAAATAGGAAAAGATATTAAGACAACAAAATTAAGTGGTTCAATACTTTTTCACCTACATCCATTAAAAAACAAGATTATTTCTCTCTATAGTATTGTTTTGATAGAGTAACAGTGGGGTTAGAATGATTTGGAGTAAAAAAAATTGAATGTTTTCCTTATATATGTGGCTTGGGGTGTAATGTGCAGCCAAAGTCAAATGAAATGTGCCTATTTGCTAAGATCCCATAGTATTGTGACACTTGTACTTCTTGAAGATGTGCAAAAGTACATGATAATTCCCTTCAAGTGCCCCTGTGGTCCCAAAATATTATAACTAAGATAATTAATAACTGAAATAACTTTTTCTAGAGAAATTTGCACGTTTTGGGGTGTGTAATGAAAAATGGTTGAGCCTAGATGGAAGAGGCCAACCCTTATAGAAGGAGTCTAACTCATCCGATAATAGGATCATTACCGACACCTTATCTGATATGGCTCCCCATGATGTGAAAGTATGATTCTTGTTTCTTAATGTGGTCCCTTGTATTAGAGGTTCAATTGAAGGCTTATATCTTTGGGAACTTGAAAGACATCATCGTTGTGAAGTCAGGTGTATGCCCGTTGAATGGGGATATAAAATCTTTATTCACTGAGTTGATAATTCATTATCTACAACACTATGGCACGCAAGATGGAGGAAATGGTTGGGAATGCAATGATGGATAAAGTAGATTCTCTTGCATTAGGTTATGTAGAGAAATAAGAGAATCAAGGTTCACTTATTGTTCATTCATGTTGACTTTGGAGACGTGGGTCAAAGGTAGAGCGACCTGCTATATCGTTTTCCAAGATTTAAGAGAGACGCTCTTATGTGATCCCTCATTTTTTAATATGGTCATTGATGGTTTGGCTCACCTTGTGTATACTCATGGCTACATAAATTCCTAGTTCTCGTTGACAGCACCAAAGATGTTGGAGTAAAACTTAGCAATTAAAATTTATAATATTTTAAGAATTACACAGCGAGAAACTAATACTTGGTGTACTTGATTCAACCAATTACATAAACAGAGCAAATAGAGAGGGTAATTTGTATTAAATACATGGTCATATTACAATAATTTTTATACATATTAGTTATTACGTCGAATATATGTCCTCTAATATATTTATATAGCATACATGAAATCTCTCTACATTACTAAGTCATTAACTGTAGAGATCAATATTCATAAAATATGTCATTTGGTGGTTTTAGGTAAATATCTCTCCCCCAAGTAGTGTGGGAGTGACCCCTTCTCGATCCTAGGAATGTAATGGGAAACGATACGCTAGTTTCTAGTTTCTAGTTTCATAATATTTGGCACAAGGTAAGATTGGGTAAATCCACATATGCTTCAACCGAATGCCCTATGAAGGTTCAAGTATCAATGATTTAGATGATCGACCACTTGTACTTAGGATCCCCATCTTCGTTCAGATTTCAGTTAGGCATTTGTCCAACGAGATGGGGTGGAAATTCCTTTCATAAGTACTCTAAGAACAAGTATTATAATTACACAGGGCCGTTTGGTTCGCTACACTGAAAACTTGATTTAAACGATATTTTTAAATACAGTTTTAAAATTCAATTTTTTATTTTTATAATAATTGGTGTGCGTTTGGTAAACTTGTTTTTAAATACAGTTTTTTTTTAAAATTTGATAAAATTGGCAATCGTGTATATATATATAGTTAAACTCTCCAACATGCTTCATTAAATATACCTAAAAATACATGATATTAAATGTACATATATATAATTTATAATGTATGTATGTACTTGAAATTTACAACCTATAAAAATATAAAATTTATATATGCTTAGTGAAAAAGAGTGAAAAAGAGTGGTTAACAGCAAGACTACATGCAGAATATATTATATTTATATATGCTTAGTGAAAAAGAGTGAAATAGAGTGGTTAACAGCAAGACTACATGCAGAATATATTATAGGTTGTAAATTTTATATATTATAGGTGCAGAATATATTATAAGTTGTGAATTTTTCACTAAGCATATATAAATTTTATATTTTTATAGGTTGTAAATTTTAAGTATTTACATACATACATACATACATACATCATAAATTATATACATGTACATTTAATATCATGTATTTTTAGGTATATTTAATGAAGTATGTTGAGGAGTTTAACTATACACACACACACACACACACAATATATATATATATATATATATATATATATATATATTGCATTTATAATTCACTATAAAATTTTATACATACATAAATTGATAATATTTTTTAATACATATGTACTATATGTATATTTTATATTATTCCATACATTAATACTACATGTATAAAACTATATATAAGCATGATGTATCTATTGATAATATTATTTAACTTCATATTATTCCATACGTAATTTTGTGTACATGTACATATATATTTTCTATTTATAAAAATTACGCACATATTAATGTGTTATGTATGTATATTATATATTAAGGTATAACTGCATTAAAATATTAAGAATGGATAATTTCAAGTTGAAAAATAAAAAAAAACAGAAGTTATAAAACACCCTAAACCTGTTTTCAATAAACTTGATTATAACATAGAAATATTATAATTATGTGTTTAAAAACAGGTTGTCAAACGCAGATTCTTATCAGAATTGTATTTAAACACAGAAAACAGAGTTATAGTTACAAATCAAGCAAGCACTCAATTTAATTTTTATTTGTCTTATCCCGTTACACCCGACTATACCTTTATTACTACTTCCAAGCATTCAAAGAAACAAAGTTGATGCCATTTTGTAAGATTGAAGACCGTTCGTCTCAACATCATCCTAAAGTGGTTTGGTAAAGACTTTATTTATTAAAGGGATTTTTATAATTAGAGCTTGCATTTATGTTTTCAAAATGCTTAAAATCATTTTTTTTAAGTTTTTGAAAAATTTCGACGGCCTAATAGAATGAGATTGTCAGGTTATTACTAGAGTGTTGTTAGAACAAGATTCCATCGTTCGAATAAAATCTGGGACGATACATTTTGGCCAGTTTTGGAATGTCGATCGATGTTTCGTTAGAAGTAGTTCGAACGAGATTGGGTACAACATTAGAACGAGTTTCATTTTTTGTCAAGCACTAAAATATCGCTCGAAGTTACATTAGAAACCTGATCGAACGAAAAAGGGTACGCTATTCGAATGAGTGTGCAAATTTTTGTTTTTTAATTAAATCTTATCCAAATATCTAATGCTTATCCCTTTGGAATCAAATTTCTTATAAATAAAGATGTGGGATTTGAGTTTTAAACAACTAATTTTAACCCTTTTTCTAAGCCATTTTAGAGTTCCTTTTATGATCAAACTCTATTGTTTTTCATCCAAACCCCTTGAAAATTTAGAGACCACTTTACAAAATCAAGAAGAAAACATCCTTATTATAAACCCATTATAGAGTTCCTCTTTAATCCTGATTTGTGGAGTCTAGGCTCTACTGTGAAAAAAAGGTTGATCGGTGGATATCGAGGGAAGATTGCTTCTTGTGGGCGGTGTTGGACTGTGCCATTACTATAAAAGACTTGAAGAACTGTGCATCATACTTAGTGAACTAAGTAGTCTATAAGTCATATAGTGTCTGTCAATTCTTGTACAATGTTGAAATATAAGTTTTTCCCAAAAGAGATTTTTCCTTACTTCTTCGCATATTTGCATGTTTGGTTTGGCTTATTTGATTTTGACTTCATCATTACATACACACACTACATTAAATCAAGATAAAAAATTTTAAAAATTAAATTTGTGTGTGTTTGTCCTAAGATATAAATAAATCCATAGAATCTGCATTCTCAAATTGGTATCATAGTGGGTTATACCAAAATATCGTATGATCCTGATTTTTTCAGATTTTTTTTAGATACAAATTTTCTCAAATTGGTATCAGTGTTGATTCCACTAATATATTGTGTTATTCTTTTTGCAAAAAAAAAAATTTGGATATCAATTTTTTATATTGGTGATCTTTAAAAATTTGCATTTTATGGATAATTTGTATAATAGGATGCATGTTTTTTATGGGTCTAATTATGCTTATTTAAAAGCTAGGGTTAGGTCTGATTTAAAATATATTGATGAAAGCATCTGGTTTGTTTGTGAAAGAGGGTGGACACCACCCACAATGACCAATGGTGATGTCATAGGGCCAAAATCTGTCTCTACTTGGATAGAAGAGAAATTTAAATGGAGTAATTTTAACTTACGTAGCTTAAGTGCCATTTCTAAAGTCGTTACCCTGATGAGTTTCACCAAATCATAATGCACACCACGTGTAAAGAAGCTTTGGATACCCTCCAGCTTACTCATGAAGGGATCAATTTTGTGAAATCTTTTATGCTACAAAATCTCACCACACAAATTTGAGACTATTACCATTCTAAAGTTTGAGTCGTTTGATGAATTTTATGCAGGATTGTCTATTAAATTTAACTCTAGTTTTAATTTAGGTGAGAAAATTCCTCACGCTTGTAGTTAAAAATATTTTGAGATCACTTCCGTCACGTTTTATTTTTAAGGTTACTGTGGCCATCCCCAATCCTCGCAACGGGAGAGACAAAGAAGAGGGTATCTTCTATATCGAGAGGATCTTGGTCTCGCGCATCCCTCTCAGGAGAGCTTTGGCCGGCATCGGTGATGAGGAGAAAAATATAGAGAGATGGACTCGCCAGTCTATTTGACTCAAAATAGACAAAAGAAAAAACGGAGCCATCCCAAAGGACAACATCCAAAGACATACTGATACATACGAAACCAAAATAATTCGAAAAGGGTACGGATCTCAAGTTACGAAATGGGAAGGTGTTAGGCACCCATTCCGCCCTTGCGGTCTCTCATGGGTTGTTACTATTTTCCTTTATTTCCCTGTGATATGTATGCATGTGTATATGTGATGGAAATAGAAATCCTCGGCTTGTATCATGGAAGAGATAAAGCGAGTCATCCGTAGGAATGTTCCTAAAAATAATATTAGAAAATAGGATTTATGCGATTATCTTAGCGTTGATCGTTGTAATGGACCAATAACGCATATGGAATAATATGTCATTAAGAATAAATATATGTATTATAGAATCTAAGAGAATTAAGTTAAAGAATATAGAAAAATAACAAAAATGGAAGGAATAGGACTCGAGTCTCGGGTTTTACCCTGAGACGCCTACGTAGCCTATATAGGCATCAAAGTCCACGTAGTTCGTATACAAAACGAGGGATGGGATTTATCCCATCAATCCAATCGGGAACTTCTCTTACATGTGTGTGTGTGCAAAAAGTGTTTTAGTTGTGAGAAAAGTGTGAGAATTCCCGTTTGAAATTTATGAGCAAACCCTCTTTTTCTTTTTCTTTTTTCTTTTTCTTTTTCTTTTTGGGTCTTATTTATACGAAAATAAGAGATATGGAATAATACTAAATAAAAAGTATATTAGGATATGTGAGATGAGAGAATAAAAGTGCTAATTAATAAAATAAGTTAATGTGAATTTAGGAGAATTTGAAGAGAAAGTTAAGAAAGTTGGACCTTCTTGAAGATCTTGAGCTCGATCTTGAATGTTTGAGAGCATCCCTTGCACTTGGATGATGATGAAGGGTAGTTAATTCACTAAGTTTGATGAAAATGATGATGAAAATTGAGGGTTGAAAAGGGATTTGGATGTGGAAATCACGATGACTTCAGGACAGGTTTTCTGAATTCGCTGAGATTGATGGATTTCAGATCTTGGGTCCCCTTGTAATGAGGTCAGACCCTCCTTCTTCTAGGCCTAGGGCATTGCCGATCGGCATATGCCTATTCCTTCCAATCGGCAGGTGATTTTAGGTACACTGCCGATATGCAGGGTTTGGAACCTGCCGTTTGGCAGTCTCTTTCAGGTTCCTTCAGAAAAATAGCTGTGAAACGCAAACCGTTGATTCGAATCGCGCATGGGGTGAACCGATGGAAAGGTAATTCAGAGACCTTCGAAAGTCCTTGAGAATGCTCCCAGGTCTAGGAGTTAACTTTGGGTCAAATATGGCTTGTAAGCGCTCGTCAGTCCTTTAGACGGGGGATCGTCGAACGCAAACGGATCGTTCGTCCGCATGGTAAGTTAGAATTGTGCACGGGGCTGACCATTGGAAAGGTTAGGAGATGTAGTTCAACTTTCCAAAGAGTTTGACTTAGTTCAGGGAGTTGACTTTGCTCAACCGGGCCCTGGAAGCATTTGATGACCTTTTCGAGTAAGATGGATCATTCGTCTGCACCGTAAGTTAGAATCATGCACGGGATGGACTGTTGGAAAGGGGTTTTAGTGCTCTTTGAAGATTAATTCAGTCATGGTCGGGATGAAGAGTTGGCTTTTGTCAAATGGAGCCTGGGAGCGTCCGATGGCCTTTAGGTCAGGTTTTAGGGGAAAATAAGTCGTTCGTCCGCACCGTGAGTCAGAATCCTGCATGGGGTGGACCGTTGGTAAGGGGTTTCAATGCCTTTTGAATATTCATTCAGTCTTGATCGAATTGAAGAGTTTGACTTTTTGTCAAACGGAGCCTAGAAGTGCCCAATAACCTTTAGGTCAATACCCGAGTTATGACTTAGGTTTGTAATGGTGAAGGGAGGTATTAGGGACTTGAGGAGAGGTTGGGGGTGATAGAATGGGGTGTCTATAGAGCCCCACGATGGATGAGTTTCGAAAAAATGATATCTGTCGAATAGATACCGCGTGATGCCTTTGAAAGAGTATAACCAATTCAGAGGGTCGAGGTTGATTCTGAGGACCTAAGGAGGAGGATGACCGATTCTATAGGTTAAGACCGATTCTGAGGACCTAGGGATGAGGATGAGGATGACCAATTCTGCGGGTCGAAGCCAATTCTGAGGGCTTACATTGTGATGACCAATTCTGCGGGTCGAAGCCAATTCTGAGAGATTAAGTTGTGATGACCAATTCTGTGGGTCGAAGCCAATTCTGAGGACTTAGGTTGAGATGACCAATTCTATGGGTCGAAGCCAATTCTGAGGGCTTAAGTTGAGATGACCAATTCTGTGGGTCGAATCTAATTCTGAGGGCTTATGTTGAGATGACCAATTCTGTGGGTCGAAGCCAATTCTAAGGGCTTAAATTGAAATGACCAATTCTGCGGGTCGAAGCCAATTCTGAGGGCTTAAGTTGAGATGGAAAATTCTGAGGGTTAAAGACAATTCTGAGGGCTTAAATTGTGATGACCAATTCTGTGGGTCGAAGCCAATTCTGAGGGCTTAAATTAAGATGAAGATGACCAATTATGTGGGTCAAAGCCAATTCTGAGGCCTTAAATTGAGATAACCAATTCTGCGGGTCGAATCCAATTCTGAGGGATTAGGTTGAGATGAACAAATCTGCGGGTCGAAGCCAATTCTGAGGGCTTAGGTTGAGATGGCCAATTCTGCGGGTCAAAGCCAACTTTAAGGGCTTAGGTTGAGATGACCAATTTTGCGGGTCGAAGCCAATTTTGAGGGCTTAAATTGAGATGACCAATTCTGCGGGTCGAAGCCAATTCTGAGGGCTTAAAGATGACGGTGACCAATTTTGCGGGTCGAAGCCAATTCTGATGGCTCAAGTTGAGATGTTCTCGCGTAACTCTGTCGAGAAAATTACCTCGTGATTTTGATTTGAGCTGGACAGCTTATTGCAAGGGAAATCCTCGTATCTTTTGGAGACTTTGCGGAGGAATAGCCAATCTGATGCTATAAATTCCACTAGAGAAGTGATTAGGTGGTACAGGGTTTAGACTTATTGCTCGGGGAAATTTAAGACCTTTGGGGAATAGGAGATGATCCTGAAGTTTGGGATTCTTTAGGGGTCCTCCGGGGACGTTGCCAGGAGGAGATTCACTTGGCTTTTGAGAGTTTCTCTGGGTAAAAAGGGGTTTCTCTTGAGGGACTGCGGAATTTTCTTGGTGAAAATGTTTTAAATCCTCTCCGGGTTTTATAGGAATTTTCTGAGGATTTTTTAGGGTTTTCTGGTATTTTTTGGGAGTTTTCGTACCAAAATTTAAGGGGGGTGCCGGTCGGCATGGTGTAGAGGGTGCCATTCGATAGTGGCACGAACTTTTGGACTGCGTTGAGAAAATAAAGGGGCAGTGCCAATTGGTAGGTTTGGGGTCAGTGTCGATTAGCATAACCCTTGGCTTCCTATAAAAAGGGGCGGGTTCCACTCATTTTTCCCAGCCTCTTGCCTTATCTCTTTCTGTGATTTTCTTCTGCGAATCATTTTAACATTTCGTAATCTAAAAAATGGTCGCTTTTTTGAGCACTGCAGTACACACTAAGTGGTTAGCTGTTGATGACTGGGAGAATGTAGAGTAGAGGGCTAGGGTGCCTCTTGCTTTGGGGAGTGAGAACTCTTTTTATGCATTTGAGCCAGTTACGGATGAGCCGAATTTACTGCGGGAGACGTCGCATCATCGCTCTTTGAGGGTGGTGAACCCTGGCAGCTATGTAAGTACAAAATAACTTTTGGCATTCTCTTTTGGTGATTTACTTTTTTCTTGGATTTTGATAAGGTTTTTCTTTTGACAGTCCGATGTCGCTTTATCGACTATGCGTGCCCGCGGGACGACGGGGCTTAAGGATGTCTGGGAGCACCTTCCACCGGTGGTGCATTGGGTAGTATCATCAGCAGGCTGTGGGAGGCTGACATCTATTCTGGATGAGATGCCTCGTTTGATGGCGGTCTTATGCGCTCTAGGGGAGAGGTGGTGGGACACTACCCACACCTTTCATTTTGGCTTTGGGGAGATGACTATGACTCCCATAGATGTGCAACATCTACTGGGGCTGGAATGCGATGGGGAGAAGATAAATGTGGATCACTCTTTACGGGTGACGCCGGAGGCAGTGCGGGCGGTGCTCGGTGATGTGGGGAGGATAGTGTCTGGGGACTCTATTTGGTTGTCCATGCTGAGGGATATTTTGCTGGGCAGGGTAATTGATGCGAAGGATGGGCTGCAGGTGAGTCAGATGGCCCTGTTGTTCATTTTACTGGTGCTGGGGGGATTTTTGGTGGCGTCGAGCGGTGACGCTGCCCACTTATGATTTTTACCATACTTGAGGATATTTTCGAACATCTCTCTCTATGATTGGAGGAGCCTAACTTTGGAGACCCTTTATTTTTCTCTGGATGCATTCAGCCGGCGCTGTCGACAGTCTTTCACTGGAGCCACGTATCTCTTCAAGGTATTATTTAGTTTGCGCATTTTCCTTTCATGCACTCGCATTTTCCTTGTGCGACTTTTTTTTATTACGGATTCCTGTCTTTGACAGACGTGGTTCTATGAGGTGATTGGGAGTAATACCCAGTTGGTTTCTTTGAAAGACGAGACCATTGGGGACTTTTGTCGGTTGTATCGATGGCGCAAGGCCAAACGGTGGTCGATGAAGTCTCTTTCTCTAGAGGTTGTATGTCAGGTCTTGAATGGAATGACCAGTGATAGGGTAAGGCTTTTTCCTTTCTTCTGTCTAAGTGTTTGTGCGCTCTGATTCCATATTTCCTTATATCTGCTGCGGATTTTCCAGGTGACCTTTTACCCTTAGGGGACGACTATTCAGGACACGGGGTCGACTGGGGTAAATGCACAGGTGTGGCATTTGCTGGCGCATGAGTTTGGCCATTCTTGGTATCTTGGGGATAGGGTGGTTTAACAGATTACTGAGGAGGAGGTGGTGGTGCCACCTCCAAGGCCCCGGGCTGCTACCAGAGGATGCCAGGATCGCGATGATGATTGGCGAGTCCTATATGTTGTATACCGATGCCGCTGTGCCATATGATTATATGAACTTTGTGACGAGTTTTTTGATGTCACCCATCATATATGATGCACTTCCCTTCCCTCCTGCGAGTTTGAGTCAGCCAGTGGGCTCCCACAGCGTTGGTGGTCCATCGACGTCTGCGACGACAATGACTTCAGAGGTTCCCTTTTTGCGATTGCATACTCCTTCGTACAGCATTTAGCGGGATGATGGAGGGATGGTGCCTATGTTGCATCTTCCTCATGCAATGGACCACGAGGAGTTGGGCTTGACATAGGAGGTTCTTCATCCTTTGGTATACCTTTTTATTCCTTTCTGTTCTTTCTTCTTTAATTTAGTTTCTTTTCTGTTTGATACTGATTTTGCCTTTTCTTGCAGCAAGTCCGAGTGTCCACCACTTGGCTGACGGACATTAGGGACTGGATATCTTCAGCGACTGCCCATATTTGGGACGTGATTCCTATTCCTTCTTGCTTGGTGTCATCTGCTTCACTCGAAGAGGAGTCTGGATCGGGTAGCAATGGTGCGTCATCTCATCACAGAGGAAAGAGAGCGCATCGCATGGATGGAAGCTCTTAGGAGAGAGAGGGGGGAAGGGATAGTGAGAGAGAGAGAGAGAATGTGGGTTCGGGCTAAGTCCCGTTGTTTTTGCTTTTCTTTATTTCCTAAAAATTGATGTAACACAAAAAAATATCTATGCAATGCATTGGAGTTTTTTATTATCTTCTGATAGTGATGAATGAATGCATGGACATGCGCTTTTTTCTTTATTGCTGAGACCGTAAAAAGGAATATTTTTTAGATTTTGAAGGAAAGTTTTATTTATGAAGATGAAAGGGGATTTTGAAATTCTATTGAGAATATCAATTTATTTTTATTGGATTTTCTGATTCTGACAAAAAAGGAAAAAGGTAAGTTTGTAAAAATAGGGGATTGCCGATCGGTAAGCACCTTGTCTTTCCTATCGACAGGTCAGTCCAGTCCCATAAATTCAAAGCTTCGATTAACACCCTCTTTAGCCTTTTGTACCTTGTGGGGTAGGGTTCCCTTCGATTTCTGCAGGGGTTATGTCTTTTGTGAGGGGTTTTCTAGTATAAAAAGGGGTATGGGTGGAGTGTTTTCATCACACCTCCATATTTTTACTTTCTCATTCTGCCAGATGGGTCTCCCTGGTAGTGTTGAGTTTGCCAACTATCTCGAGACTTTGGAGTCAATGTGCTCCTATAACGTCGACTATGATGCTTTCAATATGCGTAGAGTATCTTTACGGCGTAATCGGCCCATAGAGTAGAACTTGCTGATGGTGGAGGTACAATTTTGGTACCCCGAAGACCATGTATTTCGCTTTGGCTTGGAAAACGTCTGTCCAACTTATGAGGAATTTTCTTCCATGTTGGGGATAAACCCTAATGTAGTGGCTGCTATGCCTGAGTTTTATCGGTCTTCCTGGGACTTGTTGGTTGGACTTCTCCACATCTCGCCCTCTGCCGGTAGACCTTTGGTTACTGGAGAAATGATTTCCCTTCCGGCGATGCTACGGTATGTGCATTTACAGGAGGTTGGTGATGTTGGCAATGATGGAGCCGTCATTTTGGGCTTGGTTTCAAAATTGCTACTATTGACTGGGGAATTGCTGGTGGACCCACAACTTGCACCTATTACTTCATGGATGTCATACCATCGCAATCCTACGACGGTGATACTAGCAGAGACTCTGAATGGCCTAGATGCCTGGCGAGAAGGTCATTCTGACTTTTTGAGGGGTAGCCCTGTGATGTTGTTCATGTGATTGTCTGAAAGATTCCGCCTAGTGACTCCTCTAGAATATCCCTTGTCGGTTGTACCTAACTTTTTTTTTGTGCCATTTCATTAGCGTTGGTCTGGATATCGAGAGCTGCGAGAACTGGTTTGTGGATCATGGGGCTCTAAATCTGTACTAGTCAGTGCCTTGGTGGGGACAGCTGCTGCCTATTCTGGAGCTGGGAGAATTCATTCGACTGGTTGGTCTCAGACATACCTCTTTATATTTTCGTTGGCGGCTTCTGCACCAATTTGGTTGGGAGCAGATTGTGCCACCTCGGACACTGAATTTCTTTTCGGTAGAAGATTTGACAGAGCGTCTGCGCATGCGACTTGGCTCTTTGTAGGAGAGTCGGTATCCATCGACCCGTCCCTCTCAGTCTGTTGGGAGAGTTTAGCACATCCTTGGGAATTATGTGAAGTGGTTGTGGAGAAGAGTAGTTAGCAAGATGTTGGAAGTGGAGACCGGACAACAGTGGCTTGTCTTATCTGATACCATGGAGGGATGTATTGTAGTTTTTTTAGGCTGGTTCGAGATTATCGGTCTATAGAGCGTCTGCGACACTCTATTCAGGAGGGGGAGGATTGGGGACCCCAGGATGTAGATGATGACGGAGCGGGCTCCTCTGGTAGCTGTGGGTAGGAATCTTAGAGAGTTTATTTTATAATGGGGAATAAATTTGGGAATTTTATTTGGCTTTTTAGAGAGGTAGGAGGAAGGGAGTTATCCATTCCTTTTCTTATGTAATTGTACCGTAATTTCTTATTAGTGAAATAAATAAGTTTTTGATCATCTTGTTGTGCTTTTCGATGAATTTTGTATATTGAATTATTTATACCGATCCCTGAGGCATACATAATCCTTTTGTTCAAGTATATGTTAGAATGAAATGTCGTTCTTAGAGATAAGAAAATAAATAGTTTTCGTGAAAAAGAAAGGGCCGTTCCCAAGTAAGATGTATGAGATGCCTACGTACCTCTGGGTTTTTTTTTTGAAAATGGTTTTTGTAGCAGATTAGGCCCACGTAGTTCTGGGTAGAGGGAAATGAATATTTTCTGTTAGAATAGAAAGGAGATGATAAGTGTCATAGCGCGCTGAGATTTCGAACTAGGGGTAAAATTTCTTGAGACAGTCCAGGTTGACTGGACGAGCCATCTCTTCTCCATCTAGGTCGATGAGCATGGAGGCACCGTCGGACAAGATCTTCTTTATAATGTATGGGCCACTCCAAATTGGGCTTGAATTTCCCTCTGGGGTCCCAGATGGGCTCTACTATTTCTTTGAGGGCTAGATCCCCTTCTCGAACACCGCGGTCCTTGACTCTCTTATTAAATGAATGCGCTATACGATGATGGTACCCTTGGATGTGATATAGAGTTTTCAATCTCCTTTCGTCCAATAGTGACAACTCGTCGAGACGGCTTTGATGCCAGTCCTCCTCACTGACATGGATTTCGAGCATAACACGAAGTGAAGGTATTTCTAGCTCCACGGGTAGGAATGCTTCCATGTAGTAGACTAGAGAGTAAGGGGTAGCCCCACTACAGGTTCGAATTGAGGCTCGGTAGCCCCAGAGGGCGTATGGGATTCGGTCGGTCGAATCTCGACAGCTTTCAGTCATCTTACTGATGATGGCTTTGAGATTTTTTTTGACTGCTTAGACTGCACCATTGGTCTGAGGACGGTAGGGAGAAGATTTGTGTCTTTGACTCCCATAATCATTGACCACTTTCATAACTTCTGCCATGAAGTGCAACCCGTTATCTGATACTAGCTTATGCGGGACCCCATATCGGTAGATAATGTTTTTCTTGATGAATTGGGCCACTTTCTTCGCATTCAGGACTGTGTATGACTCGACTTCGAACCATTTGGTTAAGTAATCAGTAGGATGAATTCATGACCGTTGGAAGCCTTCGGTGTAACCTTCCCTATGATGTCGATACCCCAGGTGGAGAACGACCAAGGAGAACTCATGTTGTATAATTCTCGCACAGGAAGGTGATGAAGGTTGGAAAACTGTTGGCATTTGAGGCATCCTCGGACATAAGCAATGCAATGCTGGATCGTGGTGGTCCAGTAGTAGCCTTGTCGAATGATCTTCTTAGCAAACATGTGACCGTTCACGTGGGGCTCACATTCCCCACTGTTGATGTAAAAAATTAGATTGCTTCTAATTATTTAATCACAGATAAATATAAATGAGACAAAATATTTTTAAGTGGTTCAGCCTTATAAGAATGGCCTACGTCCACTGTTTCTGTTATTGCCAAGTGTTTTGGAGTTCTCGATATGTAATTCTATCAAAAAAATCTGGTCCCTTTGAATGAGGGTGATACAATGTATTTATAGCCCTTAGGCTGTACATGTGAAAGGGTAAACAATTAATGCCCTTTAAGAATATACGTCTATATGATAAGCATTCAATGAATAGTTGAACTGTTGATTATCTGGCAATCAATGCTGTGGCCGAGATGCAGCTCGGACCGCCTTAGTTGCTCGTTGTTCAGGAGTTCCTCGGAGTGTTGGAGTTCCTCGGAGTACACTTGCTGCTCGGAGTGAGTATGACTTTTCCGGGGAAATAACCTTCCTCGTTGCTATTGTGCCACGTAGATCGACATGTGTCTTCTTATTATTCGTCTATATCGGCATACTAATTTTGGTATCAACAGAATTACATATCGAGAACTCCAAAACACTTGGCAATAGCAGAAACAGTGGACATAGGCCATTCTTATAAAGCTGAACCACTTTAAAATCTTTTGTCTCATTTATATTTATCTGTGATTAAATAATTAGAAGCAATCTAATTTTTTACATCAACAGATTGGCGCCGTCTGTGGGAAACGACTGTTGTTATCGTTTTTCACCAAAAATCATTCATCGTCAATGGCAGATTATCCGGAATCTAGCAATCGAAACGCTGGAAATGCTGGAAATCTTCCAAATCCCTCTGCACCTCCAGATCTGGCAGGAATTATGACGAATCTGGCTCAAGGACAAACCGCCATGCAAGAAACAATGCGGCAACTCATACAAACCCTTCATGGCGGTGCACCTGCACACTCGGGACAGCGAAGTGGTCAGAGGCAAACCTATTTACTTTCTTCACGATCCAGGCGTACACACGCGTATCGTAATGAGGAATCTGATGATTTCTCTTATCAACCTGGGCGAACTTCGTCAATACGGGCTACAGATACTGAGCAACGTATCACTCTCTCTCCAGAGAGACCCAGTGCGTTGGAAAGATTGAGCAGGGTATCTCATTTCAGCCGATTAGGCCCTAGGAGGAATAGGAGTCCACCTAAGACCATGTCGAGGAGTTTTCGACGACCATCAGATCTAAGAGAGGGATCAGCACAATCACGACCAGTTGCTCGTCAAGATAGATCTCAGGAGGCCACGTCAAAACAATCAATTGCTCGAACTAATAAGCCCGAAGAAGGAAATGATGCGTGGAAAGGTTCCATTCAGCGGTTGGAGGATAGATTGGGAGAAATGGCTAAGGCGAAGAACCCCCTACAACGAACTTTTGTTCAAGGGACACCTTTTATACAGGCTATTGTGGATTTTCCTACACCGTCGAAATTTAAAGCACCTGTGGTAACCCCCAAATATGATGGAAAGACAGATCCTGTTCTGCACATAGAGCAATATCAAGATGATGCCGACATCTATGATGTCCCCGACGAGATGAGATGCAGAGCATTTTCAGGAACTCTTACTGGATCTGCCCAGATATGGTACAACAATCTTCCTCGGGGTAAGATTTCAACTTTCTTTCAATTGGCCGAGTTATTCATCGGCAATTTCTGTTTTGGAGCAAAGCCAGTAAAACGGGTAGCACACTTGTTAAGTGTTAGATAAAAATCTGGTGGGAGTACTAGAGATTACACAACTTGTTTCAATAACGAGAAGCTGGAAGTCATAGATTATGAAGAAAAGACAGCAATCACCGCCTTGATGAGTGGGTTGTTTCCTAACAAGCTGTATTACACTTTGGCCAAAGATCCACCTACAACTATGTCAGAGTTGATGGCAAAAGCGTCCAAAATCATGAATGCCGAGGAGGCTATGGCTGCGAAGAAGAACATGGATAAAGAAACCAAGGTGGAAGTCGACAAATCTAAGAAGAAAGAGCATAAGGGCAATGGCGGTGACAAGCATTCCAAGAATAATAAGTCGTCATGGGAAGTCCTGAAGAAATTCGATAATTACACTCCTTTGAAAATGGGTATTAATCATGTCTTGGAAGAAATCAAGAATAACGAGGAAGTAAGGTGGCCAAAGAAACTGAGGTCGGACCCTGACAAAAGAAATAGAGATAAATATTGCAAGTTTCATAAGGATCATGGTCATATGACTAAAAATTGCATAGCCCTCCAGAATGAGATTGAAACGCTCATTAGACGAGGAAAGTTGTCAAAGTATGTTGATCGTAGAAATGAAAGAGGAAATGAAAACCGAGCAAGAGAGAGGTCTATATCTCCTCGTCGGGCAGAAGAAAACAGGAAAAGAGATCATGAAGATGATACAGAGGATGACCCCGATCTTCCTAAAAGGCCAAGGCAACCAGAACGCGAGGTATTTTCAAAACGTTTTGGAACATTTGATTGTAATGTTATTACTGGCGGAGATGCAGGAGGAGGAGATCTTACTGCAGAAAGAAAATCTTACCTCGTGAGGCTCAGGCTTGCTCATACATTTAGCGGATAAATTTGGCTGAGGAGGATCGCCCGAGGAAGATAAATAAAGAGAAGTTAGTCATTGTTTTTTCAAAAAACGACCTTGCAGGTGTTCTTTACCCTCACGATGACCCTTTGGTGATCAAAATGAGGATGAAAGAAGTAGTGATTTCAAGGGTTCTGGTAGATAATGGTAGTTCGGCAGACATCATGTTCAATTCATGCTTTGACAGTTTAAATTTAAAATTATCTCAATTGGAGCCTTATCACAGACCTCTCTTGGGTTTTGCTGGCGAGAAGGTTTTTCCACTTGGGACGATCAAGTTGGATATATTCATTGGAACTTGGCCTGCTTGTCGAACAGATAGAATACGCTTCTTTGTGATGGATAAGAATATGAAATCAGCTTACAACATCATCATGGGAAGAGTTGGTTTGAACAAGTTCAAAGCAGTTCCATCTACAGTACATGAGTGTTTAAAATTCCCAATAAATTTTGGAGTAGGAGTTGTGAAAGGTGATCAAAAAGTAGCTCGGGAATGCTATTATTCATCTGCCGAGAAAGAGGATCTTGAAGAGTCAAGGAAAAAGACTACTACCTACCAGGTGGATGAAGGTACAGAAATTAAAACACTGGATCCCAGAGATGAATCCCAACTTGTAAAAGGACAGGTGGTGGAATCTACAGAAAATGTTATTCTTGACGACGGTTCGACGTTGGATGCTTCAATAAAACAGGAGTTGATAACTTTCTTGAGAAACAGAAAGAAAACTTTTGCATGGAGTTATGAAGACATGCCAGGAATAGATCTAAGCTTCTTATGTCATGAGCTCAATGTGAATAAGGAGATCAAGCCTGTAAAGTAGAGAAGAAGAGTATTTAGTCCCGAGAAGAATCAAGCTACACAAGAGGAGGTCGAGAAGCTCCAAAAAGCCCAATTCATTGAAGATGTGAAATATCCAGACTGGTTAGCAAATGTGGTGATGGTAAAGAAGAAAAATAATAAATGGAGAATGTGTGTTGATTTCACTGATCTCAACAAGGCATGCCCAAAGGATCACTTTCCATTGCCCAGAATTGATCAACTAGTGGATGCTACCTCAGGACACGAGCTGCTCAGCTTCATGGATGCTTACTCTGGCTACAACCAGATCAAAATGAAACCTGAAGACAGGGAAAGTACTTCTTTTATTACCCCTAGGGGAACTTATTGTTATAATGTTATGCCTTTTGGTTTGAAAAATGCAGGAGCGACATACCAGCGGCTGATGAACAAAGTTTTTGCCGAACAAATCAGTTGCAATATGGAAGTCTATGTCGATGATATGCTGACAAAGATCAAGAAAGCTGCGGATCATCTAGTTGACTTAGGTCAGACCTTTGATCAACTGGATAAATACCAAATGAAGCTCAACCCGACGAAGTGCACATTTGGAGTACGAGAGGGAATGTTCCTCGGGTACATTGTCAACCAGCGAGGCATCGAGGCGAATCCAAAAAAGATCAAAGCTCTTTTAGGGTTGCGATCTCCAATGACGAAGAAAGAGGTGCAGAGTCTTACAGGACGAGTTGCAGCGCTCAATAGATTTGTATCCCGAGCAACTGATAGATGCCTCCCATTCTTCAAAACACTTCGAAAAACTTTCGAGTGGAATGATGAATGTGAAAAAGCCTTTCAAGACTTGAAGAAATATTTGGGAGCACCTCCACTGTTGTCCAGGCCAGTAATGGGAGAAAAGTTGTACTTATACCTGGCAGTATCAGAGAATGCAGTCAGCTCGACATTTATCAGAATGGAGAATGGAGTCCAGAAGCCAATTTATTACACAAGTAAGGCTTTCCGAGGTGTAGAGATCAGGTACCCGAAGCTGGAAAAATTGGCATTGGCATTAATTGAAGCAAGTAGAATAATGAGGCCATATTTCCAGGCCCATACCATCGTCGTATATACCGACATGCCATTGAGACAAGCCCTTCATAAGCCAAAAAAATCAGGGAGACTGATGTACTGGGCAATAGAGCTCGGTGAATATGATATTGTGTATGAACCCAGATCATCATTAAAAGGGCAAGCTGTAGCAGATTTTATAGCAGAGTTTACTTACCCTGATACCCACGAAGAACAAAAGTTGCTCGCTGATCAACCTGTGGATGTTACAGGATCAACAAACACAAACTCGGACCAACTCCGGTTGGTAAAAGGGCTTGTGGATATTGAAGGATCATCAAATTCGAGCTCAGACCAACTCCGGTTGGTAAAAAGGCGAGAAGAGATAATCGACGAGGAGCGAGAAATACAAGGGGAGGACGAAAGGAAACAGCAAATATTTCACTGAGGAACTCTGTCAGATAAGAAATTTGTAGACGAGTTACATATATGGAGATTATATGTAGATGGGTCATCTTGCACAACAGGTTGTGGAGCAGGGATTGTTTTGAACACCCCAGACGAGATTGACATGGAATACGCCCTGCGATTTCAATTCAAAGCTTCCAATAATGAGGCCGAGTATGAGGCCATGATAGCAGGTCTTAAATTAGCAAAGATTATGGAAGCACAACAAGTGATGGTATTCAGTGATTCTCAATTAATTGTGAATGAGATGATGGGAACATATGCAGTTAAAGGAGAATTAATGGCCAAGTATCATGAAAAGGTGATGGAGTTGTTGGCAGAATTTGCTGCCATTCAGTTGATCAGAAGACCAAGAATGGAGAATGCACGAGAAGACGCACTGGCTCGACTAGCATCAGCTACTCGTACCGAGCTGCGAAGAACGATACCAATTGAAGTATTAGAAAGTCGGAGCATAGATGAAGACCTGACGATGAATATTATTACCCTTGATTTAGGACCATCTTGGATGGATCCCATCAGGGAATATATTGAAGAGGGAGAATTACCGGAGGATAAGCTCACTGCCAAGAAATTAAAGTTTAAAGTTGCTCGGTATGTACTAACTAATGGTGTTCTGTATAGACGAGGAATTATGGCAGGTTTGCAAAGATGTGTACATCCCTCCGAGGTGAAAGAATTGATTGAAGAGATCCATGAAGGGTCCTGTGGAGCCCATATAGCAGGTCGGACTCTTTTGCAAAGGGTGATGACGCAGGGATACTACTGGCCAACGATGAGGGCTGATTGTATAGCCTATGCTAAGAGATGTGATAAATGCTAACGTTTTTCCTCCGTCCGATGAACTCCAAAGCATTGCTGACACCCATAACTTCCCCTTAGCCATTTGCCATGTGGGGAATTGATTTGGTTGGACCACTGCCAACGACCCGAGGAAGATTCAAGTACCTCGTAGTCGCAGTGGATTATTTTACTAAGTGGGTAGAAGCTGAGCCACTTATTGATATGACATACGAGAAGGTGTACCAGTTCGTTTGGAAGAACATCATCTGCCGATATGGTCTCCCTCATGCCTTCATCACAGACCATGGAACACAATTTGATAACGACGAGTTCGCCGCCTATTGTCACCAGTCAAATATTTTGAAGGTTCATTCAGCACCAGGCCATCCTCAAAGCAATGGACAGACTGAAGTGACGAACAGAACATTACTAAATGGTTTGAAGAAGAGGCTAAGTGAGGCTAAAGCTAATTGGATTAATGAGCTACAGTCAGTATTGTGGGCTTACTGAACAACCCCCCGAGCAGCAACTGGAGAATCACCATATATGCTGGCATTTGGAAGTGAGGCCGTGATACCTGTCGAGTTGGGTCTTCCAACACACAGAGTGCTAAATTTCTATTCCCCAGTCAGCGACTTAATGAGAAGATTAGATTTGGACATGCTCGAGGAGGTTAGAGAAGAAGCAGCCATTAGGAATGCTGCTTACCAACAACGAACAGCTCTATTCTACAACAAGAGGGTGAAGAAATGCGACTTAAAAGAAGGAGATTACGTGCTAAAGAAGGTCATTCAGAAGCACAATAAATTGGAAGCAAACTGACATGGACCTTACCGAGTTACAAAAGTTGTTCGACCAGGAACTTACCGAATAGCGACTCTAGAAGGTGAGGAATTTAAGAATGCATGGAATGCTGAACACCTACGCAAGTATTATCAGTGATGTAAAATGTAAAGCAGTTCCATCAATATGAATAAAACGATGATATTTCGCCATCTTCTCTCCTTTTATTGAAAGTTTTTCGGGGAATACTAAAGTGTAACACTACGCTGCTCGGCAGTAAAAAGAAAACGATAGTTGAAGCCCAGACCAACTCCGGTTGGTAAAAGGGCGAGAACACGATAGTTCAAGCTCAGACCAACTCCGGTTGGTAAAAGGGCGAGAAAAAACTATACTCCTTTGGTTAGGGGGCGTACACTAGCTCAGACCAACTCCGGTTGGTAAAAGGGCGAGTGGACATGATAGTTCGAACTCAGACCAACTCCGGTTGGTAAAAGGGCGAGAACAAACCATACTCCTTTGGTTAGGGAGCGTACACTAGCTCAGACCAACTCCGGTTGGTAAAAGGGCAAGTGGACATGATAGTTCGAACTCATACCAACTCCGGTTGGTAAAAGGCCGAGAACAAACCATACTCCTTTGGTTAGGAGGCTGACGCTGGCTCAGACCAATTTTGGTAAAAGGGCAAGTGGACATGATAGTTCGAACTCAGACCAACTTCGGTTGGTAAAAGGGCAAGAACAACATTCCTAAAAAGGCCAACGTGTTTGGTTACGAAGCAAAATACTCCTAAAAATGCCAATCTCAGTTGGTTAGGAAACAAGATATGCTCTCAAACGCCAACTTATGTTGGTCGGGAGGTAAGATTATTACAGAAAATACAAAAGTTCCTCGAAGAACAAAATATTCCAAACTGAACCAAGTATGGTTGGTCGGGGATACAAACCCACTAACTGTAGTTGGTCGACGAGGACAAAATATTCCAAACTGAACCAAGTATGGTTGGTCTGGGATAAAAACCCACTAACTGTAGTTAGTCGACGAGGACAAAATATTCCAAACTGAACCAAGTATGGTTGGTCGGGGATAGAAACCAACTAACTGTAATTGGTCGACGAGGAGAAAATATTCCAAATTGTACCAAGTATGGCTGGTCGGGGATAAAAACACACTAACTGTAGTTGGTCGACAAGCATAATTTAACAACCTTGGTTGGTTGGAAAAATTTTCAACATTTTACTCATTACTTTATTATTAAGTGATCGAGCAACATTACTGATACTTGTAACTTTTTAAGTTGGTCGATGAACCACACAATATTGTTATGCAAGCACAAATATAAAGTGTTTGACAAGTACAAGACAATAGCAATACAGATTTGCAAACGAAAATGAAAGTCTTTCATAAAATTCAGAATAAATTACAAGTTACATTGATAATTACATGGATATGTATACTAACTGTTACATCAAAAATTCCTATTCTATTGGTTTTTTCCCCTCAGCTTTCGATATAGGTTCCTCTCCAGCAGGCGGATCATTTAAAGACTGAGGAGAATTGATGAAGTTCAAATCCTTCAGCATCCTGACGTTCATCACAGAAGGTCGATCTAGAAGATGCTCGGGACGAGATACCTCGATCTGAGAATGAAGATTGTAATCACCGAGGTATTTTACAATTAAGCTCCGAGGAATGGCACGAGCTGGGATCCATTCCATGTCCAAATTATACGGTGGCACAGGCAATTCAAGTACCCCAGGATCATAATAGTCCCACAGATAGTGTCCTTGTTCGAACTTCAGCACGCCCAAGGCATTCAGACAGCCTTGTTTGTAGCCCTCATTATTGGCATTCTGGATACGATCATCCAAATGGAATAGTGCTTCGTTATATCCAGCCATCCAGAACTCCCTGGGCTGTTTGTGAAATTGAAATGTTAACCTTTCAAGCTTCTCGTGAAGATTCTGGATGAAAAGTTCATTAGTCTCCAACACTAATTTCTTTGAAGAGAGTTGTTTTTCCAGTTCTCTAATTTTCTTTGACATGTCAAACAAAGCCTGATTTTTTTCCATCAATTGGAATGCTTGGTTTTCCAACGCTGATTGAGTACGAGCTTCTTCAACAGTACGACGAAGAACTCTTGATCGTCCCCGAGCAGGTTGAGTATTTTGTTCCTCGACAACATTCTGAGCAACTCCTCCTCGTCCACGAGAACCTCTTCCTCCTCCTCGAATAGCAGTAGAAGGCCCAGCTCTTCTCAGAGCTTCTAACTCTTCTCGCAACTTGGCATTTTCCACTTCTAAAAATGAGAATCCTTCATCGATGACCGATACCCGGGCAGTGGAAGATGAAGCAACAGACCTCAGCTGAGCTAGTTCTTTTTGCAGATTGTTGTTTTCTTGTTCCAATAGCTCAGCGATTTTGCCTGTGCGGTTCGACATCTGCTTTTAATGTTCTCTCTCTCACTTCATAGCCAGAAAGCATCTTGTCATAGCCTTTGTCTGCACTAAGTTGTTTGATTTTCTTCTCATACCCTTCGTGAAAAAAAGCTAAAGACTCTTTATACTGCTGCTGAAGTTCATCGAGAGTACCTTGCAAGTCTTCAATCATTTCATAATAAGCCACATTGTTGGCTACAGCACGATCAAGAAGGCATTTCAAGAATTGATATGACTCCACTGCTTGGTCTGAAGCATCTCGACCAAGAATATCTACAATCTGGGATTTGTCCAAGTCAGTGTGGCCAGCCTTAAAATATTCATTACACTTTCGAAGCAGAGTTGTGTCATGGCAGACAGCAATTCCATTCTAGCCATAAACTAGTAAAGAAGAGAAGGCAAGAGTTAATAAAAAAGCAGACAGAACATCAACAACACAGAGAAACAAAAAAGCTGATTTTTTATTACATCATAGAAAGGAGTACAGTGTTCAGAATACAGAGTACAAGTAACAAAAGAAAATACCGAACAACTTCACACCTTTTCCATATCTCCCAAGACTTTCTCGGGAGGCTGGGATGAGGAGCTCGGTTGCTCGGTGGAAACAATGAGTTGGTCGGCTAGGGCTGGAACTTGTTCAGGAGGAGCAGGAAAAGATGAAAGCTCCTCGTCGGCAGGCTGAGTGAGGATTGGATCACCCCCTACCATTGAAGATTCTTCAGAGGCAGCTTCGTCCTCTTCTTCATCTTCAATATTTGGGGATGGACCAGGGAGATGTTGTTGAAACAATTCTGAGTCCTCATTAACCTTTAATTCTTGCAGGGCAGCCACCCAACCATCTCGGAAGTATTTCAAACTCCTCGGTGGCTTTCAACTTAGCCTCCACCTCCTCCTTTTGACAATTCACTTCTCGCAGAAGGGATAATTCTTCTTCTGCCATTTTCAACTTATTTTCAAGCTCCCCAAAGCTCTTGATCTTCTCGTCATACTTCTTTTTCTCTCCCTCCAAATCTTTCACCTTATTTTCCAAACCCTTGGAAACTTCAACGAGCTGCACCTTCTCTGCCTCAACTGCAGCCAATTTCTTCTCCCATTCAACCTTATCCTCGTCATACTTTTGACGGGACTCCTCCAAAGATTTGGTCAAACCTAGTAAAGCATCCTCCACTCCGGACGAGGATCTAAAAGCCTTGATCGCTTCATCCTTCTTCACAATGGTGTTAAAGCAACTCACCAGCTGAAAAAAGGAGATAATGATAAATCAGCACAGAGATACATGTATTGATGGAAAGAAAGAAAATTCATAATATGAGAAACTTACTGAAGCAATGTGACGAGTAGCCACGGATGTAAGCATATCCCTAGACATATTCTCCTCAATTCCTTGGACTTCAGGAATGGTCCAAGTCTTTACCGAGCTCATTGTAGAGCTCGGAGGAATAATAGTTGGAACACCAGCTCCACTAACTTGGAGTTGGGTAATGTTTTCAGCCAAATTGACCGAGGAGGATTTCTTCAATCTCCTCGGTGGCACTTCAACAGTTTCAACCAAAGAAGAGCTTTTGGTTGGGGAGATGGTGACCACTTCCACAGGTGCATTTTTCTTGCTCGGAGCCACTGGGGGCTTCTCGGCAGCCTTCTGAGGAGCAACAGAAGGGGTAGCATCTACTTTCTTTATCCCCTTTTGGACATCAGTTTTGTTTCTTTTTCCATCTCCAGCAGAGGTAGTCTCCTCAAAGATAGCAGGAACTCTTCTTTTGCCCATTTTCTGACTCAAAGGAATATGAGAGTCTGGTGAAGAATCCTCAGGAGCTGGCGCTGGTTCACCAGTGCTGATTACAGGGCGAGCAGTGACAGAGGTTGTATAAATCCTATACTGCAACAAATATGAAGCAGACCTGATGTGTTCGTCTGCAACTCTCTGATGCAAACTCCAGATAAGTTTCAAATGCTTAATGTTTACTTTTGATTCTTTTGGAGTCTTTCTTTTGCTGTCAACTGCAAACAAATACATAGTGAAATATCAGTCATACATTTTATCAAACATAATGAAATCATAATTTCAGAAATAAAATAAAATGAAAATAACATATCCCATTGCCATATGGAGGGCATCTGGGACCTTGATGTACTTCATCTCCAATCAAAGGGGCATGTTGCCAGTTTTTAATAACTACCCCATGTTCAAAATAATCCATATTGGCATCAGGGAGGTTGACTACTAAAGCCCTATTCAAAAATCTAGTTTTTAAATAAAAAATATTATCTAGAACAGCCCATCTATAACAATACATAATCTCAGGAATTCCTATACGGGTTCCATGAGTTTGATTTAACCTATACACCCCATTAACTATTCTCCATGTGTTGGGGGCTATTTTTGCAGGAACAACATCGAAATAATGACAGAACTCTAAGCACAAAGGGTTTGGTGGAAAAGAAAATCCACATTCATCAATAAAGAGGCTGGGGAACCAATGTCCCTCAGCCAAACGAAAATAATCTAAAGGCTCAGAAAGATCCTCCAGAGTTACCCAAGATGGAATAGAAAAATCAGAACGGAATTTCTCAAGAGATTCAATAACATAAACCATGACGAATAAAAGAAATGAAGAAGAAGAAGGAAGAAGATCTTACAGGAAAAAGGGAGATCTGTTGACAATGAACAAGAAAAGGATGAACGCACTAGAGAGAGAAAGACTATGGAAAACTCGAAAGCAGAAATTGAAAAAGGTAGAAGACGATGGGATTGCCTATGAAGCTTAAATACTTTGCCTTGGGAAACGGTGAAAGAAATGATTACAAAAAAGAAACTATTACGCTACCGGCGGCTAAAAGGATAAAAAGTGCGCGAAGATCGAAGCGCTTATAAAAATTCAAAAAGCCAGATTCTGCGAATCTTAAAGGACGTTCGAACAGGGAGAAAATGTTCCTAAAAACCAGGAAGGTCATTTTATTATTGCCATATACCGAGAAAGAATGTTCCATATTCCTCAAAGTTCGAAATATGAAACATTGGGGGCTTCTGTTGATACCAAAATTAGTATGGTGATATAGACGAATAATAAGAACACACGTGTCGATCTACGTGGCAAAATAGCAACGAGGAAGGTTATTTCCCCGACCAAGTCATACTCACTCCGAGCAGCAAGTGTACTCCGAGGAACTCCAACACTCCGAGGAACTCCTGAACAACGAGAAACTAAGGCGGTCCGAGCTGCATCTCGACCACAGCATTGATTGCCAGATAATCAACAGTTCAACTATTCATTGAATGCTTATCATATAGACGTATATTCTTAAAGGGCATTAATTATTTACCCTTTCACATGTACAGCCTAAGGGATATAAATACATTGTATCACCCTCATTCAAAGGGACCGGATTTTCTTGATAGAATTACATATCGAGAACTCCAAAACACTTGGCAATAACAGAAATAGTGGACGTAGGCCATTATTATAAGGTTGAACCACTTTAAAATCTTTTGTCTCATTTATATTTATCTGTGATTAAATAATTAGAAGCAATCTAATTTTTTACATCAACACCCACTATGGATTTTCTGTATTACCTCTTCAATGTCAGCCCCTGCGATGTATTGTAGATGAGTTCCATCGAAGTTCCTTTTGAATAGTGCTTTGTGACAGATGATGTACTAGGCGGCCAGTCTTCGGAGGGTTGCTCAGTATTTCTTATTGGAACCCTCGGGATACCTACCATACTTGAGGAGGTACTAGATATCATAGTACCAATAATTGTCTAGCTCGAGATCTTCTTTGGTGATGAGCTCAATGTGGTAGTAGTGGGTTGGCTTATCTTGCTTTTGAACCAGGAAGGGGGGCATTATTATTCCTTCAGGAATGTCAATCATGGAGGCTAAGGTGGAAAGTGCATCGGCTAGGTTATTCTTTGCTCGAGGTAGGTAGTGGAAGGTGATATCTTGGAATTGGGAGGCTAGTTCTTCTAAGTGGGCATGGAAGGGTTGGAAGGTGATATGCTTAAGTGTCATTAGCACACACCTCCACCTATTACACTTGTATATATCCTTGTTTACTTAAATTTATCACACACCACTTGTGGTTGATCCATGCTTATATTCACTACCACAAACTCACTTATAGATATTCACACATCACTCACAGATCCATGCTTATTGTAATATTCATGGTCCATGCTAGATTTACTTTTCATGATTCTTAGACATTCTTACTTATTAGCATAGTTCTCATCATGTCAAATAAAATACTCTCTCCATAATATACTAATAAAAAATCATGCATTTTTCACACTAGATCACCAAGAGAATTGCTATATTGACCAAAAAGTGTTCCGTACTGGGGTGTCATTTTGTGATGGGCGCTGGTCTGACAGGTCACAGTTAGCCTAGGCAATACGACTCTCTCATTCCATTGGCCAAGTACCTTTGATGTATATCGAACGGTTCCCCCAGCATCGTACCGCTTGATCAAACTCATGATGAGAGGTATATAGCAGGGAATTCATTCAGGTACGTCGAGTATATCAAATTCTCTCTCATACGTACTGCCTCCACGAGGTCTATAATGAGGCAATTCACGTACACTCAGGTTTATCAAATTGATTGTCCACACATATCGATTACCCTCAAAATCAAGATCTATATAGTGGAAGTCGCATAAAAGGGGGGAACCTTTTCACTAGTCCAACAACTGCATACCCTCATATAGGCATCAAACCTAGGGCACTCATACTTAGTTTTTCAGTTACTACACAAAACTCTGCCGAAATGCTAGGTTGGCATGCCACCCAAATTTTTGCACGATTTTATCTTTTTCCAAAATGGGACCCTGTCCACGAGCCTGACAACAAGTCAAACCATGTTTTACATATTATTCAAACCTAATTTTCTAGGCTCGAGTCCCATTCGGGACTTCTTTTTTCATTTAGGTGAACCTAATAGAAGTGAAAACATAATAATTATAATAATAATAATAATAATCATGCTGAGACTCTTCTCTTGTTTTTCCTCCCTCCTTACCAAAAGTGTTAAAAAACTTTTACCCTCCTTTTATCAAAATACCAAAAACAATTTACCCTCCCCTTTCCCCCCCAAAAAATATCAAAAACGTTTTCCCCTTTTCCTATAATAGTTTCTTCCTTTTCTCTTTCAAAAATAAATTCGAATTATTTTCCTTCTCAGGTCAATCGCGTACCCGACATTTGTCCTGGATCCTTATTGGCTTCGGTCTTATGTAGAACCGTCCCGAAGCTCTGTCAGTTCTCTTACAGCTTTCTTCGAGTTTCAAATCCAGCTGCATCAACTCTCCATGAAAAATACAGACAAATTACCGAATGTGAAGCCTTTTTTTATGACGGTCGTAGTCCAACTTACCACCAAGATTGACAACCGTCAAACTGAGGTTCATGAGATGCATCAAAATTGATTCTCCATTCCCAAAGAGCCTGAGGTCCTTTTCCCTTGTGCTATGGGTTTACCCGCACCTGACCATATTTGCATCCCAAAAGAATATAGCACACTCCATGTGCCCCTCCTGGTAATGGGCCACTGCCAGCCCATCTCCCTATGCCTAATCTTGCCTAGCCAGGCGCTAACGTACAAATACCCATCGATCTGAAGGAAGAATAGAACCTTAAGTTGTTAACCAAGAAGTTTGACCAGGATTGAATCTCCGAGAACTATATGGATTACACCCATATCACTCGTTACCCTAAAGTAAGGCTAACAGAAAAAGTCAAGATGCCTAACATTGAGAAGTTTGGGGGTTGTGGGCCCCCAATTCTTCATATTCGAAGCTACCACTGATCCATGACTATCCTGGGTCCCTCCGTGGAAACAATGGACTAGATGTTCCAGTAAAATTTGAAAGATAATGATCTTCGTTGGTTCCTATCCCTCGAGGAATCCAGAATTCATAGTTGGGAGGATGTTTCCTGTGAATTCATGTCGCAATATAAATACAACGAGGAATTGGAGGTTACCCGAAGAAACTGTCAGTAATTTCGTAGCAAGGTTGAGGGAGAAAGAGGTCACCATGACCAATCGTCCTTCCAAAGAGGAGCAAGTTAGTATCGTGAAGAAAAACATCTTACCCCATGTCCGAGCGATGATAGGAGGATATCATTATCCATATTTCTGAGCCCTTCGAGAAGCAGGAGTAGAGATTGATGAAAGTATTTCCAAGATAGAAGCTGAGCCAAAGAAAGTATCTAGACAGTTCACTCCGAAAAGTATGAGAAGCTTGCTACAGTCTCGACCATCAACAACATCCCACAACCCACTACCTCTTGGGTTCCAGAGAGTCATGCCAGCCCAGTCAAAAAATAATACTCCAAGCTTCATGCTCCCCTCTCCAAAGTCTACCGAGCCCTATTAAGACGAAACTCATTAAGCCGTTGGACCCTCTTTCATTACCAAACCTACTTCCCAAAAATTTCAAACCCGAGGTTCATTATGATTTCAACCAAAATATAGACTAGACCACTGATCAGTGCTTCCACCGCTAAAATGTAGTCCAAGTTCTAATTTATTAGGGTGTCATCGCCCCACTAGCCAATCCTAAATCAAACACCACTCACAATCAACTCCCAAATCATGTAAATGCCATCATCCTAGAAAATGATCCAGAATTTGACCCATTTACCTAGATTGTACCAAATAATCCACCCATAATACCTATATTTTCAACGAAACCCCTCAAAGTCGGTCGATATTTTCTCCTACATCCTACCTATTTCGCCGACCAAGACTTGTCACTTCTTACAAGAGCGTGTATTGCAGTTCGTACCTAGTTTGGAGGGAAAATATGAAATTTCTAGCAGTATTGAACCAACTTCTACAGTTTGGGATAAAATTGCCCTCTGAAATGATCATTGACTGTTAGAAGTTCAGTATCTTGTTCATGGAATCCCGAAATTGGGCTCCAGAGTAGGGTAATTGGGTGGTACTTATTGAAGAAGTTAGTTTAGATGATGCAATACAGATTATGGCAGTCTTATTTCGATAGGCCAAGGAGATTTCCACTATATCTAAGTTACTCGTTGCCTTAAGGCTACAAGGGTAGTTGGTCCCTTCACTTATGCAAATCCCCGTTAAGTGGGAGAATCTATATGAAGAAGTTATGGAAGTTGTAGAATGCATTGAATTCTATTGGCAAGATGAAATTGTTTCCATCGGATGGGGGGACTAGTTCGATACTAGAGATGAAGAGTCGAGACAGGAAATTGTTAGCCCAGTCATCAGTATGTATGGGATGATATCATTTGAATATCTACTAGGAGAAATCAACAAAGTGGTCGAACAACTCGAGATAGATGAAGATGGGGAGAATGACATGCTTCTGACTGACTTTCGAGTCGAACCATTTCCACTTTCACTTCCAGTAGGGGATGATTTCAAAGATAGAGTATGTCCTAAGCACAACCCTCACGGTAATGTCAACGTGATACAAATGTTCAAGAATATGCATTTTGTGCTCGGACTGGGGCTGGGATGACGACAACAGGGGATACTAGAACCCATAGTACTGAAGAAGGATTTCCTCCATATGACCTGGGTTATCAACCCTCATCATAGGAACTCAGAATGCTCCGTCAACCCAGGTTAAAGCGAAGTTTAGAAAGTTTGAAGACTGTTTCGGGGGATTCCTTGAACGGAATATTGGTTAAAGAGGGTGAATATTCTCCCTTATGTGGCTTTCTTGAACCATGGTATGATCATGTGGGTAGGAAGATGAAGCCAGTGATGGAGATCTTCTTCCAAGATAACTACTTATGGGACAAAAGTTCCCAGCATCATATATAGCCACTCATAGATAACACTGCAGTTGTTATTGAGATTTTTGAGGGAAGTGACTCCGAGGACTCATTTAATTTCTAAACACTGGGGCTGACACTCTGTATGATCCACTCAAGCGTTACATTATCGAATTCATCCATCCTGATTAAGAGTACTGATTCACCCCTCTTCAACTAGAATGCTACACCAGTTCCACCTACTAAAATGCAACCCAACCCAAATGTTTGTCCTTTCTCCCCCTCTTTTTTCGTTCCTTCTTTTTCTGATAACAATGTAATTGAGATATATTTTGACGAGGTTCTCAATGTTGTTTTTCCTAAGAATCAAATAAATAAAGATTTTAAGTATCTTGTTGTGCCTTATATTAATTGTCTTGATTCTAATCAAACTCTTGATGATGATGATTTTGCAAATGAACAATTCTTAACTGATCTTAACAAGGTTAATAACAGATAACATAATCACATTAAAATTAATGAAGATGAAACTCTTATTATCAATCTCAATTCTAGTAACCAACTACACAAGATTAGGATAGGGTCCACCCTTAACTAGCATGAGCAGGCGTAACTCAAAGAACGATTGAAGGAATGTGTTGACGTCTTTGCATGGTCCTGCGACGACATGCCTGGAATAATCTCGAAATAACTCAGCATGAGATTCTAACTCTCCCTGAATGTAAACTAGTCAAATAGAAACTATGAAAGCTCCGCGCCTAGTTATTTCTCAAGGTTAAAGAGAAGGTGGTCAAATAATTAGATGTAGGCTTCATTCGGGTGATAGAATATACCACATGGCTAGCCAACATTGTATCCGTGCCAAAATTAGAAGGGAAAGTCCGCATGTGCATTGACTACTAGGATTTGAACAAAGCCCCTTTCAAAGGTGATTACCCATTGCTCAATATCGACATGATCATGGAAGACACGTTCAGTTAAGATATCAAATCATTCATCGATTTGTTTGTCGGATACAATCAGATCAACATGCACCCTTATCATGAAGAAAAAACCGCATTCATCACATCCTGGGGAACCTTCTATTATACAGTTATGCCATCTAAAAAATGCAAGGGCTACCTACCAAAGGTATGCCACAACTATCTTGCATGATTTGATACACAAAGAGGTAGAGGTATATATGGATGATATTATCATTAAATCCAAGATGCAAGAAGGTCATGTTCCCGCTCACAAAAGTTCTTTGAACGACTGCGACGATATCGGATGTGACCTAACCCACAGAAATGTGTTTTTGGCATCATCAATGGAATACTTTTGGGATTCATAGTTAGCGAGAAGGGAATTGAAGCATATCCTACCAAAATAAAATATATACTCAATTCAACCACCTCGAATAGATAAGGAAGTGTTGGAATTCTTGGAAAAATTACAGTATATTAGTCGGTTCATCAACCAATTGACTTTTATTTGTGAACCCATATTAAAATCAACCTAAAGGATTCCACCAAAATATGGAATGAAGCTTATCAGGAATCCTTTGACCGAAACAAGTTGTACCTTACCCAACCTCTGGTACTTATGTCACCATAGCTTGGTCCCCCTCTACTCCTATAATTAACTGGAACAGACACTATAATTGGGGTCTTACAAGACGAGTACATTGAAGAATCCCCTAAAGAAATGTCCATCTACTACGCCAGTCACAACTTGTTTGGGTATGAAGTCAACTACACTACCTTGGGGAAAGCATGCATTGACCTTGTTTGGGTAACTCAAAAATTACGGAACTTCATGCTCTCTTTTTCCATCAGACATGTATCCCAAATGGATCCTATCAAATACCTCCTCAAGAAACTCGCCATGTCTACCCAAATGGCCTAATGGTCGATATTGTGTACGTCATGCAAGAAGCCGTGAAAGGAAGAGTTATCTATGACTACCTTGTTGACTACCCAATGGAAGAAGCCTATGTTTGGATATTCCAAATTCATGATTGAAGATATCCTTTACACCTTTAGTGACAAATGTTCTTGAACGGTGTTACTCATAAAAAAGGATACAACATTGGGATACTCTTGATTGCCTTGACGACTCTCACACTCTCATTCCGTTAAGCTAGATTTTCCTTGCACCAACAACATCACCGAATATGAGGAATGCACTGTAGGCCTTAAAGTTTGTCTTCAGAAAGTATCTAATGCCTTGATCTACGAGGATTATCCACTCATCATCGCCCAGGTCCTTAGAAAATGGAAAGTTGAAGACAAAAATCTCTTACCCTTACACGTCCACCTCGATGAGCTGGCCTCCCAGTTTCAAGATATCACCCTCCACTACTTGCCCAGAGAAAGGAAGAGCTTAGCCGATGCCCTTGATACCTTAGCCTCCATGGTGGACATGCTCGAGGGAATAACGATGACCCCTTTCTAAGTCTAAAAATAATCTAACCCAACCCACTACTACCATATTGATATCGTCACAGAAGAGAACCCTGATATGGATAAATGATGGTATTATGACATTTGGAACCTCTTCAAGCACGGTAGGTACCCCCAAGATGCCAATAAGAAACATCGAGCGACCCTCTACAAACTAGTTGCCCAATACATTATTTGCGATTAAGCACTATTCAAGAGAAGCTTCGAAGGTACCCACTTACATTGCATCGCAGGGGCTAACATTAAAGAGATGGTGCAGAAAATCCATAGCGAGAATGCGAACCCCACATGAATGGCCATATGTTTTCCAAAAAGATTACCCGACAGGGTTACTATTGGCCTACTATAGTTCAATATTGCATCGTCCATGTTGGTAAATGCCTTAAATGCCAACAATTTTCTAATCTCTAACACTTACCTCCACGAAAATTATCAATATAACCTCTCCCTGGCCGTTATCCACATAGGGCATCGATATCATTGGCGAAATTCACACCCAAAGCCTCCAATGATTAATTCACCAAATAGGTCAAAGTTGAGTCATACGCAGTGATAAATGCCAAAAAGGTAGCCAAGTTCATCCGAAAGATCATCATCTATCGATATAGGGTTCCGTATTAATTAGTATCAGATAACGGGTTACATTTCGACGCAAAAGTCACATAGTTGGTCGACGATTATGGGATTCAAAGACACAATCTCTATCCAACGACCAAAAAATAACGGTTAAGTTGAAGCCGCCAATAATAACCTCAAAGAAATCATTAGCAGGATGATTAAGAGTTGTTGAGATTGGGCAGATCGAATCGCTTTCGCCCTCTGGGGCTATCGTACTACAGTTTGAGCATCTACTGGAGCTACCCCTTACTCTCTGGTATATGGCATGGAAGAAGTCCTACCCATTGAACTAGAAATACCTTCATTATGCATCATGATTGAGAGAAAAGTCGACGAAGAAGAATGGCATCAGAGCCATTTCGATGAATTGTCACCTTTAGATGAAAGAAGGCTAAAGGCTCTATATCATATATAGGGAAACTATCATTGGATAGCGCAATCATTAAATAGGAGAGCCAAGGATCGTGGTGTCCGAGAAGGGGACTTATCTCTTAAAGAAATCATAGAACCTGTCTGGCACCGTAGAGGGAAATTCAAGCCAAACTGGAGTGGCCCCTACATCGTGAAGAAGATCCTATCTGGTGGCGCCTCTATGCTCACTTACTTTGGCAGTAAGAGATGGCGCGTATAGTTAACCTGTATCGTCTTATGAAATTCTTCCCTAAGTTTGAAATCTTGGCGTGCCACAACTCCTCTCATCCCCTTCTATTCTAAAAAAAATCTTATTTCCCTCTACTCAGAACTACGTGGGGCCTAATTCTTTAAAAAACATTTCACTTTCAAAAATGAAACTCTGAAAATTTTCAAATCCATATAGGTACCTAGGAATTTCATACTCTTTACATGGGCACGATCCCCTTTTTTTCACAAAATACTATTCTTTTCTAAACTCCAAGAATGACAGTTCATTTTATCATTTACATTAAAAAATAAATATGTATGCCTTAACGATTAATATAGATAGTTCAAATGCAAAACTCATCAAGAGGCACAATAACGCAATTAAAATATTTTTTATTCAATTAAGGGAAAATTCGATTCAATTACATGAAATATTTGCATAGGGAGTCAAACAACTCCCCCCGCCAATCAAATTGTCCTAAAGTAAATACAACTAAACTACCCCTAAAAACAAACTAACTAGACTTTCCCTAATTTATTCCCAAAAATAACCAAAAACAACCAAACACATGTCCATCACAAAAGCTTGACAAATAAAAAATAGCTTCACATAGACCCTATCAGTATCTTTCGAAAGTCCCATCCCCATTATCGTCATCATCTCTTCCTTGAGGTCCCAAACTTCCCCTACTTGGATGGTATGTTTAAGGTGATCCATGGACCGATTATCCTGGACTAACCTAGATAAATTTACTACGCCATCTCCATAGTGTCAAACATGATGAACCATCTCTGCCCGGTTTCTTCTATCAAGATATTAGCCAGTAACCTCTTCCACAGCCATTTTATATAGTCTTCAGAAATATGCCAAACCCTGCCAACACATTGTGAAGGATGGGTCGATGGTCGATGATTCTTGCACAGAGAGCCCAATTGCATGCACAAGCCTTCAGTCAAATCCTTTATATGGAAAAAAAATCCACGGTACAAGAAGGAAAAATTTTCTCCCATCCTACTTGATGCAGGAGCCACCAGGGGAAATAGAAGGAGGTTTTTCGAAGACAACCTGACCAAACATATCGATATTCCCCTAATTCCAGAATAGGATGCAACTACCCCCACCAGGGCATCGATTAGTGCACATATCAAGCTACATGATCCACAAACTAACTTATTTAGTTCTTTATGGACGGTCCAAAGCTGATGAAGTAACGACTGAAGAACTTCATCACAACTTCCAAGATAAAATTCAGGGTGGACCTCCAAACATAATCTCTCGTCCATCCACATGAACAGCATAACCAGTCTTTCTTTTTAAAAATTAAAATGGCCTTTTTGCCAAGTATAGTATGACTTCCACAGGATTGCAACGATATAACATCCACACTGTAATAGCAGCCAGTTGAAGGTCCACCATCAGGTCCCCGGTCACAAATAGTAGATTCAAAGTTAAGCCAAGAGCAACGGATCCGGTATGGCCCGCATTATTAAAATCCCACAGATGCATAGAATACAGTACACCTGGGATGGAGATCATTCCCCTAGTGACAAATGGCTGAGCCTCTAAAGGAGAAATGTAGAAAAGTCCTGCTAACAGCTCTCGCTGAGACTGAGAGAATTCATGTATGGATGCTGCCACAGTGGGATTTACCCCCAACCAAGATGAAAACTCCTCATAGGTCAGACAGACCCATCCAAGCCTAAGTTAAAAACATGATCCTCGGGATACCAAAATTGTGCTACCGTCGCTAGCATGTTCTGCTCGATAGGTCATTTATGCCACAAAGAGACTCCTCGCAAGTTAAAAGCATAATAGTCTACATTGTAAAGACATATAGCCTTGAAACTCTTAAAATAAGAAGTAAATTCTACACTCATGGGAAGGGTCATTTTGGAAATAATAAGACAGAAGATAAGAATTAAGCAAGAAGGAGGACTGAAGGATGAGTGAAAAATAACACCACCTTAATCCCATTTTATACTTGAACACTTTGGCTCAAAGTTATTTGACATGACCCATATGATGATAGACAGGACAAGGAGTATGCCGATCGGTAACTGTAATACCCCGTATTTTTATAGCTTTTAAAATTATGGGATTTATTAAATTTAATTGAGATAAATTAATTTAATTTTAATCCGGAATGTTGCTTTGAATATTTACTAGCGTGACGAGAGTTAGTAATTATTGGAAATTTGTTATTTGTTGCATATTACTGGATGAGTATAGTAATATATGAGATTTATTTTTATAATGTTGTCATGAGTGAATTAAATGACGATTTCGGAAATTTAAGTCGAAACGTGCTCGTGTCACGTCGGGACTAATTTGGTTAAATAAAAAGTTAATATTTTATAAGTTGTCCGTATGATCATTTTGAGTGCGCCAACGCGTCCGGTAGGGTCGAGATAGTCAGAAAAGTGTACCCGGGGGTGTAGTTTGGGTCTCGGGGCAATTTTAGGCTTAATTAGTAACCCGGGAGGGCATTTTAGTCATTTTACATAATTGGGTAATTAAACCCACGAAATTCAGCAACCTATATCAGCCATTTAGGTTAGCTTTTAGGGTTAGAATATCCAGAAATCAAGTGACGGCCATTGGAGAAGAGAGGAGAGAGCTCCAAGGGCAATTCAAGGCCAAGAAACCACCGGTTTGCACCACCGCCACCACCACCGCGTAGATCGCGAGACGAGGAGCGCAGCCATACCAAAATCTGCCGTGAATCAGAATACCGAAAATCCCAGGCAAGTGTTTAACTTGCGTATTTTCGTTAATGCAATCTTCATATTGGTTTAGGATTGATTAGAAATGATAAATATGGAAGAACACCCAATTTGTGTTAGAAAAATGTATGTAGAAATGATATATATGAAATTATGAAACCCTAGCCATGTAGAGGAAATTAAATCACAAATTTTGATGATCTTAAGAAAAAAAATTTGGAGAAATATTGATTAGAAAACTGTTTAAGAAAATTCTAGGGTTCTTGATAATTGGAGACAATTTTAGGTGGAAAAATCCATGTCTAAATGATGTATATGAACATGCCTTACGTTAGAATCATCTAGTATATTGTTATGATGTTAGTAGTAGAATTCTGGGACGATTGGAACTTGGAAATATCGATTTGGTGTAATTTTGGTGATGAAACCCGTAACTGCATTCTGCAGAATTTTGCCCAGACCTGCTTGATCGATCGATCGAGCCTAGAGCTTCGATCGATCGAAGGTTCGATCGATCGAGCCCCAAGCTTCGATCGATCGACCCCTCCTGGCAGACTCCTAATTCCCTCTTTAAATGCGTTAAATTCTAATTGTCGTGATATAATTCTTGGGCATTCTTGATAAATTGATTTGGGAGACATTGAGGACCAGTAGGGTATATGAATAAATGTTGGAACCTTTAATCTTCAACGAGAATGGTATTTATGGGATAATTACTTTAGGTTGGTAGATTTGTGAATTTAAAGGGTGAGGTGCATAAGAGAGTTACGTTGGAACCTAATAAAGACACTTACTGAAATTCAGATTTGTGAGGATATAGCCCACGAGTGTTAGGTAATAAGTGAGAAAACCCTTCGAGTTAAGGTTAGGAATGAAACCTTATACGTAATTCTATAAATGTGAAATTAAGGATAAATAGTATAATAATGGGTGACGAGAAGAACCTATATTAATATGATAAAGTGGTATATTTATATGATTGTGTGTGCATATATTATATACTTGTGAAAATTCATGCCCACGCTACTTGCTATCCCTGAGGTTACCGCGCTGGGGCAAGTCTTATCTCGATGGGACCTTTATGGGGGATATTGACTTGTACCCTAGGAGATAGATATCCTTGGTACAGGCTATCGATGTGATAGTTCAGACGGTCCTAAGAGACGCAGGTATGTGCCATCCTCTTAGAGACTTGGAATCTATGCTTCGCCTCGATATTGTTTGTGTATTCATGTTAATACAATTCGAGAGTGATTCCGATTGTATTCCCCTTAATATGAGTGATATGGGGTTCTGGATAGTAGAGTATGCACGCACCATAGTTTTATGAGGGGTGCTGTTATTTTATATATATTATACGAGTAGTTAATATATATATGAGATTTTGAAATTTGAAACTGCCTACTGTGATTTGATAAGTAGGACATGGTTGATGACTCTTATAGTAAATACTTGTTTGTGAAAAACAATAGGTCACCGAGGAACTTTATATATTAATTAAAAGGCTAAAACGAGAGTTGTGCTTCTAATTGGAAGTATTCTTTGTAAACAAAAATATAGTTTGGTTTTGAAATCTTACGAGTAAGTAGATACGCTAAATTATTGGGAAGGTTAGTATAATAAAATGCTAAGATAAATCGTTTGGAAGGTTAGTGCGATAGGTGTGTACATTAGAAGAGAGGTGAGTAACTTCTCAAGAGAGTGACGCACTAATATGTTGTTGCATTGGCCTGTATCAAATTAAATACTTGCTAAACGTATTTTAAAATCAAACACACTTTCGGGCTCTGACCCGTTTCCTTTTTCTCTCTCTCTCTCTCTCTCTCTTGTATATATATGTATGTATTACAGGTGTCCAGCCACAGGGGCGTCTTGATTAGGATCTCTTGGAAGGAACGCGCTGTAGCTTAGGTGGGAGTTGCAGGTCTCTGGATTAGACGACTTCATTCATTCGGATCTACTCTTAGTACTTTCACCAGTTGAGCATGTGTAGCTCTCTCCATTATCCCGTTGTTATTGGGACATTTGTATATTAGTTGTTTTCAGTATTGTTACTATGGGTCTTATTCAGTTTGTATTGGTGACTTTAGTTTTCTTATGTTGACATTCGATTGACGAATGTATTATATTATTTGGTTTACTGTGATGGGATTCTAAGTTGTAGAAATGTTGTTTTTAAATAAATAAATCTTTTTCTTAAATTAAAATTTGGAAAGCATGTATGAAAATGGTTTTGACACTTAGCTTAATTATTTAGGGTGTTAAATTGGAAAATGTTTTTCTATCGACAGTGATGCTGAGAATGAACCAGCTGTTTACCTTGATTTAATTTAATAAAGGAGTGATCGCCCGATATTTAATTAGGCGGGGTGTCACAGGTGGTATCAGAGCATCAGGTTCTAGTGTCCTTAGGATCTGTACGGCTTATTATGCTTTCAGCGTTACTTTATTTGTTATAGATCCCTATGTTTAGGATTGTCGATTCCTTTGGCGAGATTCCGTTCTCCTGCTAGAATGTGTATGCATTAGTGAATTCAAATTTCGTTCGGATGTGTGCGTGTGCCGAGCGATGATGGATTTCAGAAGAAGACCGTTAAGCGTACATCAGGAGGCACGGCTCAGTTGAAATTAGGAAATATATTCGAGGATGACGACCGTAGTCGAGGTCACATCCATTCTGGCACGAGAATCCAAGACTTGAAAGGCGACTAAGGTGCAGCAATGATTTTTTCAAATGTTGTTATAGTCAAATGAGGTGAGGGAGTAAACTTACCCAACGTTTTACAAAAACGTGTAAAGACTATCAACGGGAAATTTTAGAAACGCAAAAATTGTATGTGTCTTTACCAAAGGCGGTAAAGTATCCAAAGGCTTAAATGTAGAACAGAGTGTGGCAAACCGAAAGTGAAAATTTAGAGAAAAATTTTCTTGGCTTTCGGGACGAAATTATAATGGTTGGAGACAACCACAAATTTTAGAAGTGGAATGCTATGCCTATAGGAGAACTTGAGGTACAGTGTTGGCCGTATGTTCCTTCCTTAACTGTTCAGGATGAGAAGCAAATGTGGTTCTGAACTCTTCGAGGGAGGGCATATCAGGGGTCCATTCGTGAATTTGAATCTTAACCGTTAGCCCATTTTGTGTTAGAAGATGTAAATACAAGTGGGGGGAAACGACTCCAAGTGGAAGACCAACTCGTAATAATAGTTGATAAAACTCGAGGAGGAAATTCTGGTGGACGAACGATCCAGAGGTTGACATTGTCATATTGTGTCAGAATATATGATAACGCCTCTTTGTGAAGGAAGTTAAAAGAATCGAAGAATTTAGTCGAGAATGAGACTGAATGCAACGGTGGTGGTATAGCATCACAGAAGGATGTGGATACACATCAGGAAAACCATTCAAATGCTTCAGATAGTTAAATTCTTACCAAGTGATGGTAAATTCAGTAAGTACTAGTATAGATAGTAACATGATCTTTATGGCCTAAGAAGGCTATGGAAGAACCGGGATGGTTAACAGAAATCGAGTCTACTAATGTCTGAGGAAAGGACAATCCTAACCGGGTTAGTAGGACAGGTGATAGGTGAATTATGTGTTGAGGTATTTTGTGCGGAGTGAGATTGCTCACGATAATATGTTCCGAAGTAAGTATAAGGGCAAGAATACGGTGCCTAGTAAAAGGCAACGAGTAAAGTAATTTTGTTTTGGTTTGGGCAGACGTGTTACGTTCGAAAACCATTCGTGCAGTCAAAACGATTGCCAGGATGGAAGTATAAGTTGTATCATTAGGATGCGGCGTGTTTATGTGACACGAGCGAGTCATCATATTTTGTTAATTGCTAGATTGGCATGTGAGATGAGTTTAATGCATATCATTATAAATGTTACCACTATGTGAATATTTCTCTTAGTATAACGGGATTTTTCTTTGGTGCTATCCGCGGGGGATGAATGAGCATATTACAGTGTTTTAAACTTTATTGAGGTTACTCGTTGTAGTGATACGATACACGAGTATGATATTATCCTTGTTAAAACGTTATAGAAATGGGTAGTATGATAGTGGGCATTTATTGCGAGGCTATTGGAGTAGTTGCATTGGTGCAACATGGTTCATGTTTGTTTTAGCGAGGCTTATATGTAAGAGGGTTGGATTATCTATCCTAGAGACTTCAGAGGAGATAGTGGGCTCGAGATATTCGATGCCAATGTATGTATAGACTTTGTTAGTATGATTCCTTATGTATCGGGATTTACCGTTGAGTGAAAAGATTTAACTCAGTATTATGTTTAGCACTCCGGGCTTAGTGACAGGAAGAGTGCATTGTTATATTTAACCTTTAGAGATGTGGGAGTTAATCTTTATACCCCTATTATTAGGGAAAAGAATTCGAGAATTCCGAGTGTATGTATTCGAAGTTTTTAAATCCAATTACCATTAACCAATACACGACGATAGTGTAATTGGAGAAACTTTCTTTATTAAGCATAATTACGGGAGAATTGTAACTTTTCTGATAAGAGACGGAATAAAGGGGTACATACCACGAACGGAGGACCTAACGGATTTCAATGACCGACAAAGCTAGGTAGTAGTGTATCGGGGGGGTTCCTTGTTTGGATTTCACTTTGCGAGACATCCCACGCATGAAACTTAGCGTAAGGTTGGAAATAGGGAGACGTTTGGTCAATTTTCCACGAGTTTGGTACCCTGGTCGAAATGGGATCAAGTAATTATGTATGTAAGTTGGAAGTTGAATTTTGTTTTAAGGTTTTTGGGAGCCGGATCTTGTGGTAGGAAAACATTGAAAGTTATCCCCACGGGTTGAGGGGTGGAACTATGATAAGGAGAATTTAAGAATTCTGATTTCTAGGATGATTGAGAGTACCCGAATATCATAACCGCGTACAGAACACAAAGTGAGTAAAGGGTTGGAATGATTTTTAGCATGGATTACCTGGAAACAGCTTTATATCATACAAAAGAGATGACCTGTAATTATTCAGATGAATAGAGCGTTAGTGATTTATTTTGGTTGTTGTACCAATTTGGGAAAATTGTTGTACTTATCTGAGGAAGGTGGAGATTATTATTCCTCTTTTATTGTCATGGAATTTGGATGACCTATTCCTTCTATTCCGTTGAATTTAGTTAGTTCTATAGATGAGTAGCACGTCGTTCGCTCTCCCAGGGCGGTTGAAGTGTTGCAAAAATGTGGGCATCTTGGTTAACTACAGTTAAAATGGTCCGAATCGGAGGGACGTGGAAATAAACGTGTGATATATATGTTTGTGGGAATAGTATGACGAAGTGGAAGTGATAGAGTGGATTAAACGTCACATGAGGGGCGATAATCCATACATAAGTGTGCAATTAGAATAGCACGCCCTAATTTGATTGGAAGGCTTTGGAAGCCGTTCAAGAATTGGTATTCCTTGAATAGAGTAGAATTTAAAGATTATGAAGAACACCCGGAGCGGAGTTGTTATTAGTCAAGTGTGAGAGCGACTTGCGCAATATTAACTAGTAAGATATTTCACGGGGAGAATCGATGTTTAGCGAGACGTAGTGAGTAGTCTCTACATGCACCGCTCGTAAGTAAGGTTTGGTTGAAAACGGAGAATCAACCAAAGAATTTTGTGTTTATCGACAATTCCTGAAATTGGAAGAGGTCGGAAAAGTTGGTACAGTCCTTGGATGGGTTACCATCCTCAAAACATGATCAAGGGTTTATCCCAAACTGGTGAATTAAGTCGCCGGGAAGGAAATGATTGATATTCCTTTGGGCTGGCTTACAATATTAACTAGTATGCCCCAGACTTCCTTCAAATGAAAGGATCGCGCCAGTGCATGGTTTGGCGCAGTACAAATTTCTGAATCAGGATGAGATTGGTGAATCCCACCTTCAACTGGGATTTCAGGAACCAGCGGAGTTAAGATTTCATTTCGAGTAGGATGTATCACCCTTAGCCAGGGAATAAGCGCATGGTGATTAAAGATTAGTGGAGCCACGTGAAGGAGATTTTGGAATCTTGGTACGATGATTTCAAGAATGCTCTGTAGAAGCACTCGTACTTGTTTATCGTGTATGAGGTAATTATTAAGGTTTTTTTATGGAAGAACCTCGACTATTCTCCTTCCGTATGTTTAGAGGAGAGTAGATAATCAGAATTTTTGGATCGGTCGAGAAAATATCCGATAACTATGGTAGAATTCCACGACTGTTTTAGACGAGCAAGAGTGATCAAATGTTCGTAATATTTTCTCAGAATGGGAGTTTTGTATATGAATAAATCCGAGTATTTGTCATGTAGTGAGGTGCGGCCTCCTAATGTTAGTGAGATAATGAAAGGCATAACGTATAAGCGTGACTTATGCGAATGTTGTCGGTTGGGACCACAAGGTGAAGTATCTCTAATGGGAATGTAAAACAATATTGCTATGAAGAAAGGGCTATAGTAATTGAACGCCGTAATGTGTAGTTAGTTTGTGTACGGAAAATGATATCCAGAATTGTGCTATCGGATAGGCCTTATTTTCCGAATTTCGGGACGAAATTCAGTTATTAGGGGGGAAGTATGTAATACCCTGTATTTTTATAGCTTTTAAAATTATGGGATTTATTAAATTTAATTGAGATAAATTAATTTAATTTTAATCCGGAATGTTGCTTTGAATATTTACTAGCGTGACGAGAGTTAGTAATTATTGGAAATTTGTTATTTGTTACATATTACTGGATGAGTATAGTAATATATGAGATTTATTTTTATAATGTTGTCATGAGTGAATTAAATGACGATTTCGGAAATTTAAGTCGGAACATGCTCGTGTCACGTCGGGACTAATTTGGTTAAATAAAAAGTTAATATTTTATAAGTTGTCCGTATGGTCATTTTGAGTGGGCCAACGAATCCGGTAGGGTCGAGATAGTCAGAAAAGTGTACCCGGGGGTGTAGTTTGGGTCTCGGGGCAATTTTAGGCTTAATTAGTAACCCGGGAGGGCATTTTAGTCATTTTACATAATTGGGTAATTAAACCCACGAAATTTAGCAACCTATATCAGCCATTTAGGTTAGCTTTTAGGGTTAGAATATCCAGAAATTAAGTGACGGCCATTGGAGAAGAGAGGAGAGAGCTCCAAGGGCAATTCAAGGCCAAGAAACCACCGGTTTGCACCACCACCACCACCACCGCGTAGATCGCGAGACGAGGAACGCAGCCATACCAAAATCAGCCGTGAATCAGAATACCAAAAATCTCAGGCAAGTGTTTAACTTGCGTATTTTCGTTAATGCAATCTTCATATTGGTTTAGAATTGATTAGAAATGATAAATATGGAAGAACACCCAATTTGTGTTAGGAAAATGCATGTAGAAATAATATATATGAAATTCTGAAACCCTTGCCATGTAGAGGAAATTAAATCACAAATTTTGATGATCTTAAGAAAGAAATTCTGGAGAAAGATTGATTAGAAAACTATTTAAGAAAATTCTAGGGTTCTTGATAATTGGAGACAATTTTAGGTGGAAAAATCCATGTCTAAATGATGTATATGAACATGCCTTACGTTAGAATCATTTAGTATATTGTTATGATGTTAGTAGTAGAATTCTGGGACGATTGGAACTTGGAAATATCGATTTGGTGTAATTTTGGTGATGAAACCCGTAACTGCATTCTGCAGAATTTTGCCCAGACCTGCTTGATCGATCGATCGAGCCTAGAGCTTCGATCGATCGAAGGTTCGATCGATCGATCCCCAAGCTTCGATCGATCGACCCCTCCTGGCAGACTCCTAATTCCCTCTTTAAATGCGTTAAATTCTAATTGTCGTGATATAATTCTTGGGCATTCTTGATAAATTGATTTGGGAGACATTGAGGACCAGTAGGGTATATGAATAAATGTTGGAACCTTTAATCTTCAACGAGAATGGTATTTATGGGATAATTACTTTAGGTTGGTAGATTTGTGAATTTAAAGGGTGAGGTGCATAAGAGAGTTACGTTGGAACCTAATAAAGACACTTACTGAAATTCAGATTTGTGAGGATATAGCCCACGAGTGTTAGGTAATAAGTGAGAAAACCCTTCGAGTTAAGGTTAGGAATGAAACCTTATACGTAATTCTATAAATGTGAAATTAAGGATAAATAGTATAATAATGGGTGACGAGAAGAACCTATATTAATATGATAAAGTGGTATATTTATATGATTGTGTGTGCATATATTATATACTTGTGAAAATTCATGCCCACGCTACTTGCTATCCCTGAGGTTACCGCGCTGGGGCAAGTCTTATCTCGATGGGACCTTTATGGGGGATATTGACTTGTACCCTAGGAGATAGATATCCTTGGTACAGGCTATCGATGTGATAGTTCAGACGGTCCTAAGAGACGCAGGTATGTGCCATCCTCTTAGAGACTTGGAATCTATGCTTCGCCTCGATATTGTTTGTGTATTCATGTTAATACAATTCGAGAGTGATTCCGATTGTATTCCCCTTAATATGAGTGATATGGGGTTCTGGATAGTAGAGTATGCACGCACCATAGTTTTATGAGGGGTGCTGTTATTTTATATATATTATACGAGTAGTTAATATATATATGAGATTTTGAAATTTGAAACTGCCTACTGTGATTTGATAAGTAGGACATGGTTGATGACTCTTATAGTAAATACTTGTTTGTGAAAAACAATAGGTCACCGAGGAACTTTATATATTAATTAAAAGGCTAAAACGAGAGTTGTGCTTCTAATTGGAAGTATTCTTTGTAAACAAAAATATAGTTTGGTTTTGAAATCTTACGAGTAAGTAGATACGCTAAATTATTGGGAAGGTTAGTATAATAAAATGCTAAGATAAACCGTTTGGAAGGTTAGTGCGATAGGTGTGCACATTAGAAGAGAGGTTAGTAATTTCTCAAGAGAGTGACGCACTAATATGTTGTTGCATTGGCCTGTATCAAATTAAATACTTGCTAAACGTATTTTAAAATCAAACACACTTTCGGGCTCTGACCCGTTTCCTTTCTCTCTCTCTCTCTCTCTCTCTCTCTCTCTTGTATATATATGTATGTATTACAGGTGTCCAGCCACAGGGGCGTCTTGATTAGGATCTCTTGGAAGGAACGCGCTGCAGCTTAGGTGGGAGTTGCAGGTCTCTGGATTAGACGACTTCATTCATTCGGATCTACTCTTAGTACTTTCACCAGTTGAGCATGTGTAGCTCTCTCCATTATCCCGTTGTTATTGGGACATTTGTATATTAGTTGTTTTCAGTATTGTTACTATGGGTCTTATTCAGTTTGTATTGGTGACTTTAGTTTTCTTATGTTGACATTCGATTGACGAATGTATTATATTATTTGGTTTACTGTTATGGGATTCTAAGTTGTAGAAATGTTGTTTTTAAATAAATAAATCTTTTTCTTAAATTAAAATTTGGAAAGCATGTATGAAAATGGTTTTGACACTTAGCTTAATTATTTAGGGTGTTAAATTGGAAAATGTTTTTCTATCGACAGTGATGCTGAGAATGAACCAGCTGTTTACCTTGATTTAATTTAATAAAGGAGTGATCGCCCGATATTTAATTAGGCGGGGTGTCACAGGTGGTATCAGAGCATCAGGTTCTAGTGTCCTTAGGATCTGTACGGCTTATTATGCTTTCAGCGTTACTTTATTTGTTATAGATCCCTATGTTTAGGATTGTCGATTCCTTTGGCGAGATTCCGTTCTCCTGCTATAATGTGTATGCATTAGTGAATTCAAATTTCGTTCGGATGTGTGCGTGTGCCGAGCGATGATGGATGTCAGAAGAAGTAGAAAATGACATCAAACATAAAGGAACCAAAATTTAATCCCAAACATGAGCCGTCGCGGAAGCCACCCAGTCTCGAATTTCCCTCGGCCAAGTAGTCAACACCCGAACATGCTGCATGAAAAGCCAAAGGGAAAATCTGTCAATCTAATGAAAAAAGAAAAAATCATAAAGACAAAGGACAAAGAAATAAAGATATATACCTCTGGTAGAACGATGTCTTCCGTCAGCCCCAACACTGTCGATTCCACCGCATTAGGGCAGTGCTGCATAATCAGCGATCCCCATCCAGTCTGTCTGATATTGTAGGAAGTAAGTTCAAGTCTGATGAATGAAACCTCCTTCATCAACGCCGTCGCTAACGATGATGCACCACCAGTGTTGTGGGCGGACCCCTCCGACTGACTCGTACCCATTCCTGAAGTTGTAGGAAGCGAAGGCATGTTCATTACATCATAAATGCAGGAGGGAATTAGCCAACTTATCATGAAGTCAAGATAGTCGTAAGTCGCCACCTTGTTAGTATAGGATGAGTAGGGCTCGCCAATCATCTCCATCGCTCTGTCCTCCTTTGACATTTCTCTCACCTGCCTCATATACCTCGGGGGCATCGCTAGTAGGACAACCATCATGTCCTCAACAATCTGTCGAAGTACTCTCTCTCCAAGATACCAAGAATAACCGAACTCATGAACTAGTAATCGACACATCTGTGCATTCATCCCAGTAACCCCCGTATGTTAAATAGTCATCCCCTAGGGATAGAAAGTAACCTATATTTTTCCAAAATAAATTCAATACTTGCACAAACAAATAAAATGCCAAAAAAATATTCAAAAGAAAAAAAGAAGAAACCACCTTGTCGCTCGTCAGGACATTGAAGACCTGACGCACTGCCGAAAAGGACAGAGATTGCTTCGACCGTCGGTTGGACTTTTGCCACCGGTACATCTGATAAAATCTCCCCACCAACTCATCCTGTAAACCTATCAAATTGGCATTGAGCCCGATCACCTCGTAGAACCATGTCTGTAGAAAAGGCATGAATAAACTGAAGAAGAAAAAAGGAAAATGCAAGAAAATACATAAAGACAAATGAGAAAATTACCTCTAGAAGATACGTGGCTCCAGTAGAAGTCTGGCGATAACATCGGTTGAAATAATCCAAAGAAAAATAAAGGGTCTCGAAAGTCAAGCCCCCCAGTCATAGAGAGGGTCATTTCAAAATACCCTCAAAAATGGTAAAAACCATGTGTGGACGACGTCACCGCTCGATGCCACCAAGAAACTTCCTAACGACAGAAGAATAAATAAACGGGCCATCTAACTCACATGTAGCCTATCGGTCTCGTCAATCCTTCGACTCAGTAAAACCTACCGAAGAAGAGAAATACGAATCGAGACCCCCGAGACTATCTGACACTCCCCAACCTCATTAATTATAATTAAGGTAGAAAGTCAAAGTGAATCAAACCATAATTAATTTAACCAACCATAAACACAAGTTTTAATTATAAACTCATAAACGTAAATCCATACAACTAAAAACTTTTTACAACATTAATGTAGTCATGCTTATACAAACATGATTGAAGGATAAGTTAACTTAATTACATCATTTACATTTTAAAAAATCCTTGTTTTACCCATATCTGGATAACCCAACCCGACCTCCTAGATTTGGCGGTGACATCACGCTACCTAAAAAACATAAACATAGGAACTGTGAGCAAAATAGCTCAGTGAATGCATCACTACAACACTACAAAATAAAATTAAATGTAATAAATCATATCCATATAATTTTGTATTAACTTATACCATCCATTCATAAATAATTACCTAACTTTTGGAATCACGATTCACATATCCTCCCTGTAATATACAATTCTCCCCCATTCCTAGTCGAGGAGTAACCCCTTGTCTTTAATAAAAAATTCTCCCCATTTCCGGGTCGGCGAGTAACCTCCCATATCGGTAAACCTAAACGAAAAAATCATATTCACAACATTATGATCATATCCATAATAGTGTACAAATACCTTTTCCAGTGACTACACTGACCTTGGGTTGTCAACTATGTTATTATGTTTCCATCAGGTGGATTAGACCTTACACCTATCAATCCAACTAAATCAGTAATGAATCTCAATAATAAGTATTATATTAATATATTTATGTAACCCTAAAAACATATGCAACAACAATATAATTCCACTTATGTTGCATTCCATGAAACATGAGTAAAGACGATGCAATGGTATATATGTTGATAAAGTTATGAACATTCAATCAAAGAAAATACCTCGTAAGGAATTTATAACTAAAATAAAGTAAAAATAAAAGTATACTTCTCAATGTATATACACATGAAACATGTACTCAAAATATACTCGTTCGAAGAAGGAGATAAAAACATTCTTTCATGGGGTATCCAATATGGCCTCAAATTATTTTCTTCCATACTTAACCATCCAATATTAAAATATTGCATAAATACAACTATAAAAGATTATCAATATGAAAATATATCTGAATGTACTTTCCATTACAAGTGACATTGTAATTTTACAAGCTCCCTAGAGAAATCTCTGACAAATACATTACAACATAATTAATCTTCCCTACAGGTTCCTCTATTGTCTCTTCAACTTCCGAGAATTTTCATAATTTTACTACATGATAAGTTTCCATGATTTTCCACCCACTTTCAATACACATACCTAATAATACATGATTAAAGTTTCATAATTTTAAGAGTTCATTTGCTATATCAAAAGCGTTACCAAACTCAGGGCATATCTAAATAAAATATACAAACAACAACTATATACCAAATTTTGACCATCACTAAGGCCTAACCACAAGGAGTTAAATTCTAATTTTTGGATATGATATGAATATATTATTCTAGTTTCATATACAATTGGAATTTATCAATTCCAATAATGACACAAAAATATATGCAAGTTTGAATATAAGAGATTTCAATACAACGCAATACGGCCAACATTCACCACCTATCTCACATATGAGCAAATACTTATTATCACAAAGGAAGATGGAATTATAATAAATAATTCATGATTTATATACTTTGAAATAACTATAATCCAAAATTAAAAAAATATTAACACATAATTATACCTTGGAAACAACTTAAGGATTTTCTTATAATTTTTCCTATATTTTCTTGTAACCCTTTCTTCCTTAACTTTTCCTTTCTATTTCCTCAAGATAAAAACTATTCAAACTGGACCTAGGGTTAAGTTTGATGAAGAAATAGGTTATATGGAGAGTTTTAAGTTGTCAAAGACTGTCCTCCTTTCAAACAAAATAAATTAAACCATTTGGTTTACTAAAAGACAAATTACCACTTAAAAGGAATTGATAGATTTGCCATGTGTTCGTAAATTCGGTATAACTTCTTACTCGGACATCCGTTTGATACGTCATTTATTGTGTCACATAGTTAACTCATTTATATACAACTATATATTTTTCACCTAGAGTCAATTGTTATATTATAAGGGTCAAAACTAGTCTCCAACATGAACTTTCCTACCGAAAACTTCAAAATTTTATGTTTCTAACCAATTCGATATTTCATGATTTTTTAAGGTAGGATTAGACCGAACATAATATAATAACATTATATATATTAATAACATATATTCCATATCACATAAGTTAATCATGATTCAAATATAATTTATCACAGTTATATTTGGGTTGTCACAACTTCCCCCTAGAAAATTTCGTCCCCAAAATTTAGTATGAAGGTCACTTACCAAACAAATTGAAATATTGTTTCTTCATGATATCCTCCATTTCCCAAGTTTCTTATTTAATTACATGGCTCATCCACATAACTTTAATGAAGGGAATAACTTTATTCCTTAATACTTTTTCCATACGATCAAGAGTTTCCACCGGTTTGAGGATGTAGGACAAGTCTTCTTTCGGTTCAATAGGTTGAGTTTTTAATTGATGAGATGGATCCGCCAAATACTTACGAAGCATCGATTCATGAAACGCATCATGTAAACGAGACAACTCCGTAGGTAATGCTAATCTATATGCCAGGATCCCAATTCTTTCTAGCACTTCATATGGTCCAATATATCTTGGACTTAGCTTCCCCTTTTCCCCAAATCTCATAACTCCTTTCCACGGTGAAATACGTAGGAATACAAAATCTCCCTTTTGAAATTCTAATGGATATTTCCTCTTATCTGCAAAAAAATTATGTCTACTTCGTGCTATCTTTATTAATTCCCATTTAATCTTTCCAGTTGTCATATCTATCAATTTAGGACCAAAATTTTCCTTTTACCAACTTCATCCCAACACAAAGGCATTCTGCATCTCGTCCCATATGAAGCTTCATAGGAGCCATACTATTGGTATACTTATAACTATTACTATATGACAATTCCATCAATGGAAAATGATCATCCTAACTACCCTTGAAGTCAAATATAAAAGCTCGTGACATGTCTTCTAATATTTAAATCGTCCTTTCTGATTATCCATCGGTTTGTGGATGAAATGCAATACTGAACTTCAAACTTGTGGCATTCTGTAAACAAGTCCAAAACTTAGAAGTGAACATTGAATATCTATCTGATACAAGTGACACTAGTGCCCCATGTAAATGGATAATTTATTAATGTACATATGGGTATAATTGTCAACAGTGTAGGTGGTCTCAAGTGGAAGAAAATGAGTTGGCTTTGTCAATCGGTTTACAATCACCCAAATAAAATCATACCCCTTTGATGACTGTGGTAATCCTATAACAAAATCCATCGTTATATGCTCCCACTTCCATTTTAGAATTTACAATGACTACAATAATACTACCTGATTCTAATGCTCCGCCTTCACTTGTTGTCATACTAAACATTTAGCTATAAATTTTGCAATATCAGGTTTCATATTGTTCAACCAGTAATACTCTTTAAAATCTTTCTACATTTTCGTACCTCCAAGATGCATAAAATAAATAAAACCACATGCCTCTTCTAATATATCCTTGTTTAAGCATGGGTCATTTGGTACACAAATTCTATTTTTATAACACTATCATTCATCATTCTTAATCTCAAATTCATTCTCTTTACCATCCTGAATTTCCTGTTTCTTTTTCTTAAGGAATTGATCTTTGATTTGAAAATTTCGTATGCATTCTTCTAATAAAGGTCTCACTACAACATGTGCTAATAATCCTCCCTTTTTTGAAAACATTAATTCAATCCCCATCGATGCCAAGTCCAAAATATTTCCAACACGTGCACACTGTATGCAACCCAGAATCCCTGTTGATTTTTTACTCAAAGCATCTGCTACTACATTGGCCTTCCTAGGATGATGATGGATGGTACAATCATAGTATTTAATCAGCTCTATCTAATGCCTCTGTCTCAAATTCAGTTCTTTTTATGTAAACAAGTATTTTAAGCTTAGATGATCCATAAATATCTCACAAGTTTCTCCATACAAGTAATGTTGCCACAACATCAAAGAAAAAATAATGGAAGATAGCTCTAAATCATGTGTAGGGTAATTTCATTCATATATATTTAACTATCTAGAAGCACATGCGATTACTTTCCCATTATGCATAAGAACACATCCTAACCCTTGAAATTAAGCACTTGTATAGAATAATAAAGACTCATTCCCACACGGAGTAGTAAGTATAGAGGTGAAACCAACGTATTCTTTAATTCTTTAAAACTCCTCTCACATTCTTCATCCCATATGAATTTCACTTATTTATGAGTTAACTTTTTCAATGGTAATGCTATTGATGAAAATCCCCTAATGAATCTATGATAGTAACCTACCAATCCTAGGAAACTCCTAATTTCTATCACATTCTTAGGACTCTCCCATTCAACGATGGCTTTTACCTTATTTGGATCAACATCTATCCCATTTTCGAAGACAACATACCTTAAAAACACAATTTCATTCAACCAAAACTCACACTTGTTGAATTTAGCAAATAATTTCTTCTCTCTGAAAATCTGCAATACAAGTCTCAAATATTTCTCATGTTCCTCATTGCTACACGAGTAAATATACACATCGTGTATTAATACAATCACAAATGAAAAGACTACCTGGTTCATCAGATCCATAAAATCGTTGGAGCATTAGTCAATCCAAATGGCGTCCCCAAAAACTTATAGTGCCTATATTGAGTCTGAAAAGCTGTTTTAGAAATATCATTATCCTTTACATTCAAGTGGAGGTAAACCGATATCAAATTAATCTTCGAAAATACGGTGGCTCACTGCAATTGATCAAACAAATCATCAATACGAGGTAGAGGGTACTCATTTCTAATGGTCACCTTATTCAACTGCCAATAATCAACACATAATTGCATTGTCCCGTCTTTCTTTTTCAGAAATAACATTGGGGACCCTAATGGAGAAACACTAGGCCGAATAAAACCTCTGTTTATCAAATATTGTAATTGAAATTTCAATTCTTTCAACTCTATTGGTGCCATACTGTATGGAGGAAGGGAAATTGGACCTGTTGCTGTAATTAATTCAATGGAAAACTCCACTTCCCTATCGGGCAACAATCTTGGCAATTCCTTTGGAGAGACATCAAAAAATTCTCTAACCACTAGTATATCTTTAATTTTAAGTGTCTCTTTACTAATATCAACAACATAAGCTAAATACATGGTACAACCTTTACTCAGTAACCTCGTTCGCTTAATTACTAATATAAGATAATTAGGAACAACATTTCTTTCCCTTGTAAACTGGAACTCGGGTTCACCAGGAAGATAAAATGTAAATTCTTTTAAAAAACAATTAAGGGAAGCATGATACGATGATGACCAATCCATCCCCAATATAATATCAAAATCTTGAATGGCTAACAGTATCAAATCAACATATAAATTGCGCTCGCCCATTCATAAGGCACGATATTTATAAACATGTTCAACCAAAATTACACTTTCCATTTAGGAAGAAATATGTAATGCATAATTGAGAAATGAACATGATCTACCCAAATATGAAACAATCGTAATGCTACGAATGAATGCGTAGATCCATGATCAATGAGTGCACATAAATATTTACTTGCAATAGAAAGTTTACCTATAATAACTGCGGGTGTAGCATGGGCATCTTGCAGCATCATTACAAACACTCTTCCTCTTGCCTTCGATCCACTTTCTTGTCATGTACCTCTTACACTGGTTGTACTACCTGGAGATGATCCTTTACTAGGCCCCACACTACTAACAGAAACTTCTCTTGATAACATAGGACAATTCTTTTACAGATGACCCTTCTGATGACAATTAAAAGATTCTATAATCAGTAAGTTTGAGCGATTTCTATTTATATGACCTAACACCCCACAAAAGAAACAAGCAGTCGGATCTCCATGTGCTAAAACTCCTGAACCTTTTTGCTACTATCTTCACCCCTCTGCGAACTACTTCCCATACCTCTACCATACTAAAATTATTGCCCTCCAAGCCTTGAATGTTATGTATCACTACCCTTTTGATAATTTGGATCGAATCTACTTCTCTTTGCGCTTCGTTCTCATTTCCCTCTTGCTTCATTCACATCCTTTTCTACTAGTATTGCTTTATTCACCAAAACCGAATAATTTACATTCTAAATTTAATAGCCCTGATTTAATGACTAACTCGAGTCCATCATGGAATTTACTACACATGTCTTCCTCATTCTATATAAACCTCGAAGCAAAACTAGATAAGGCTATAAGTTTAGCTTCATATTCTCTAACTATCGTACTTAAATGATTCAACATAAAAAGTTATTTATCCTTCTGTTTTTTATACATTGGAAGAAAATACTTAACATTTAAATATTTAACAAAATCATCCTATGAAATCACATTCCCACCTCCTGGATCAATCAACATATGTTTTGTAGCATCCCACCAATACTTAGCTTCTCCTTTCAGCATATATATCGCCAAGGTCACCTGCTGATTTTTATTCATTCTCATTACATCAAAGATAAGTTCAATATCTTTAATCCATACTTCTACCTCAGTAGGATCAATTTCTACTTCAAATGATGGGGGATTCATTTTAATAAACTTCTCGGGAAGTATTCATCTCTTCTCGATGTATCACCTCCTCAGACCTAGACTCTGCTTATTCTTCCAGTTGCCTGGCCTAATGTTCTTCCATCTGAGTCATAAACCTATCTTGCTGATCTGCTATTAAAGTTATAGTACATGCTTTTTTTTGCATATCTATCAATTGTTTTGGCTCGAGTTCTGTATTTATATGAACATGTTGTTCAACCTCCACTTCTGTTGGCATATTTGAAGCCTCATCTCTTTTCTCACATTGACATTCCCTTATTCCAATCTTTTATATTTGAAACGAATAAAAGATATAACATGTAGATATATATATGTTTTTTAACATAATCGTTGGTACTAAAGAAAATATATTTCTTACTTTCACTGCTAAATCTAGACTCTTCTAACTCTAGAACCTCTAAAAGCTAGGCTCTGATACCAAAATCTAAAACATCCCAACCCAGTTACTTATAATTAAGTTTGAAACTCATAATGATTCAAACCACAATTAATTTAACTAAACCATAAACATGAGTTTTAATTATAGACTCATCAATGTAAATCCATATAACTAAGTTTTGTTTACAACATTAAAGCAATCGCGCTTAAACAAACTTTCTTGAAGGATAAGTTATTTTAATTACATCATTTACATCTAAACAAAATCCTTGTTTTACCCATATCTGGCTACCCCAACCCGACTTCCTAGATGTGGCAGTGACCTCATGTTACTTGAAAAACATAAACATAGGAACCGTGAGCAAAATAGCTCAGTGAATGCATCATTACTACACTACTGCATAAAATTAAATGCAAAAAATCATATCCCTATAATTATGTATTAACTTATCATGTCCATTCATAATAATGGCCTAACTTTTCGAATATTGATGCACAATCCTCTCTAAAATGGAAAATTCTCCCCCATTCCTAGTCGAGGAGTAATCCCTTGTCTTTAATAGATAATTATCTACATCCCATTTTAGTAAACCGAGCTGAAAAATTTCATATTCATAACATTATGATCATATCCATAAGAGTGTATAAATAACTATTTCCAGTGAGTACACTCACATTGGGTTATCAACTATGTATTTACATTTCCTTCGGGTGGAGCTGAACTGAGTTGATTAGACCTTAAACCTGTCAATCCAACTAAATCCATATAGAATCTCAATAGTAAGTATTATATTAATATATTTATGTAACTTTCAATAACTATGCATGTAGACACCCCATTTTAGGACACCATAACCTCTCCTTAGGTCCCAAGCTCCTCCCTTCATCACAACAAACCTAAGTCATACCCCGGGTACTGACCTAGAGGCCATCGGGCACTCCTAAGGCTCCATTTGACCAAAATTCAAACTCTTCAGCTTGATCAAGACTAAATGAATTTTCAAAGGGCACTAAAACCCATTTTCAATGGTCCATCCCGTGCGTGATTCTGACTTACCATACAAACGAATGACCCATTTTCCCTCGAAACCTGACCTAGAGGCCACCGAACGCTCCCGGGGTCCATTTGACCAAATTCAACTCTTTATCTCGACTAATAATGAATGAATCTTAAAAGGCTTCTAAAACCCCTTTCCAACGGTCTGCCCCGTGCGCGATTCTGACTTACAGTACGGACGAACGATCTGTTTTACTCCTAAAGGCCATCAGACTCTTCCAGGCCACGATTGGCCAAAGTCAACTCCCCAAACTGAGTCAAACTATTTGGGATGTCTAATTACTTCTTCAAAAATTTCCAACGATCTGCCCCATGTGCAATTCTGACTTACCATGCGAACAAACAATCAGTTTTCGTTCGACGATCCCCCGTCCAAAGGACCGACAAGCGCTTCCAAGCCACATTTGACCCAAAGTAAACTCCTAGACCTGAGAGCAGTCCTAAGTACTTTTGAAGGTCTCTGAAGTAACCTTTCATCGGGTTTCCTCATGCGTGATTCGGATCAATGGTTTGCATTTTATGACTATTTTTTGAAGAAACCTGAAAGAGACTGCCATTCAGCATGTTCCAAATCCTGCCTATCGGTAGTGTGCCTAAAAACACCTACCGATTGGCAGGACCAGGCCTATGCCGGTAGGCAATTCCCAGGGCCTATAAAAAGGACGGCCTGATCTCATTGCAAGGGGGAAAGATCTAAAATCCATTACTCTCAGGGAACTCAGAAAATCTCTCTCCAAGTCAGCCTGATTTCCACATCCAAATCCTTTTCCAACCTTCACCTTTCATCATCTTTTTCATCAAACTTGGTGAATTAACTACTCTTCATCATCATCCAAGTGCAAGGTCTTCTCGCCAACATTCAAGATCAAGCTCAAGATCTTTAAGAAGGTCCAATTTTCTCAACTCTCTCTTCAAATTCTCCTAAATTCGTATTAACTTATTTTATTACGTAGCACTTTTATTCTCTCATCTGACATATCCTAATATACATTTTATTTAGTGTTATTGCACATCTCTTATTTTCATATAAATAAAACCCAAAAAAATAAGAAAAAGAGGGTTTGCTAATAAATTCCATACGGGAATTCTCACACTTTTCTCATACTCTTCTCACAACTAAAACACTTTTTTTACACACACACACCTATAAGAGAAGTCACCGGTTTTATTTATGGGATAAATCCCACCCCTCATTTTGCATAAGAACTACGTGGACTTTGATGCCTCTATAGGCTACGTAGGCGTCTCGGGGTAAAACCCGAGACTCGAGTCCTATTCCTTCCATTTTTGTTATTTTTCTATATTCTTTAACTTAATTATCTTATATTCTATATATTTACATATCCATATATTTGCTCTTAGTGGCGTATTATTCCACATGCGTTATCGTTCCATTACAACGATCAACGCAAGGATAATCGCTTAAATCACATTTTCTAATATTACTTTTAGGAACATTCCTATGGATGACTCGCTTTATCTCTTTCATAATACAAGTCAATGATTCCTATCTCCATTATATAGACACATACACACATATCACATGGAAATAAATGAAAATAACAACAACCCATGAGAGGCCACAAGGGCGGAATGGCTGCCTAACACCTTCCCATTTTATAACTTAGCCTTCGGACCCTTTTTGAATCATTTTGGTTTTGTATGTATCAGTATGTCTTTGGATGCTATCCTTCGGGATAAGTCCTCCTTCTTTTGTCTGTTTTGAGTAAAATAGACTGGTGACTCCATCTCTCTACATTTTTCACCTCACACATCACTGACGCCGGCCGAAGTGCTCCTGAGAGGGATGCGCAGGACCAAGATCCTCTCACCGTGAATATGACACTCTCTTCTCTCCCTCCGCGAGGATCGGGGATGGCCACAGTGGCGACTCCGCTAGGGATTTTTGTTTAAGAGGGCTAGACTCTATTTACATGGGTGTTTGATTTTCCTTTATACTCTCCTACGTTGCATGTTCCCCTTTTCATGTGTACCTCATGATTATGCTTATATTCACACACTTGTAGAATATTCTTCATGTACACTTCGCACCACGTGCATCTAAGATCACATATGTCCACATGTTGCATGCATCACCCATCCATACTTGGTATACCATTGGTACTTGTACTTTGCTCTCTGTTTGGCATGATCAAGAAAGATACTCTCATCATAAGATACTAATAAGAGAATCATGCATGATTCACACGACATCACCAAAGAGCATTGTGATTTATCGAATTTTGTTCGGTAATTGGAAGGTCACTTCGTGATGGGCGCTGGTTCGACGGGGCGCAGTTAGCCTAAGCGATATGAATCTCACCTTCCATTGGCCAAGTACCTTCGACGTATATCGAACGGTTCCCCCGCATCATACCTCTTGACCAAAGTCACGAAGGGAGGTATATCTTTGGGAACTCATTCACGTACGCCGAGTATATCGAATTTATTCTCACACGTACCATCCCCACGAGGTATATAGCATGGCAATTCACTTACACTTAAGTATATCAAATGGATTGTCCACACGTACCGATTTCCCTCAAAAGAAAGACGTATATCGTGGAAGTTACGCCAAAGGGGGGAACCCTTTCCAATTCAGCCAACCAACGCATACCCATATATATGTGTCGATCCTAGGACACACATGTTAGATTTCCGGTTTCCACTCGAAACTCTGCCAAAATTCTGGGTCGGCCTGCTGCCCAAATTTTTGTGCATTTTTAAAATGGGACCCTGCCCGTGAGCCTAGTTACAAGTTCAACCATAGCTTTACACATGTTACAAACCCAACTTTTCTAGGCTTGGGTCCTGTCCAGCATTTCATTTTGCATTTAGGAGAATTTAATACCAGTGAGAACATAATAATCATGTTGAGACCCGCCTTCCAAAAATATTTCTCCTCTCTTTATCAAAAATCCAAAAATATTTTATCTTTCAACCTTAAAAATAAAAAGAAAATGTAAAAAAAAATCACTCTTTTTTTCAAAAATAAATCCCATTTTATGCCCTCTCAGGTCAATTGCACGCCCTTAGCCTGGCTCCTTATTGGCTTCGGTCTTCAGTCAAATCACCCTAGAGTTCCGTCTGTTCCCCTGCTACTTCTTCTGAGTTCGGAATCCATCCGCTTTCCATGGAGAACACAGATCATACGACAGTTTTAACTCAACTCGTGTCCAAAATTGACAACCTCCAGACTGAGGTCCGAGAGATGCAACGAAACCAGGTGCCTGTTCCTCAAAGTCCCGAGACCTTATTCCCTCATGCTATGGGTCCACTCGAGCCTATCTAGGTTCCTAAAGAATATCATCATGCTCCACGTGCCCCTCCTACTAATGGGTCGTCGCCTGCCCATCTTACTATGCCAAACCTTGCCTAGCATGGGGCCAACTTGCCTATAATCATTGATCCAAAAGAGGAAGAGATGAACAAGGTCAAATAAGATCTCTAATTACTAATAAAGAAGTTCGACCAAGTCAGAATCTCTGGGAACTACATGGACTACACCCACATATCCGGACAGTTCACACCGAGAAAATATGATAAACATGTCAATGCTGCAGTCTCAACCATCAACACCTTTTCTCAACCAACCACCTCTTGGGAACTAGAAAATTGCCTTATCCCAGTCCTAAAGGAATACATCGAGCGCCATGCTCCCCTATCCAAATTTTATCAGGACCTGTTAAGCCGAAACCTTATCAAACCCTTAGACCCCCGTCCATTGCCAAATCCACTTCCAAGAAACTTCAAGGCAGATTCCCATTGCGCCTTTCACTGAACTGCTGGACATACAACTGACCAATGCTTTCACCTTCGAAACATAATCCAAGGTCTGATTGGGGTACTATTACCCGGCCAGCCAATCCTAAGCCAAACACTATTGGAAATCCACTCCTAAATCATGCCAATGCCATCTTCCTGGAAGAAAATCCAGAATTTGATCCCTCAACTCAAATCACACCCATATACTCTCCCAAAATCCTATAAACTTGCCCGTATTTCCTCCTACACCCTGTTAGCCTCGCTGATCAGGCACTATCACTCCTTACCAGGGCATGCATCACTGTCTGTACCCGTTCTGAAAATAGAAGTATGAAATTATTAGAAGTGTTAAACAAACTCCTAGAGTTCGGGCAGAAATTGCGCTCACAGATGATCATTGATTGACAGAGGTTCAGTACGCTATTCTTGGAAGCACATAAATGGGCCCGAGATTAAGATAGTTGGGTGGTACCAATCGATGAGGTCAACCTAGATGACGTTGTCCAAATCATGGTAGAATTATTTAGGTAAACCAACTATATTTGCAGTATAATCGAGTTACTTGATACTCTGAAGATACAAGAGAGCCTGGTCCCTTTAATCTTACATCTCCCCGCAGAATGGGAAGACATGTACGAAGAAGCCATCGAAGTTGTGGAATGCATTAAATTTACATGGAAAGATAGAATTATTGCCACCGGATGGGGGAAAGAATTCGAAGATTAAAATGGAGATCAAGCTTTAGAGAAAACTGGACCGGTAGCCGACATGTGTGGGATGATATCATTTGAAGAACTCCTTGGAGAAATAAACATAATGGCATAACAAACCAAGATTGAGGAAGAAAAAGGGTTCATGTTCTTCCCTTCTCCACTAAATCACATGACTAGATCAGGAAGGCATTACCAGATCCCAAGCTTACCACCAGCTAATGAGAAAAGGAAGGGCATTGAAAACCTTCCTATGCCAAAATTGACCCTCGAGGGAAGCAAGATCCTCGATCAACTAAAGAAAACTCAAGCTAACATTACTATATGGGGACTTTTCATGTCTTCCCAGTTGCACAGAAATACTTTGATCAAGTTTCTCACTGGACCCACAGTTCCTCCTTCTACCACACCAGAAGAATCGATAAATTGAGTCGGATCCTTGACCTCTACCCGAATGCTATCCTTTTTCGAAGAAGAAATCCAAAAGATTGGGCCAAACCACAATCATGTACTCAACATCTTCGTTGAAGTTATGGGGAAGATCGTACCACTCTCTCTTGTCGATAGTGGATCCGCCTTGAATGTCTGCCCATTAAGAACCTTCAAATGCTTAGGAATGAAGGAAAGTGACCTCGCTCCAACCTCCGTTGTTGTAAGTGCCCACGATAATACCCGTCGGGAAGTGATGGGATCCATAAAACTTGTAATAGGGGCTAGCCCTATAAACCCTGTCGTTGAATTCCAAGTTATTGACATCCTAGCTTGTTTTAACCTGTTTCTTAGATGACCTTGGCTCCACAGTATCAAGGGTGTGTCTTCCTTGCTCCATCAGAAATTGAAGTTCTTCGCCGATGGAAAATTCCTCACCATTTTGGGCGACGCGATAATACCGAGGGTTCAAGTAACAACAATCCAATCCTTGAGATACAACACGGGTCAAATGATATGCTCCTATCAAGATTCCTAGTTGAGCCACTTCTACTCTCAGAAGGGGAGGATTTTAGAGAGAGGGTTTGTCCTGAATACGACCCTCATTGTAACATCAATGTGATTCAGATGTTCAGAAACAATCACTTCACACCCGGACTAGGGCTATGACAAAGACATCAAGGGATAATTGAGACCATTGAACTGAAAAAATATTTCCCTCCTTATAGTTTGGGGTATCAACCATCAGAATAAGAGATCAAAATGATCCACTAGTCTCGACCAAAGAGAATACTAGACTGCATCCAAACCGTCCCAGGTGACTCCTTGAATGGACGATTCATTAAAGAGGGCGAGGACTTCCCCTTTTGTGGCTTTTCGGAAACATGGTATGATCATACAGACAAGAAGATGAAGTTTGGAATGGAGATCTTTTTCCAAGATAGTTACCCATGGGCCGAGAGTTCCCAACACCATGTACAACCGCTCATCAGAGATATCGAAGAGAGTGAGGAAAGAGACTCCAAGCATTCGTTTGACTTACAGACACTGGGGCTGACAGTCTGCGTGGTTCATTCAAACACTGCATCACTGGATCTATCCCACCTGATTAAAGATGTTGATACACCTCTCCTCAATTAGCATGCTGAGCCAGTTCTACTTACTGAAATCCCACCTAACACAAATGTTTACCCCATCTATTCTTCTATTATCTATCCTTGATAAAATATAATCAAGACCTCATTTGATGAGGTTCTCAATGTTGTTTTTCCTATCAATGAAATAAATGAAGATTTTAAGTATCTTACTATGCCTTACATTAATTGTTTAGATTATAATCAAACTCTTGATGATGATGATTTTACAAATGAACAATTATTAACTAATCTAAATAAGGTTAATAATAAAAAACATAACCGCGTTCCAATTAACGAAGAAGAAACTATTATTATTAACCTCGGTTCTGGTAGCCAACTGCGCGAGATTAGGATATGGGCTACACTTGACGAGTATGAGCGAGCACAACTCCAAGAATTACTGAATAAATTTATGGATCTCTTCGCATGGTCCTATGATTATATGTCCGGCATTGATCTTGAAATAGCTCAACACGACATCCCTACTTTTCCAGATTACAAATCGGTTAAAAAAAATTGAGAAAGCTCCGTACCGAATGGTCGCTCAAAGTCAAAGAAGAGGTGGTCAAACGTTTGAATGTGGGTTTCATTCGCGTAATCGAATATCCCATGTGGTTAGCCAACGTAGTGCATGTGCCGAAATCAAGAGGGAAAGTTCGGATGCGTGTAGACTACCAGGACTTGAAAAAATCCTCTCCAAAGGATGATTACTCGCTACCCAATATCGACATGATCGTGGACAACACAGCCAGTCATGTTCTCAAGTCATTCGTCGACGGGTTTGCCAGATACAATCAAATCAAAATGCACCCAGATCATCAAGAAAAGACTGTGTTCATCACCCCATTGGGAACCTTTTGTTACACTGTTATACCATTTGGTCTCAAGAATGCCGGGGCTACCTACCAGAGGGCTGCCACAACCATCCTGCATGATATAATTCATAAAGAAGTCGAGGTCTATGTGGATGATATGATTATCAAATCCAAAACTAGAGAAGGTCATGTTCTTGCTCTCTGAAAGTTCTTCAAACGATTGTAATGATATTAGATTAAACTCAATCCACAGAAATGTGGCTTCGGTGTTACAAAGGGAAAACTCTTGGGATTCATAGTCAGTGAGAAGGGGATAGAAGCAGATCGTTCCAAGCTAAAAGCCATAATCGAGATGCCACCTCCCCAAATGGAAAGAGAAGTCCGTTGATTCCTTGGTAAATTGAAATACATCAGCCAGATCATCAGCCAGCTAACTTCGATTTGCGAACCTATTTTCAAACTCCTCTAAAAGGATTCAACTAAGGTTTGTAATGAGGCCTACCAAGAAGCTTTTGACCGAATCAAACAATATCTGACCCAACCTCTGGTACTCATTCCATCACAGCCTGGTCTCCCCTTGCTCATATACCTAACCATAACCGACACTGCAATTAGGGCTTTGCTAGCCCAATACCGTGAAGATTCCCATAAAAAAGAGCCATCTATTACGCCAGTCACAAATTAATCGGGTACGAAGTCAACTACACTGCTTTAGAGAAGGCATGTCTTGCGCTTGTTTGCGTCACCCAAAAGTTGCGACACTACATGATCGCCTTCCCCATCGAACTTGTATCCCGAGTGGACCCCATAAAGTACCTTCTTAAGAAACCCGCCTTATCGAGTCGAATGGCCCGGTGGTTGATGCTCCTAGCTGAGTTTGATATCATGTAAGTCATGCATAAAGCCATGAAAGTAAGAGCCATCTCTGACAACCTCGTTGACTACCCCATGAAAGAAGCTGATGTTTGGATCTCTGAATTCCTAGATGAAAACATCCTCTACACCGCTCAAGACAACCTTTAATAGCAAATGTTCTTTGATGGGGCTGCCAACAATAAGGGATATGGCAGTGGGATACTTCTGATCGCCCCAGATGACTCCCACACTCGCATCGCCACCAAGTTGGATTTCCCCTGCACTAATAACATGACTGAATACGAGGCGTGTACGGTAGGCCTCAAAGTTTCTCTCAAGAAAGGTATTCAATGCCTAGATATCTACTGGGATTTTGCCCGCATCATCGGTCAGGTGCTCAGAAAATGGAAAGTCAAGGATGAAAAACTCCAACCCTTCCATGCCCACTTAGAAGAACTAGCCTCCCAATTCCAAGATATCACCTTCCACTACCTACCTCGAGCTAATAATAACCTAGACGATGCCCTAGCTACCTTGGACTCCATGGTCGACATGACCGAAGGAAAAACAATGGCCCCCTTCCTAGTTCAAAATCAAGATAAACCAACCCATTGCTACCACATTAAGCTCATCACCAACGAAGATCTCGAGCTAATCGATTGTTGGTACTATGATATCTGGCACCTCCTCATGCATGGTAGGTATCCCAAAGTTTCTAACAAGAGAGACAGAGAAACCCTCCGAAGATTGGCCTCCCAGTATATCACTTGTCACAAAGCACTGTTCAAGAGAAACTTCTATGGAACTCATCGACACTACATCGCGGGGGCTGACATTGAAGAGGTAAAAATCCACAACGTGGAATACGAGCCCCATATGAACGGTCACATGCTTGATAAGAAGATCATCCGATAAGGCTACTACTAGGCCACCATGATCCAGGATTGCACCTCCTATGTCCGGAGATGCCTCAAATGCCAACCTTCTACACCTGCCTCCGTGAGAATTATACAACACGACCTCTCCCTAACCATTCTACACCTGGTGTATCAATATATAGGGAAGGTTACACCAAAGGCTTCCAATGGTCATGATTTCATCCTAGTTTCCATTGATTACTTCACTAAATGGGTCAAAGCCGAGTCATATGCAGTTCTGAATGGCAAGAAAGTGGCCAAATTCATCAAGAAGAACATCATCTATCGATATGGGGTCCCGCACGAGCTAGTATCAGATAATAGGTTGCACTTTGAGGAAAAAGTCACAGAAGTAGTCAACGAGTATGGGATTCAGAGAGACAAATCTTCTCCCTACCGACCTCAGACCAATGGAGTAGTCGAAGCAGCGAACAAGAACCCCAAAGCCATCATCAGTAAGATGATTGAAAGCTATCAAGATTGGGCTAACCGAATCCCTTATGCCCTCTGGGGCTACCGAACCTCAATTTGAACCTCTACTAGGGCTACCCCTTACCCTCTAATCTACGGCATGGAAGCAGTCCTACCCGTGGAGCTAGAAATACCCTCGTTATGCATCATACTTGAAAGTAAGGTCAATAAAGAAGACTGGTACCAAAGCCTTCTTGACGAGCTAACCCTCCTAGATGAAAGGAGATTGAAATCTTTATATCATATACAAGGGTATCATTGCCCTATAGCGCAATCATTCAATAAGAGAGTCAAGGATCACGGTGTTCGAGAGGGGGATTTATCCCTCTAAGAAATAGTAGAGCCCATTTGGGACCCTAGAGGAAAATTCAAGCCCAATTGGAGTGGACCATACATTTTGAAGAACGTCTTGTCCAGCGGTGCCTCCATGCTCACCGACCTATATAGAGAAGAGATGGCTTGTCGATTCAACCTGGACCATCTCAAGAAGCTTTACCCCTAGTCCAAAATCTCAGCGCGCCACGACTCTTCTCATCTCCCTTCTATTCTAAAAAAAAATAAAAATAAAAAATATCTTCATTTTCCTCTACCCAGAACTACGTGGGCCCGATCCTCTGCTAAAAAGCATTTTTAGAAAAATTAAAACGTTTCAAAAAACCCAGAGGTACGTACGCAGCTCATACATCTCACATGAGCACGGCCATTTCTTTTTCACAAAAATTATTCTTTTCTTATCTCCGAGAACAACAGTTCACTCTAACATATACCTGAAGAAAAGTATTATGCACGCCTTAGCGATTGATACAGATAATTCAATATATAAAATTCATCAAAATACACAGCTGGATGACCAAAAACTTGTTATATCACTAATAAGAAATTACAGTGCAATTACATAAGAAAGATAATGGATAACTCCCTCCCCTACCTTTCTAAAAAGACAAATAAATTCCCAAATGTATTTCCCATTACAAAATAAACTCCCCCAAGAGTCCTACCCACAGCTACCAGAGGAGCCTGTTCCGTCATCATCTACATCCTGGGGTACCCAAGCTTCCCCTGCCTGAATAGAGTGCTGCGGACGCTCTATAGACCGATAAGCTCGAACCGTCCTTGTAAAAACCACAACACCTCTCTCCATGATATCAGATAAGACAAGCCACCTTTACCCAGTCTCCACTACCAACAACTTGCTGACCATTCTTCTTCACAACCACTTCATATAATCCCCAGGGATGTGCCAGACTCTCCCAACAGACTGAGAAGCATGGGTCGATGGACGCCGACTCTCCCACGAAGAGCTAAGCCACATACGCATACGTAGACGCTCTGTCAGATCTTCTACCGAAAATAAGTCTAGTGTCTGAGGTGGCACGACCTACTCCCAGCCAAATTGGCGTCGGAGCCACCAAGGGAAATAGAAAGAGGTATGTCTGAGACCAACCAGCCGAACATACAGGTATTCCCCCAGCTCGAGAATAGGCAGCAGTTGTCTCCACTAAGGCACCGACCAGTGGAGATTTAGAACCCCAAGCTCCACAAGCTAGTCCTCCCAGCTCTCGATATCCAGGACAACATTGATGAAACGGAACGAAAAGAAGTCGGGTATAGCCGACAAAGGGTATTCCATAGGAGTCAGTAGGCGGAGTCTTTCAGACAACCACATGAACAACAACACAGGGCTACCCCTCAGAAAGTCAGAACGACCTTCTCGCCAGGCATACAGTCCATTCAAAGTCTTTGCCAGTATCCCCGCCACAGGATTGCGATGGTAGGACATCCACGAAGTAATAGCTACAAGTTGTGGGTCCACCAGCAGTTCCCCGATCACTAGCAGCAATTTTAAAATCAAGCCCATAACGACGGCTTCGGCATATCTAGCATCACAAACCTCCTATAAATGCATAGAACATAACACCATCGAAAGGGAAATCATTTCTCTTGTATCCAAGGTTCTACCCGCCGAGGGAGAGACGCGAAGAAGTTAAGCCAATAACTCCCGAGGAGACCAAGAAAACTTAGGCATAACAGCCGCCACACTAGGGTTTACTCCCAATATGGCAGAAAATTCCTCATAAGTCGGACATACTTCTTCCAAGCCAAAGTGAAATACATGGTCTTCGAGGTGCCAAAATTGTATCGCCGCCATCAATATGTTCCACTCTGTGGTCCGATTATGCTATAAAGAGACTCGATGCATGTTGAAAGCATCGTACTCAACGTTATCACCTCCAAAGTCTTGAGGTAGTTGGCAAACTCAACACTACCAGGGAGAGCCATCTCACAAAATAAGAAAGTTAGAATGTGAAGGTGTGATGAAAACACTCCACCCTTACCCCTTTTTATACTTGAAAGCCCCCCAAAAAGACATAAACTTTGCCGAAATTGGAGGGAATCCTGCCCCACAAAGTACCAAAAGTTGAAGAGGGTACCAATAAAGGCCTTGGCAGGACAAGGGGCTTGCCGATCGGTAACCCCCTATATTTAGAAACTTCCCTTTTTCCTCTTTAGTAAAAAAAAAGAAAAAAAATTAATATTCTCAACAGAATTTCAAAACCCCCTTCCATCTTTATGTAATTTCTCACTATGAATAAAACTTTCTTTCAAAATTCCAAAAATATTTCTTTTTACGGTCTCAGCAGCAAAGTAAAAAATTCATGTTTATGCATTTCATTACTAATAGAAGATAATAAAAAACTCCATTGCATTGCATGGATATTATTATGTGTTATATCATTTTTGCAGGAAAATAAAGAAAAGAAGAAAAACAACGGGACTCAGTCCGAACCCACATTATCTCTCTCTCTCTCTCTCTCTCTCTCACACACACACACACACACATACCCCTTCCCTTTTTTCTCCTTAGAACTCCCATCCCTACGACGCGCTCTCTTTCCCCTACGGCGAGATGACGCACCACTGCTACCTGAACCAGACTCCTCCCCGGATGAGGCAGATGGCAAAAAATAAGAAGGAATAGGAACTACATCACGAATATGGGTAGTCACCGAAGATATCTTGTCCCTAATATCCCTCAGCCAAGTGGTGGACACCCGGACTTGCTGCAAGAAAAGGCAGAATCAGTATCAAGTAGAAAAGATAAAAAAAAACCAAAAAGAAGAAAAAGAAAAGAACATAAAGGTATGCCAAAGCACGAAGAACCTCCTCTATCGAGCCTAACTCCTCTGGGTCCATCGCAATGTTGTATTAAGGGGTCTGTAACCGCAAAAAGGGAACCTTCGAAGTCGTGGCCACCGCAGACGTCGACGGACCACCACCGCTATGGGAGGACCCCACTAGCTGACTCAAACCCACAGGAGGGAAATGCAGTGCATCATATATTCTAGGCGCCATCAGCCAACTCGTTACGAAGTCCATATAATCATACGACACAGCCGTATCAGTGTACAATAGATAGGACTCGCCAATCATTATCGCAATCCTCGCATCCTCTGGTAACAGTTGCTCCCGTCTCATAGACATAGGGGGCCTCGCAGGTGGAACCACCACCACCTCCTCCTCAAAAATCTGTCGGACCACCCTCTCCCCAACATACTAGGAGTGGCCAAACTCATGCGCCAGCAAATGCCTCATCTGGGCATTCACCCTAGTCGACCCCGTGTCTTGAACAGCTGTCCCCCAAGGGTAAAAGGTCACCTAAAAAGTCCCCAGCAATATATAAGTCAATACTGAATTAGAGCACACAAAGACCAGGATTGAAGAAGAAAAGACTCATACCCTATCACTGGTTAGGCCATTCAAGACTTGACACACGGCCTCTAGAGAAAGAGACTTCCTCGACTACCGATTGGCCTTCCGCCACCGATACAACCGATAAAATACCCAATAGTCTCATCCTTTAGATCAACCAGCTCGGTATTGCACAAAATCACCTCATAGAACCATGTCTGCCAAAGACAAGAATCAACGATTAAAAAGAGACGCACAAGGAAAATGCGAATGCATGAAAGGAAAATGTGCAAACTAAAGAATACCTCAACGAGATACGTGGCTCCAGTGAAAGACTGCCGGTAGTACTGGCTAAATGCATCCAGAGAAAAATAAAGGGTCACCAATGCCAGGCTCCCCCAATCATAGAGAGGGATGTTTGAAAACATCCTCAAGTATAGTAAAAACAATAAATGGACCTCGACGCCACCACAAATCCCCCCAACACCAGCAAAATGAACAAGCGGTCCATCTGCCTCACCTGCAGCCCGTCCTCCACATCAATTACCCTGCCCAGCAAAACATCCCTTAATAGGGACAAACAGATAGAATTCCCAGATACTATCCTCCCCACATCACCAAGCGCCGCCCGCACCACCTACGGCCTCACCCGCAAAGAGAGATCGACCTCTATCTGCTTTCCATCACAATCCAGCTCCAGTAGCTGCTGCACATCTATGGGAGTCACAATCATCTCCCCAAAGCCAAAATGGAAGGTGTGGGTAGTGTCCCACCACCGTTCCCCTAGAGCGCATAAAACTGTTGTCGAACGAGGCATCTCATACAGCACAGATGCCAGCCCCCCAAAGCCTGCTGACGATACTACCCAATGCACCACAAGTGGAAGGTGCTCCCAGACATCCTTAAGCCCCATCATCCCGCGAGCACGCATAGTCAACAAATAAACATCAGACTGCCAAAGGAAAAGCTCATCAAAATCCAAGAAAAAATGAAATCACCAAAAAAAGAATTCCAAAAGTCATTTTGTACTTACATAACCACGAGGGTTCATGACCCTAGAAGATAGATAATGTGATGGCTCCCGCAGTATAGTTCGCTCATCCGCAACTGGCTCAAATGCATCAAAAGTGTTCTCACTCCCCAAAGCAAGAGGCGCCCTAGACCACCACTCCACATTCGCCTAGTCATCAACAGCTAACCACTCCCTGTGTACCACAATGCTCACAAAAGTGGACATTTTTTAGGTTGTAGAATGTTAGAACGATTCACAGAAGAAAAGCGCAGAAAGAGATAAGGTAAGAAGCTGTGAAAAATGAGGGGAACCCGTCCTTTTTTTTATAGGAAGCCAAGGGTCATGTCGATCGGCACTGCACCCCCACATACCAATCGGCACTGACCTTCCACCTTCTCGAGGCACTCCAAAAGTCCATGCCACTGCCAAATGGCACCCTCCACACCATGCCGACCGGCACTCCCCTTAAATTTTCGTACAAAACCCCCCAGAAAATACCAGAAAATCCTCAAAATCCTCAGAAAATTCCTAAGAAACCTAGGGAGGATTTAGAACACTTTCACCAAGTTAATTTCACACTCCCTCAAGTGGAACCCCGACTTCCCCAGCGAAACTCTCAAAATCCAAGTGAAAATCCCCCCGGCAACGTCCCTAGAGGACCCCTAAAGTATCCTAAACCCCAGGCTATCTCCTATTACTCAAAAGTCTCAAATTTCCCCAAGGAAAACATCCAAACCCTGGACCACCTAATAACTTCCCCAGTGGAATTTACAGCATCAAATTATTTTTTCCCCCGCAAAGTCTCCAAACGATACAAAATTTTCCCTATCAATTAGCTCCCCAGCTTAAATCAAAATCATGAGGAAATTTCCCCGGTAAAATTCCCCGAGAACGTCACAACCTAAGCCCTTAGAATTGGCTTAGACCCGCAGAATTGGTCATCTCAATTCAATCCCTCAGAATTGGCTTCAACCCGCAGAATTGGTCATCTCAATTTAATCCCTCGGTATTGGCTTCGACCCGTAGAATTAGTCATCTCAACTTAAGCCCTCATAATTGGCTTCGACCCGCAGAATTGGTCATCTCAACCTAAGCCCTCAGAATTGTCTTCGACCCGTATAATTGGTCATCTCAACCTAAGCCCTCAGAATTGGCTTTGACACGCAGAATTGGTCATCACACCTTAGAGGCCTCAGAATTGGCTTCGACTCGTAGAATTGGTCATCACAATTTAAGCCCTAAACATTTGGTTTTGACCCGCAGAATTGGTCATCTCGATTTAAGCCTTCAGATTTGGCTTCGACCCTCAGAATCGGTCACCCCTGGAATTGCTTTAGGTCCTCAGAATTGACCTAAATCTTTTATCGTCATTTCCTTCAGGCCATCCCCAGTATTCCCCCTTATGTTCTCATAATCGGTCTCAAACCTCTGAATCGGTCATCCTCATCCTCAGGTCCCCATAATCGGCCTCGACCCTCTGAATTGGTCATCTCCTTTCGAGGGCATCATGCGGTATTTATTCGACGACTATCATTCATTCCAGACTCACCCATCGAGGGGATCTGTAGACACCCCATTCTAGCACCCCTAACCTCTCCTTAGGTCCCTAGCACCACCCTTCATCACTACAAACCTAAGTTATACCCCGAGTACTGACCTAGAAGCCATCGGGCACTCCCAGTCTCCTTTTAACTAAAAGTCAAACTCTTCAACTCGATCGAGACTGAATGAATTTTCAAAAGGAACTGAAACCCCTTTCCAACGGTCCATCTCGTGCACGATTTTGACTTACCATGCGGATGAACGACCCGTTTTCCCTCAAAATCTGACCTAAAGGAGACCGGATGCTCCCGGGCTCTATTTGACCAAAGTCAACAACTCAGCTCAACCGAGACTGTATGAACCTTCAAAGGGAACTGAAACCCCTTTCAAATGGTCTACCCCGTGCACGATTCAAACTTACAATACGGATGAGCGTTTCGTTTTACTCTAAAAGTCCACCGAATGCTTTCAGGCCTCGGTTGACCAAGTCAACTCCCCAAACTGAGTCAAACTCTTTTTAATGTCGAAGTTAATCTCCTAGCCTTTCCAATAGTCCACCCCGTGCATGATTCTGACTTACCTTACGAACGAATGATCCGTTTGCATTCGACGATCCTTCGTCCAAAGGACCGACAAGAGCTTTCGAGCCACATTTAACCCAAAGTCAACTCCTAGACCTGGGATCAGTCCTAAGTACTTTCGAAGGTATCTGAATTACCTTTCCAGTGGTTTACCCCATGCACTATTCGGATCAACGATTTTCATTTAATGACCATTTTTTCGAAGGAACCTGAACGAGACTACCAAACGACAGGTTCCAAATCCTACCTATTTGCAGTGTGCCTAAAAACACCTACCGATTGGTAGGACCATACCTATATTGATCGGCAATGACCTGGACCTATAAAAAGGAGGGCCTAACCTCATTGCAAGGGGGGCAAGGTGTAAAATCCATCACTCTCAGCGAACACATAAAACCTCTCTCGAAGTCATCATGATTTCCACATCCAAATCCTTTTCCAACCTTCACCTTTCATCATATTTTTCATCAAACTCGGGGACTAAACTACTCTTCATCATCATCCAAGTGCAAGGGCTACACGCCAACATTCAAGATCAAGCTCAAGATCTTCAACAAGGTCCAATTTTCTCAACTCTCTCTTCAAATTCTCCTAAATTCACATTAACTTATTTTATTACTTAGCACTTTTATTCTCTCATTTCACATATCCTAATATACTTTTTATTTAGTATTATTTCACATCTCTTATTTTCATATAAATAAAACCCAAAAAAAATAAGAAAAATTAGGTTTGCTCATAAATTCCAAACAGAAATTCTCACACTCTTCTCACAACTAAAACACTTTTTTTACACACACACCTATAAGAGAAGTCCCCGGTTGTATTTATGGGATAAATCCCACCCCTCATTTTGCATACGAACTACGTGGACTTTGATGCCTCTATAGGCTACGTAGGCGTCTCGAGGTAAAACCCGAGACTTGAGCCCTATTCCTTTCATTTTTATTATTTTTATATATTCTTTAACTTAATTCTCTTAGATTCTATGTATTTACATATCCATATACTTGTTCTTACTGGCGTTTTATTCCACATGCATTATCGTTCCATTACAACAATCAACGCAAGGATAATCGCGTAAATCCCATTTTCTAATATTACTTTTAGGAACATTCCTATGGATGACTCGCTTTATCTCTTTCATGATACAAGTCGATGATTCCTATCTCCATTATATATACACATGCAGACATATCACGGGGAAATAAAGGAAAATAGCAACAACCCATGAGAGATCGTAGGGGCGAAATGGGGGCCTAACACCTTCCCATTTCGTAACTTAGCCTCCGGGCCCTTTTTGAATCATTTTGGTTTTGTATGTATCAGTATGTCTTTGGATGCTGTCCTTCGGGATGGCTCCTCCTTCTTTTGTCTGTTTTGAGTGAAATAGACTGGCGACTCCATCTCTCTACATTTTTTACCTCACGCATCACCGACACCGACCAAAGTACTCCTGAGAGGGATGCGTGGGACCAAGATCCTCTCACCGCAGAGATGACCCTCTCTCCTCTCCCTCCACGAGGATCGGGGATGGCCACAATGCAACAACAATATAATTCCACTTAAGTCACATTCCCTGAAACACGAGTAAAGATAATGCAATGTTATATATGTTGATAAAGTTATGAACATTCAATCGTAGAAAGTACCTCATAAGGAATTTAAAACTAAAACCATGTAAACATAAAAGTATACTTCTCAATGTATATACTCATGAAACATGTACTCAAAATACCTTTTTGAAGGAGGAGATAAAAACATTCTTTCATGGGGTACCCTTTCTAATTTTTGAATATGATATGAATATATTAGTCTAGTTTCATATCCAACTGAAATTTCTCGATTACAATCGGTACCAACAAAATATATGCAAGTTTGAATACAAGGGATTTCAATACAAAGCAATACGGTCTACATACACCACTTATCTCACATATGAACAAATACTTATTATCACAAAGGAGGATGGAATTTTAATCAATAATTCATTATTTCTATACTTTGAAATAAGTATAATCTAAGATTAAAACAATATTAACACACAATTATACCTTGGAAACACCTTAAGGATTTTCTTGGAATTTTTCCTATCTTTTCTTGTAACCCTTTCTTCCATAACTTCTACTTTCTCTTCACTCAAGCTAAAAACAATTCAAACTAAACCTAAGGTTAAATTTTATGAAGAAATAGGTTATATGGAGAGTTTTACGTCCCCAAAGGCATCAATCATTTCCAACCAATCAAATTAAACCATATGGTTTAGTAAAAGACAAATTACCACTTAAAAGGAATTGACGGATTTTCCCTTCATTCGTAAATTCGGTATAACTTGTTACTCGGACATCCATTTGATACACCATTTGTTTTGTCACAAATCTAACTAATATATCTACAACTATCTATTTTTCACCTTGAGTAAATTGTTAAATTATAAGGGCAAAACTAGTCATGAACCTTCTTACTAAAAACATCAAAATTTTATGATTGTAACCAATTTGATATTTCATGATATTTGAAGTTAGGATTAGACCAAATATAATATCCTAACATTATATATATTAATAACACGTTATAAATATCACATAAGTTTAGCATGATTCAAATATAATTTGTCATAGTTATATCCGAGTTGTCATACTATCCGCCCCACATCTCCCAACGCAACATCTACTGCCACCGGTGTCACCCTCAGAGACCAATCCACCTCTATCTGCATACCTTCATAGTCAACCCCAGGAAGTTACTGAACATCAATGGGGGTCACTGTCATCTCCTCGAATCCTAAGTGTATGGTGTGGGTAGTATCCCACCATCTTTCCCCCAACGCACACAGGACAGCTGTAGAGCGCAGCTTCTTATCCAAAGTAGATGCCAAATGACCAAAACCCACAGAGGAGACTATGAAGCACACCACAAAAAAAAGGTTCTCCCACATAAACTTAAATCCTATCATCCCTTGGGAACGAAAGCTCGTAGCAACTATGTCAGTCTGCCAAAATAGAAGAGACACCTTTTGTCAAAATTCAAAGAAACAAGAAAATACAAAGAAGAAAAAGAATGTCAAAAGTCACGTGGTACTTACATGGAAATTAAAGTTCCTCACCCTATACGACCGGTGGTGCGAAGGCTTATGCAGAAGAGTGCGATCATAGGCAATAAGATCGAACAAGTTGAAAGGGTTCTCGTTGCCCAAAGCCCGGGGCACCCTAGACCGCCACTCTAGGTTCGCCCAATCATCAACACCCAACCATGCCATGGGGGTCTCGATACTTGAGAAATTTTCCATTTTCTACTCTCAAAAATGGAAAGAATACAAGAAGATTACATAAGAGGGAAATAGAAGATGGGATTCGCCCCTTTTAATTGGAGGCTAAGGGGCTTGCTGATCGGTAGTCCCCTGACACCCATCGTTTGGTACCTACTTATTACCCTTCCCAAGGCAACCCAGAAGAATGTGCCATTACCGATTGGCAATTCCTTTCACCCTACGATTGGTAGCACCCCTAAAATTTCGTATAAAAAATCCCAAACAGATGCCAAAAATTTCCAAAATTTTTTCGTAAAATTCATAAAATTTCCAAATAAATATTGGAAAATTTATTCACCAAGAAAACCATTTTTCAAGGTGCCAAATACACAATCGGATTAATATCACATTTTATCCACAGCTTAAATCCTAAAAAAATAAGGGCACACGCGTCCCAAAAAGCTCATTGTAACTCCGCAGCAGAATCCCAAAACCTCATCCACTGTTGAAATCAAATGCTTCCCCAGTAGGGCTATGTAAAATCCTACCCATTTCTCGAGTAGGAATTCCCGAATTAAAAACTTTTCACTAGAAAAATTCCAATTTCATCATGCAAAACTAGAAGCTCTAACTGTACATCTCTCCCTAGAGGCGTCTCCATGGAACACATTCCCTAGTAGAATCCTAAAACCTCATGTTATCAACTGTTTCCCCTCAAAATTTCCAAACTAAGAATTTTAGTTCCCCCAGCCAAGCTATCTCTTCTAAAAAAGACATAATTTGAAGACAAATTCCTCTTCCCTAATAGAGTCTAAAAAGGGTAAACTAAAGACTCCCCAGAGAGCAAACCCATCACATTTACAATAAAGGTCCTCAAAATTGACCTCGACCCTTAAAATTGGTTGCTCCTACTTAAGGTCCTCAGAATTGACCTCGACCCTCAGAATTGGTCACTCCTACTTAAGGTCCTCAAAATTGGCCTCGACCCTCAAAATTGGTCGCCCCTATTTAAGGTCCTCAGAATGGCCTCCACCCTCAAAATTGGTCACTCTTACTTAAGGCTCATAATTGACCTCGATCCTTAGAATTGGTCGCCTTATTTTAAGGTACTCAAAATTTGCCTCAAACCTCAAAATTGGTCGCCACTAATTAAGGTCCTCAAAATTGGCCTTGACCCTCAAAATTGGTCGCTCTTACTTAAGGTCCTCAGAATTGACCTCGACCCTTAGAATTGGTCGCTTTCATTTAAGGTCCTCTGAATGGACCTCGACCCTCAAAATTGGTCACACCCATTTAAGGTCCTCAGAATTGACCTCAAACCTCAGAACTGGTCGCCTTCACTTAAGGTCCTCAGAATTGACCTCAACCCTCAGAATTGGTCGCCTCCACTTAAGGTTCTCAGAATTGACCTCGGCCTTGATAATTAGTTGAAAAAATGTTAGGTCCACAGAATTGACCTTGGCCTACAGAATCGTCCATCCCAAGCAATATCTCAGGTCCCCAAAATCGACCTTGACCATCTAAAATGGTCATCCTTGTCCCTATAAGTCTATAGAATTGATTTTTTCTAAAACCATCATGTGGTGTTTATTCGATGACTTTCACTCGTTCTAAGCTCACCTATCGAGGGGCTCTACAAACACCACATTCTAGGATCCCTAAGATTCTCCTTAGTTCCATAGCACTTCCCCATTCACTATAAACCCTAGGTCATACTCCGAGTACCGATATAGAGGATATTAGGTGCACTCGGGCCTCGTTTGAATTCGATGAACTCCATTATCAGAGTGAAATCTCAACGAATATTTGAAGGTATCTGAATCCCCTTTCCAATGGTTTGTCCTGTGCATAAATCAGCATAATGGTTCGGAACAACATACCATTTTACTTTTAAAAACCGATTTGGAGGCCGTCGGGGACTACCGGGCCCCGATTTGACCCTAATCAACTTCATCGTCAGATAGAAATCTCAATTAATCTTCTAAAGGGACTAAAACCCATTTCTAAAGGTGTGCCCTATATGAAAAATGACATAATGGTTTAGTCGAATGATACATTTTCCCCAAAAAACTGATCAGGAGGCCACTGGACACTCCTGGGCTCCATTTGACCAAAGTCAACTCTCCATCTCGAATGAGAATGAATGAATCTTTGGGGGGTATTTAATACCCTTTCCAATAGTCTATACATATGCAAAAATTAGCCTTTCAATATGGACGAACGATCCGTTTTACTCTGAAGAGTACTTCTGGACCCCATTTGACCAAACACAACTCTCCAATCTAAGCGATGATCTTTGGAACATCGAAGTACCTCGCACAACCTTTCCAATGATCCACCTCGTGCATGATTTGGACATATGATTTGGACAAACGATCCATCATCATCAGATGATCTTCTGTCTAAAGGTACGAGGGGCGCTTTCGAGCCCCGTTTGACCCAAAGTCAGCTCTTGAATCCGGGAGAAGCCCCAATTATTCTCAAAGGTCTCTGAATTAAATTTCTAATGGTATTCCATGTGCACGATTTGGACTTACGGATTGTGTTTTAGTTTTTTCCAGAAAATATGCACTAGACTACTAATTAGTAGGTACATTTCCCTGCCTATCGGCAATATGTATATGGTTACCTACCTATAGATAGGACGAGGATAATGCCAATCAGAAGTCCCCCTCCCCTATATAAGGATGCCATAAGCTCACCCTCGAAGGCACCTCAGAACCATTAATTTCAATGATCTTAACAACATTGTTCTACAATCAACGAATTTACTTGTGTGAAATTATTCTCAACCCTTGACTCCCATCACTTTCATACCCAATTTAGTAAAAATATCTTTCTCTCATTCCGCATTCATCCCTAACTTGCAAGGAAGTTCATCAATAATCAAAATCAAGCTTCAAGTCTCCAAAAAAGGTCCAAACGTCATTCTCTCTCTTTAAATTTCTTTTATTCTCGCATTAGTTATAGAAATTCTTAATTTAGATTTTGGCTTTAGATTATACACATTAATATCTTATTCTTTATTGTTTATATTGAACATAATTCATTTTCAATTAAAAAAAAATGAAGAAAAAGAGGGTTACACATATAAATTCCAACGGGATTCTTCATCACATTTTCTCAAACTATAAATATATTTTATACACACTCACATATAATAAACACCTTTTGAATCTATGGGATAAGCCCCATTCTTGTGATGCATGTTAACTACGTGGACTTTGATGCCTTTATTGGCTATGTAAACGTTTTAGGCTAAAACCTGAGACTCGAGTGCTATTTTCATATTTTCATATTTTATCAATATATAATCCATCTATATCATACTTGTGATTCATACTTTCATCTTCTCTAACACATATTGTCTTTTCATCATAATGATCAATATCTCGATAAACACACACATCGTGTTTTTTAATTATTATTTTGGGAACATTCCTATGGATGACCTCATTCCATATTTTTCATGATGCGATTCGGGAGATTCCAATCTCCACTTATATATACACGCACAAACACTTCATGGAGAAATTAAGTAAAATAGTAACATAAGACCATGAGAGACCGAAAGGGAGGGAAGGGTGCCTAACACCTTCCCATTTTGTAACTTAGCCCCAGAACCTCTAAACTATTGATTTCATAAGCATCAGTTTATCTTTGATGATGCTCTCTCGAGGCGGTAACATGGCCTTTTTCCTATTTTGTGAAAAATAGGTTGGCGATTCAATCTTTTTACATCACCCCAAAATCAACGATGGCCGAAGCACCAATCGATGTAAAAATGGGCGTGGGACCTTTATCCCCCCTCTTTTGCCTCGAAGAAACCAGGGAGGGGAAGATCTCGGGATGGCCACACCTAGTATAGACTATGCATCAAGTAACAAGATAAAAACTCGTTGGAAACCTAAGTTGGCCCAAGCCCAGATCAAGTACTTATATATATGTAAAGGAAGGGGATTTAAGATGACATAACATTAGGGAGGGAAAGAGAAAAACATTATTTATGTTTTTGTAATGGGTGAGGAGAGATAAAGTGATTTTTCTCTTATTTCACCAAGTTTTCATTTTCAAAAGTCCCCACACATATAGGTTTCTTTGAGTGGATCATATACGAATATATAAGGTATTTTACACATTTAAGTAATGATTGAAGGTGGTTGATCAAATACAACATCGTCTACATCAACTATGTATCCTCTATCGGATCACCTACAAGATCCACAAAGGCATGGTGATCTCAAACCTAGATATAGTTCATGTTGTTATATATTCTTAAATTTGATGAATAAAACTCCTATGGGTAGTAAGATTCTTATTCCCAATCCCTTTAAGACCATCATATTTATTGTCCAACAAAATGGAAAGAGAGTCGGTAACTCCAAATGTTCATCTCATTCATTTGCCACCTCTTAGGATAACTAGTTCACAACCTTTTACGACCCTGGGTTCTTATTTCGAGTAGAATAATTAGTGGTAGGAGGTCGTGTAAGAAGTTCTCTATCTAGACCTAGACGATGACCTAGTAAGTTAGCTAGGTGGAGGATAATATCTCTGGTGTGGATGAATTTCTCTAGTTAAAATCATACACGAAGTCGTCAACAATCTCAACTATGTTTACAAGGCTTTGTTGTTTTGGGGCTCTCTCCTCTAGGATGCTATCAGGTTCTCTATTGGAATTTTTAATACTATGAATAATTGAGTGGAGCTGGTGTAAGAATATAAAAACAACCTGGACAAAATCTGAAAGCAATAATGTATCACTAGGAAACCTATAGACTTCACTGATTAACCTAATGAAATGGAAAGGAAACCTAAGAATTTGAAAATCCATTGTGATTTTTTTTTCCAAAAGGGGGAAAATAAGGGTGTACCCAGAGAAAAGGTAAAATAATGAAAACAAACAAAATATATGCTCGAAAAACCTTTCTAAGAAGAGTCGATGAAAATAATTTTTGTAAGTATGGAAAAAATAGTGAATGGTTGTTGAGATGAACGGAGAGTGAAATCTTCACATAATGCTTAACAATGGTTACTTTTATAATGAAAGTGACAGACATGAAATGGTATGAAGAAATTAAACCTAAGTGGGTTTGAAATGAATGTCCCATATTGAATTTAATAAATGGATAAATAAAGGGTTAGTTTGTGATGAGATACATTTGTAGGCATGCCTCTTATTGGAAAATAATCTGCATGCTTGTGCCATGACTAGGCAAGAATCCTAAAAGTCGTCCAAATTCGACAAATGAAGCTATATTTTTTACCAACCCTCAACTAATTAAATATATTTAAATTCACTAGGGGAATAAAAATGGATTAGGGGTGGATGATGAGGAGAATTTCCACTTCTCATTGTTCAGTAGTCGGGTCAAAGGTCGAAGGGGTCATATTCATGATATGGTGAGCAATCATTTAGTCAATATAGGATATTAGGCTTCTCAATAGACAATATCAACATTTAACCAATGAACATGGGCAATTAATCGCATATTAGATAAGATTGAGGATATGTGAACGACGGGTTAATGTTAGTATTCCCATTTAACATGTTATTCATAAGCATCAAAGTTAAAGGGTGACTCCCCCACCTACATAGCAGTGAGGTCCCACTACTCGGTGCCTCCATATGACACGTGTTTATCCACATATTATGGTTATAAATCTACCAAAATGGCTTAATATTAGTGAAAAGGGTTTCAAGAACTCTATGTAAAGCCATGTAAGAATAAGGGGACAAAAGTGCAATTACTACCTTCTCATTGTCTTTTATTATTTCTCTCATGTGATCAATACAATCTGTTAGAGTAGAAATCTAATCCATGCACACAACACAATCATAATGAGATATTTCAATGATAATGAATGTAAATCAGTTAAGAAAGGAACACCAAATATACATGGTTTGGTCGTGTTCACTTACTTTCATGAGAAAAAGACAGTGAAGATGGAGTTTTATTAGCATAAGAGGTGACAAAGGTTTCATACCAAATGATATACTTAACCTCAATCCTATACTACTTTGGATTTATATGCTATCCTTCTAATGTGGTTCATATTATTACACATAACTTGATGAGATACTCAAGATAGTGGGATACGTGTTCATCCTTGATAGTCTTGCATTTTCCACGTTTCCAATTCATTCCGAGGGTGGTACACCTTTATCGAGAACATGATGTGTGTTTAAAATAACGGATAGTGGGCCAATTCATTAAGACCTATGTTCAATTGTGATTCCTTCTAAGAATTTTGTTTGGTTAGGTCTGGCTAAGAATCAAAATTTGAAAGTTCTCTAATGATTCTAAGGGTTATATGGATTTCCAAACAAACACCTATTTAATTTTTCAATTTTAATTAAACAGTTTAAACTTTGCGCCAATTAAAGAAAAGTGTTGTGTAAACAGTTTACCAATTTTATCTTGACCTAAGCAAGTATCTAGGTTATATATCAAGAACAAATAAAGGCGAACCAAAACCTGGTGATGTACGAGAAAAACCCACAATGAGAAAACCTCATACGGCCTAGACACACAATTCCATTATGATATAGGGCTATGTATAAGAATAATTTAAACTAACTCAATGAATCTACACATTTAAAACATTATGTTCTTATTTGTTCCTTATTAACTTCTTCGCAACATTTGTAATGTGCCTTCGAATATCCAAAACATTGCAAACAATTTCCCATGTCTCAGAATCCCACCGATCTTACTTGCCTCTTGATTGGTCCAACAATCCCAAAATGCAAACATGATATATACCGCTTCAAAAAACTCTTAGTATGAAGGTTAAAAAACTTTGGTTCAGGACACGGTAGATCTTAAACACAGAAAATATGTTGAAACATGGATCTCAAACTTTGGGTGTAAACTAGGGTTTGGGAGGCTCAAAATTTGTTTATGAAAATGATTTTGGCAAACTTCACTCTCAAAAACTCTTTGTCATCCCTAGTATTTATATCACATATGAAAAAAGAGGTAGCATATTTTTTGAGAAATCTCATTCAAACGAAATCACTAGGGTTATTCGAACGAACTGGATATTATTGTTCGAAGCAAAAACCAATCGTTTGAACGAAAATACAAAACTCGTTCAATCCAGCTTCAAATGCGCATCGCGTGACATTTTTCTTCCAAGATAGAACCAACTTTTTTGCATTTGTTTGATGCCTTGTTCGAACGAACTTTAGATACTTGTTTGAATGACAAGGGTAAACTCGTTCGAAGGACCGAAAGAGAAAATATTTTTTCTTTGAAAATTCTTTTTACGAAAAATGTGTTAAAAGATTTTAAAAACTAAACACCTAATGTATCTAGGGATCATACATAATACGTATTCATACCTCATTGACATATCTTGAATGTTGAAGGGAAACTCAACACAAAACTTGGTATGTACTCGATATCTTTTTAACTTGTCTATAACGGTACTCAATCACACATATATACTTGAAGGACAGACAACTCAAATCCTAACCTATTACTCAAACAAGTTTTCTCCAAACGGAATAAACCTAATATACATACAAAAAGAGTCGATTGGAAGTTTTTCCTTAAAAATATCCCTCTTTGGCTATTCAGGGATAAGTCCCAAAAACTAAAACCTATAAGACCATCAATCTCTTGACAACTATATCCCAACCCTATAAGGAAAAAGTAGAGACATTTGATCGACACAAACATGAGAATATTTTTGCATCATTCCTAGCTCTTCACACTTTACACGACTTTTAAATGAAAAGAATATATAAATCCCATATGAAAAACAAAGCTCTCCCTTTGTTATACGACTCCCCCTTAGAGTATGCATCATCTCCCTCTTTTTGTTATATATTAGACAAAGGTAAAGTGCACAATATAAACCAACTTATCCCCCTAAATGTAGCACACGTGAAGATAGAGAAAAATAAAAAATATCACGAATGATGTCAAGTGAAATGCAACGATAAACAAGAACAACAACACAAGTACAAATAATACAAACTGTTGACGCCACTAAAATGGCAGCAGATAAATGATGAGGATGAGATTGAAGATGAAGATAAACATTCACATCAAACATATAAGAGACAAAGATTTTTAAAGTGGTTCGGCTATAAGGAAAAGCCTACATCCACTGTTATTTTATTCCCAGGGGTTTACAATAGCATAATGTGGTAGAGAGAGAAAGGATGTGTATCTTGTGTATGGTGTTTCTTGGTTCTCTTTTTGATCTCTCCCTTTGGCTAAGGGAATACATGTATTTATAGTTGTAATACCCCGTATTTTTTAAATGACTTTTAAAATGGGTTATATTTTAATTTAATGGATTAATTAGATTTTATTATTAATTAATTCATTCGGGTTTTATCCAGACGGTGGATATTTATATGGATGATTCTGAATATTACTTAAAGATATTTAGGTAATATATGAATGTGATGTCATTAAAATGACCGTATGATATAAATTCGGTAATTTATATTTTTAGTCAGACGCGGTATGGGACGTGTCGGGACTAGTTTATTAAATTAAAAATGAATTTTATTTTCTTTCGACCTTATAGTCATTTCGACTGCGTAGTTGCGTCCGAAAGGTTCAAAATAGTCAGAAAAGTCGATTTGGATGATAATTTTGAGTCTCGGGTCATTTGGAAATGGATAGACAACCCGAAAGGGCATTTTGGTCACTTTTCTAGGGGGGGTGAATAGTGATTTCGGATTTGGAACTATTATAAGTGTTTGTAGATTAAGTGAATGGGAGTTTTTCATCTCCTCTTCACAAATAAGAGCAGCCATCTTCCTAGAGAGAAAATAAGAGTGCTTGGGAAGGGAAAAGTCACTTGGGAAGGTGAAGAACAAGAACCAAGGTTCACCACTACCAACCACCACCGGAGTTTGACCGGAGAAGGGACAACCAACTGTGATAAACTACACCAAAGGATCAGACCTATAAGAAAGGCAAGTGTTTAATAATGGCAAATTCAGTTTGTATATTGTCCATGTTAGAATAATATGAAAAGAGAAGATTATTATTGTTTGGAAGAAATAATGGAGTAATAAATGGATTTCTGGAAAACTGAAATAATATAGGAATTAAACTCATGTTTTAGGTTGATAATAATCCACGAAATAGCCTTGTATCTGTTGAAGAAAATCTGCAAACCATTGATGTGTTCTTGAGGTTGATATGTTGATGATTTTCTGAAAATGAGGAGATAAACATGCCTTTTAATTCAATCCTTTGATGATTTTAGGATGTTTAGAGTATTGGAAATCGTTCATATATGTTGATATATCATGTAGAAATAATTATAACTCCTTTTGGAGGTTAATATGAAGGTTTGAATGTGTAAAAATGGAGAAAAATGGAGTTTGGGATTTCGGGAGAGATAATGAATAGTAACTCGTAGCCTTTGGGGTCATTTTAGTCCAAGAAGATAAATGATTTAGCTTTCGTCCAAAACACGAAAGTTGTAGATCTTTTCGATACGGTCGCGTGGGCGCTGACCGCGTATTTTTCTGATTTTTCTACGATTTGATATGATTTTTACAAGAGGCAGCTCCGGGTTGAAATCATCAACTCGGAAATCAAATCGGGAATTGGAAAAATTACGGCTACAATTAATGTCGTAGATGTTCGGGATAATTTTTGGGGTAGTTTAGAAACCCCGAAAATAAATTTGGGTTGCTATATTTATTTGTTAAATTCCTAATAGGGATGTATGAGGAATTATGATAGGACCAGTAGGGGTGATTTGATATAACATCTGGGTATCCTTAGGTTTACAAGAGGGTTTAATCCTAAGTGAAAGAATATGTGTTTATAAAAGATTTGAAACTATCGGTTTTAACCGTAATATAAATGAGAACTAAACTCGTAGTAGTTCGGGAGAAATAACGTTATGGACCAGTAGGATATTAGTGACTTCTTACTGAATATATGTTGAGGAAAAGCATATTTGAATCTTGTACATTGAGAGAGGGTATCCTTAGGGTATGAGGTTATCCCAATCACGTATTTAAAGTTGACAAACCTCCTCGCTCGACAAAGTTAAGTAGTAGTGTAATGGAGGGGTTCCTTGTTTGGATTTCGCTTTGCGAGATGCTCCGCACATGAACCTTAACGACGTCGGGAGTGGAGTGATGTTAGGATACGAGAATAATTAAATTATAAGAGCATAGTGGTATGGCTCCTAGATAGAAATGGGAGTTTGGAACACATTTTGGTTGAAAGAAGATATAAGGTTATCCCGATCGCATAGTTGTAGTTGTCGGACCTCCTCGATCGACAAAGTTAAGTAGTAGTGTATTGTAGGGGTTCCTTGTTTGGATTTCGCTTTGCGAGACGCTCCGCGCATGAAACTTAACGACGTCGGTAGTGGAGAGATGTTATAGGATGCGAGGATAATTAATTTTTGAAGTAAATATATGATATTTAAAAGAGATAAAATTCTACGTATGGAAAATATCTTAGGGTAGTGATAATTACCTTATTGATATTATATTCTAGGTATGATAATACCTATTTGATTGATTGTTGATTTATGTGTATGACATACCTAGCTTACTTGCTATCGGTGGGAGGTTTGCGCGTGAGGGCAGTCATATCCTGATGAATCCATGGGATCTTTGATTTGTCGCCCGAGAACATAGGTATATGAAAGACTTATCGGGGAGTTGATAAGTCCGCTGACTGTGGGTACGTAGGTATGTGCGTGACCCATGGATACGGGAACTATGTTCGCCTCCAATTTGTTTGTTGTTGTTTATGGTTCGTGGAATCTTACCGAACCTTTAGTTCCCTATTCGGCGACCTGCGATGATGGGACATGATAGCAGAGTAATGCATTACACCGCAGCTGTGACTCGGGGTGTTGTATTATATGTGAATATATATATAATGGATTAAATGACTAAATGGATTTATATTGTGGTTAAATCTATCTACGGTGATAATTGTAGATAACGGAGAAAGATAATGGAATTAAGTTAATGAATGTTTATTCTTATAGAATTGAAAAGCTTAACTCATGATAATGAGTAACGATTCATATTAATGAGAAATGATTCAGATTAATGAATAATGATTCATGTTAATGAGAAACTAATCATAAAGGAGATATGTAAATGAATAATAATGTGACGTATGGTATGTGACATACGGGGATTATGATATGGGAATGGAATTATAATGTGGAGACTAGAAAAGAGGAACCATTAACTAGGGGGTTAATAGGAAACGTTAAGTGTGCACTCTAGTTGAGAGGTGAGAATTGCAAGTGAGAGTTGGATTTAACATGTACATAATAAATGCTTTATTGCACTTGTTAAATACTTGTTGTTTTAAAAATACTCTACACATTCGGGCTCTGACCCGTTTCCTTGCATATTTTCACTTCTATTGTATCTATATATCAGGTGTCCAGCAGTAGGGACGCCAACCATAGTTGATTGTTACGAGCTATGGAGCTATGGAAGTTTTGCTTAGACTCTTATCATCTTTTTGATTCACAGTATTCTTAGTTAGGGCATGTCGCCCAAAGGATTCAGTTATCATTTCTATTGAGGTCAAATACTATTGTATTCTGGAATTTTTAATACATTTAACATTGTTGGAATTATTGTAAAGGATTTATCTTATTTGGGAATGTTTATTCCAGTTGCACTTAAATTCTTTTGTGTTATTATTGTGTTACCAGTTTTATAGAATAAAGTGTGTAGTGTTATTCTTAAACTAAAAATGTTTTTGTTGAAATTTAAATTTGGAAAGTTTTTAACACCAGCTTGATTGGGTATTGGGTGAGTTGTAAATGTTTTCGACAGTGATGCTAAGAATGAACCAACTGTATATTCTGTTTTAATTTGGTATGGGACTAGCCACCCGGTATTTAATTAGGCGGGGTGTTATAGGTGGTATCAGAGCATCAGGTTCTAGTGTCTTTTAGGATCTGTGCGGCTTACTGTGTTTTCAGCTTAGCGTTCTTTGATATAGAGCCCTATGTTTAGGATTGTTGATCTCTTTGATAAGATTCCGTATATATCAGTGAATCTTATTTACGTTCGGGAGTAATCGAACAAATAAGTATGGCAGTTGAGGGACATAGGATGGTTAGCGGAGATCGTAGTTAGGAGGTTATGAAGTATGTTCGAGTATGATGACCGTAGTCGAGGTCACCCCCATTATGGAAAAAAAAATTGAGGATAATCATCAGTAGAGGTTCTTGAAATGCGTGAATTGTGTATGTTCCCTAACGAAGGCAATATATTGAAAGGCTTGGGCATATAGTGGAGTGTGGTTAACTAGAACTAAATATTTGGGATAAAATTTTCTTGACTCATCGGAGCAAAGTTATAATATTGGGATTCAACAACCATCACTCGCAAATGAGGGTATGTGTTCTATCTAAGGAAGTATGAGGCGTATTGATTGATATTGTGAGGGAAAAAGGGTTGTTAAACTTAGCCTATGGCATCGTTATTTACGTAGACTCACTGAGGGGTGAGGGACACCTATATATATTACATGTTATCACGTGGGTTTGATTTGTATCATGGGATTACTTACCTAGAGCATGTTCGAGTGTGATGAGACTATCGGCGTGCATTGACTTGTGGTATATGAGAGCATATGTCTGCATCTTGTCTTCTATAAGAGAGTAGATGCGTAGACCCTATTTGAAATCGATAAAACTAACATTATTTTTTAAACCAAATTTTTTTTATTGACTAAGGACCTTAGGAGTTTCGATGACCGACTACCTTAGGAAGTAGTGTATCAGGGTGGTTCCTTGTTTGGATTTCGCTTGCGAGACACCCCACGCACGAAACTAATAACCGTTGGGAGTCGAAATAAGTTAGGTCTTTAGTATATGAGTTTATAACCTTTGCGAAACTTTTAATATTGAAAGTGGTACGACAGGGTGTATGGGCGCCCTGGATGATTGAATGGCAGTAGTTTTCAAATTGTGAAAAGGTAAGTAGTTGGAACTTCAGGATTCATTTGTTCAATGTGTGAGGCTCAGTTTTCCCAAAGTTTGTCACGAGGACGGTATAGGGAAGATTAGGAAAAGTCTAAATTTGATTCAGTTGAGACTATATGGTGAGACTTGGCGTATAACATCGATAGGGATTTTGTTAATGTACTGTATGGGCGGTACATCTTGGATTTCTTGCGATGTGAGATTTATACTCGGAGTTGACCTTATCGGTATGACTTATATTCCTGAATTTCGGGACGAAATTCTGTTATAAGGGGGGAAGTATGTAATACCCCGTATTTTTTAAATGACTTTTAAAATGGGTTATATTTTAATTTAATGGATTAATTAGATTTTATTATTAATTAATTCATTCGGGTTTTATCCAGACGGTGGATATTTATATGGATGATTCTGAATATTACTTAAAGATATTTAGGTAATATATGAATGTGATGTCATTGAGATGACCGTATGATATAAATTCGGTAATTTATATTTTTAGTTAGACGCGGTATGGTACGTGTCGGGACTAGTTTATTAAATTAAAAAGGAATTTTATTTTCTTTCGACCTTATAGTCATTTCGACTGCGTAGTTGCGTCCGGAAGGTTCGAAATAGTCAGAAAAGTCTATTTGGATGTTAATTTTGAGTCTCGGGTCATTTGGAAATGGATAGACAACCCGAAAGGGCATTTTGGTCCCTTTTCTAGGGGGGATGAATAGTGATTTCGGATTTGGAACTATTATAAGTGTTTGTAGATTAAGTGAATGGGAGTTACTCATCTCCTCTTCACAAATAAGAGCAGCCATCTTGCTAGAGAGAAAATAAGAGTGCTTGGGAAGGGAAAAGTCACTTGCGAAGGTGAAGAACAAGAACCAAGGTTCACCACCACCAACCACCACCGGAGTTTGACCGGAGAAGGGACAACCAACTGTGATAAACTACACCAAAGGATCAGACCTACAAGAAAGGCAAGTGTTTAATAATGGCAAATTCAGTTTGTATATTGTCCATGTTAGAATAATATGAAAAGAGAAGATTATTATTGTTTGGAAGAAATAATGGAGTAATAAATGGATTTCTGGAAAACTGAAATAATATAGGAATTAAACTCATGTTTTAGGTTGATAATAATCCACGAAATAGCCTTGTATCTGTTGAAGAAAATCTGCAAACCATTGATGTGTTCTTGAGGTTGATATGTTGATGAGTTTCTGAAAATGAGGAGATAAACATGCCTTTTAATTCAATCCTTTGATGATTTTAGGATGTTTAGAGTATTGAAAATCGTTCATATATGTTGATATATCATGTAGAAATAATCATAACTCCTTTTGGAGGTTAATATGAAGGTTTGAATGTGTAAAAATGGAGAAAAATGGAGTTTGGGATTTCGGGAGAGATAATGAATAGTAACTCGTAGCCTTTGGGGTCATTTTAGGCCAAGAAGATAAATTATTTAGCTTTCGGCCAAAACACGAAAGTTGTAGATCTTTTCGATACGGTCGCGTGGCCGCCGACCGCGTATTTTTCTGATTTTTCTACGATTTGATATGATTTTTACAAGATGACAGCTCCGGGTTGAAATCATCAACTCGGAAATCAAATCGGGAATTGGAAAAATTACGGCTACAATTAATGTCGCAGATGTTCGGGACAATTTTTGGGGTAGTTTAGAAACCCCGAAAATAAATTTGGGTTGCTAGATTTATTTGTTAAATTCCAAATAGGGATGTATGAGGAATTATGATAGGACCAGTAGGGGTGATTTGATATAACATCTGGGTATCCTTAGGTTTACAAGAGGGTTTAATCCTAAGTGAAAGAATATGTGTTTATAAAAGATTTGAAACTATTGGTTTTAACCGTAATATAAATGAGAACTAAACTCGTAGTAGTTCGGGAGAAATAACGTTATGGACCAGTAGGATATTAGTGACTTCTTACTGAATATATGTTGAGGAAAAGCATATTTGAATCTTGTACATTGAGAGAGGGTATCCTTAGGGTATGAGGTTATCCCAATCACGTATTTAAAGTTGACAAACCTCCTCGCTCGACAAAGTTAAGTAGTAGTGTAATGGAGGGGTTCCTTGTTTGGATTTCGCTTTGCGAGACGCTCCGCGCATGAACCTTAACGACGTCGGGAGTGGAGTGATGTTAGGATACGAGAATAATTAAATTATAATAGCATAGTGGTATGGCTCCTAGATAGAAATGGGAGTTTGGAACACATTTTGGTTGAAAGAAGATATAAGGTTATCCCGATCGCATAGTTGTAGTTGTCGGACCTCCTCGATCGACAAAGTTAAGTAGTAGTGTATTGGAGGGGTTCCTTGTTTCGATTTCGCTTTGCGAGACGCTCCGCGCATGAAACTTAACGACGTCGGTAGTGGAGAGATGTTATAGGATGCGAGGATAATTAATTTATGAAGTAAAGATATGATATTTAAAAGAGATAAAATTCTACGTATGGAAAATATCTTAGGGTAGTGATAATTACCTTATTGATATTATATTCTAGGTATGATAATACCTATTTGATTGATTGTTGATTTATGTGTATGACATACCTAGCTTACTTGCTATCGGTGGGAGGTTTGCGCGTGAGGGCAGTCATATCCTGATGAATCCATGGGATCTTTGATTTGTCGCCCGAGAACATAAGTCTATGAAAGACTTATCGGGGAGTTGATAAGTCCGCTGACTGTGGGTACGTAGGTATGTGCGCGACCCATGGATACGGGAACTATGTTCGCCTCCAATTTGTTTGTTGTTGTTTATGGTTCGTGGAATCTTACCGAACCTTTAGTTCCCTATTCGGCGACCTGCGATGATGGGACATGATAGCAGAGTAATGCATTACACCGCAGCTGTGACTCGGGGTGTTGTATTATATATGAATATATATATAACGGATTAAATGACTAAATGGATTTATATTGTGGTTAAATCTATCTACGGTGATAATTGTAGATAACGGAGAAAGATAATGGAATTAAGTTAATGAATGTTTATTCTTATAGAATTGAAAAGCTTAACTCATGATAATGAGTAACGATTCATATTAATGTGAAATGATTCAGATTAATGAATAATGATTCATGTTAATGAGAAACTAATCATAAAGGAGATATGTAAATGAATAATAATGTGACGTATGGTATGGGACATACGGGGATTATGATATGGGAATGGAATTATAATGTGGAGACTAGAAAAGAGGAACCATTAACTAGGGGGTTAATAGGAAACGTTAAGTGTGCACTCTAGTTGAGAGGTGAGAATTGCAAGTGAGAGTTGGATCTAACATGTACATAATAAATGCTTTATTGCACTTGTTAAATACTTGCTGTTTTAAAAATACTCTACACATTCGGGCTCTGACCCGTTTCCTTGCATATTTTCTCTTATATTGTATCTATATATCAGGTATCCTACAGTAGGGACGCCTACCATAGTTGATTGTGACGAGCTATGGAGCTATGGAAGTTTTGCTTAGACGCTTATCATCTTTTTGATTCACAGTATTCTTAGTTAGGGCATGTCGCCCAAAGGATTCAGTTATCATTTCTATTGAGGTCAAATACTATTGTATTCTGGACTTTTTAATACATTTAACATTGTTGGAATTATTGTAAAGGATTTATCTTATTTGGGAATGTTTATTCCACTTGCACTTAAATTCTTTTGTGTTATTATTGTGTTACAAGTTTTGTAGAATAAAGTGTGTAGTGTTATTCTTAAACTAAAAATGTTTTTGTTGAAATTTAAATTTGGAAAGTTTTTAACACCAGCTTGATTGGGTATTGGGTGAGTTGTAAATGTTTTCGACAGTGATGCTAAGAATGAACCAACTGTATATTCTGTTTTAATTTGGTATGGGACTGGCCACCCGGTATTTAATTAGGCGGGGTGTTACAGGTGGTATCAGAGCATCAGGTTCTAGTGTCTTTTAGGATCTGTGCGGCTTACTGTGTTTTCAGCGTAGCGTTCTTTGATATAGAGCCCTATGTTTAGGATTGTTGATCTCTTTGATAAGATTCCGTATATATCAGTGAATCTTATTTACGTTCGGGAGTAATCGAACAAATAAGTATGGCAGTTGAGGGACATAGGATGGTTAGCGGAGATCGTAGTTAGGAGGTTATGAAGTATGTTCGAGTATGATGACCGTAGTCGAGGTCACCCCCATTATGGAAAAAAAAAATTGAGGAGAATCATCAGTAGAGGTTCTTGAAATGCGTGAATTGTGTATGTTCCCTAACGAAGGCAATATATTGAAAGGCTTGGGCATATAGTGGAGTGTGGTTAACTAGAACTAAATATTTGGGATAAAATTTTCTTGACTCATCGGAGCAAAGTTATAATATTGGGATTCAACAACCATCACTCGCAAATGAGGGTATGTGTTCTATCTAAGGAAGTATGAGGCGTATTGATTGATATTGTGAGGGAAAAAGGGTTGTTAAACTTAGCCTATGGCATCGTTATTTACGTAGACTCACTGAGGGGTGAGGGACACCTATATATATTACATGTTATCACGTGGGTTTGATTTGTATCATGGGATTACTTACCTAGAGCATGTTCGAGTGTGATGAGACTATCGGCGTGCATTGACTTGTGGTATATGAGAGCATATGTCTGCATCTTGTCTTCTATAAGAGAGTAGATGCGTAGACCCTATTTGAAATCGATAAAACTAACATTATTTTTTAAACCAAATTTTTTTTATTGACTAAGGACCTTAGGAGTTTCGATGACCGACTACCTTAGGAAGTAGTGTATCGGGGTGGTTCCTTGTTTGGATTTCGCTTGCGAGACACCCCACGCACGAAACTAATAACCGTTGGGAGTCGAAATAAGTTAGGTCTTTAGTATATGAGTTTATAACCTTTGCGAAACTTTTAATATTGAAAGTGGTACGACAGGGTGTATGGGCGCCCTGGATGATTGAATGGCAGTAGTTTTCAAATTGTGAAAAGGTAAGTAGTTGGAACTTCAGGATTCATTTGTTCAATGTGTGAGGCTCATTTTTCCCAAAGTTTGTCACGAGGACGGTATAGGGAAGATTAGGAAAAGTCTAAATTTGATTCAGTTGAGACTATATGGTGAGACTTGGCGTATAACATCGATAGGGATTTTGTTAATGTACTGTATGGGCGGTACATCTTGGATTTCTTGCGATGTGAGATTTATACTCGGAGTTGACCTTATCGGTATGACTTATATTCCTGAATTTCGGGACGAAATTCTGTTATAAGGGGGGAAGTATGTAATACCCCGTATTTTTTAAATGACTTTTAAAATGGGTTATATTTTAATTTAATGGATTAATTAGATTTTATTATTAATTAATTCATTCGGGTTTTATCCAGACGGTGGATATTTATATGGATGATTCTGAATATTACTTAAAGATATTTAGGTAATATATGAATGTGATGTCATTGAGATGACCGTATGATATAAATTCGGTAATTTATATTTTTAGTTAGACGCGGTATGGTACGTGTCGGGACTAGTTTATTAAATTAAAAAGGAATTTTATTTTCTTTCGACCTTATAGTCATTTCGATTGCGTAGTTGCGTCCGGAAGGTTCGAAATAGTCAGAAAAGTCTATTTGGATGTTAATTTTGAGTCTCGGGTCATTTGGAAATGGATAGACAACCCGAAAGGGCATTTTGGTCCCTTTTCTAGGGGGGATGAATAGTGATTTCGGATTTGGAACTATTATAAGTGTTTGTAGATTAAGTGAATGGGAGTTACTCATCTCCTCTTCACAAATAAGAGCAGCCATCTTCCTAGAGAGAAAATAAGAGTGCTTGGGAAGGGAAAAGTCACTTGGGAAGGTGAAGAACAAGAACCAAGGTTCACCACCACCAACCACCACCGGAGTTTGACCGGAGAAGGGACAACCAACTGTGATAAACTACACCAAAGGATCAGACCTACAAGAAAGGCAAGTGTTTAATAATGGCAAATTCAGTTTGTATATTGTCCATGTTAGAATAATATGAAAAGAGAAGATTATTATTGTTTGGAAGAAATAATGGAGTAATAAATGGATTTCTGGAAAACTGAAATAATATAGGAATTAAACTCATGTTTTAGGTTGATAATAATCCACGAAATAGCCTTGTATCTGTTGAAGAAAATCTGCAAACCATTGATGTGTTCTTGAGGTTGATATGTTGATGATTTTCTGAAAATGAGGAGATAAACATGCCTTTTAATTCAATCCTTTGATGATTTTAGGATGTTTAGAGTATTGGAAATCGTTCATATATGTTGATATATCATGTAGAAATAATCATAACTCCTTTTGGAGGTTAATATGAAGGTTTGAATGTGTAAAAATGGAGAAAAATGGAGTTTGGGATTTCGGGAGAGATAATGAATAGTAACTCGTAGCCTTTGGGGTCATTTTAGGCCAAGAAGATAAATTATTTAGCTTTCGGCCAAAACACGAAAGTTGTAGATCTTTTTGATACGGTCGCGTGGGCGCCGACCGAGTATTTTTCTGATTTTTCTACGATTTGATATGATTTTTACAAGATGACAGCTCCGGGTTGAAATCATCAACTCGGAAATCAAATCGGGAATTGGAAAAATTACGGCTACAATTAATGTCGTAGATGTTCGGGATAATTTTTGGGGTAGTTTAGAAACCCCGAAAATAAATTTGGGTTGCTAGATTTATTTGTTAAATTCCAAATAGGGATGTATGAGGAATTATGATAGGACCAGTAGGGGTGATTTGATATAACATCTGGGTATCCTTAGGTTTACAAGAGGGTTTAATCCTAAGTGAAAGAATATGTGTTTATAAAAGATTTGAAACTATCGGTTTTAACCGTAATATAAATGAGAACTAAACTCGTAGTAGTTCGGGAGAAATAACGTTTTGTACCAGTAGGATATTAGTGACTTCTTACTGAATATATGTTGAGGAAAAGCCTATTTGAATCTTGTACATTGAGAGAGGGTATCCTTAGGGTATGAGGTTATCCCAATCACGTATTTAAAGTTGACAAACCTCCTCGCTCGACAAAGTTAAGTAGTAGTGTAATGGAGGGGTTCCTTGTTTGGATTTCGCTTTGCGAGACGCTCCGCGCATGAACCTTAACGACGTCGGTAGTGGAGAGATGTTATAGTACGAGAATAATTAAATTATAAGAGCATAGTGGTATGGCTCCTAGATAGAAATGGGAGTTTGGAACACATTTTGGTTGAAAGAAGATATAAGGTTATCCCGATCGCATAGTTGTAGTTGTCGGACCTCCTCGATCGACAAAGTTAAGTAGTAGTGTATTGGAGGGGTTCCTTGTTTGGATTTCGCTTTTCGAGACGCTCCGCGCATGAAACTTAACGACGTCGGTAGTGGAGAGATGTTATAGGATGCGAGGATAATTAATTTATGAAGTAAAGATATGATATTTAAAAGAGATAAAATTCTACGTATGGGAAATATCTTAGGGTAGTGATAATTACCTTATTGATATTATATTCTAGGTATGATAATACCTATTTGATTGATTGTTGATTTATGTGTATGACATACCTAGCTTACTTGCTATCGGTGGGAGGTTTGCGCGTGAGGGAAGTCATATCCTGATGAATCCATGGGATCTTTGATTTGTCGCTCGAGAACATAGGTCTATGAAAGACTTATCGGGGAGGTGATAAGTCCGCTGACTGTGGGTACGTAGGTATGTGCGTGACCCATGGATACGGGAACTATGTTCGCCTCCAATTTGTTTGTTGTTGTTTATGGTTCGTGGAATCTTACCGAACCTTTAGTTCCCTATTCGGCGACCTGCGATGATGGGACATGATAGCAGAGTAATGCATTACACCGCAGCTGTGACTCGGGGTGTTGTATTATATATGAATATATATATAATGGATTAAATGACTAAATGGATTTATATTGTGGTTAAATCTATCTACGGTGATAATTGTAGATAACGGAGAAAGATAATGGAATTAAGTTAATGAATGTTTATTCTTATAGAATTGAAAAGCTTAACTCATGATAATGAGTAACGATTCATATTGATGAGAAATGATTCAGATTAATGAATAATGATTCATGTTAATGAGAAACTAATCATAAAGGAGATATGTAAATGAATAATAATGTGACGTATGGTATGGGACATACGGGGATTATGATATGGGAATGGAATTATAATGTGGAGACTAGAAAAGAGGAACCATTAACTAGGAGGTTAATAGGAAACGTTAAGTGTGCACTCTAGTTGAGAGGTGAGAATTGCAAGTGAGAGTTGGATCTAACATGTACATAATAAATGCTTTATTGCACTTGTTAAGTACTTGTTGTTTTAAAAATACTCTACACATTCGGGCTCTGACCCGTTTTCTTGCATATTTTCTCTTCTATTGTATCTATATATCGGGTGTCCAGCAGCAGGGACGCCAACCATAGTTGATTGTGATGAGCTATGGAGCTATGGAAGTTTTTCTTAGACGCTTATCATCTTTTTGATTCACAGTATTCTTAGTTAGGGCATGTCGCCCAAAGGATTCAGTTATCATTTCTATTGAGGTCAAATACTATTGTATTCTGGACTTTTTAATACATTTAACATTGTTGGAATTATTGTAAAGGATTTATCTTATTTGGGAATGTTTATTCCAGTTGCACTTAAATTCTTTTGTGTTATTATTGTGTTACCAGTTTTGTAGAATAAAGTGTGTAGTGTTATTCTTAAACTAAAAATGTTTTTGTTGAAATTTAAATTTGGAAAGTTTTTAACACCAGCTTGATTGGGTATTGGGTGAGTTGTAAATGTTTTCGACAGTGATGCTAAGAATGAACCAACTGTATATTCTGTTTTAATTTGGTATGGGACTGGCCACCCGGTATTTAATTAGGCGGGGTGGTACAATAGTGATGGGAGATAAAGAGATTCATTGAATGTAGACATTTATACATTATGTCTACATTCAACGAATCTAATTATTGAATTGCTTGGTATGCTATGTGTTGTCATCTACAGTATAAATGTACATTAATGATCATTAAATGCATAGTTATCCTTTGATCTTCCCTGTTGGTATGCCGACCAACTCTCCTCGGGTGCCGACTAACTCTCCTCGGGTGTCGACTAACTCTCCTCGGGTACCGACCAACTCTCCTTGGGTGCCGACTAACACTCCTCGGGTGCCGACCAATTCTCCTCGGGTGTCGAATATTGCCACGTAGGATGACATGTGTCCTTTTCTGATTGGTCCTCGTAGATGGAGAATTTTTGCGTTAACACAAACTATGAAACAAATTATACCGTTGTAAACAATGAAACATATGATACCAATATGATCATGAATGATGTAAATTTGATACAACTGCGATACATATGAAAAATAGGGACTAAATGCAAAGCAAAGACTAAAAAAAAATACCATATATATAGATAACCATGTATCATGCAATATATATATATACCATGTAAAACCCAAAACATAATCTTTCCACACTCGTATGGCATAAATGTGTTCAAATTAAATGTGGTACGAATTGAAGAGAAGTAAACTCGAAAGGAAAAAAATTATATCCCAATCACTCAAGAAAGTCGAAGGACTTCGATTTAATATCATTAACTTATAAAACTAAGATTTACCCTCAAGTGAAAAGTAAACTGAATTTTAATGGATAAACATACACAATTCATCTAGTCTAGAAAATATCGATGATTATTAGATCAACAACGTCAAATATTTTAATTAATTATGACTCATCGTGCAAACCCATTGATCTTCAACTACAACACCCTAAAAATAAACATCTACCATTTTTTTTAGTTCTTTTTCTTTTAAAAATATCACACTTGGGGGATCAATGCAAGACTTCGGCCTTGGAATTTTTTCTTTTCTTTTGTCTCTATTTTCTTTTAGGCTCTTACCAATGGTGGTCTTTAATATATAGGAGTTTTACTACCTTCGTATCCCTTTTCCATTGCACTCTCATATTTTGTAAACCAAAACAATATCGTGGGCAATCATTCTTACATGCAGCAATCTCCCAACTAAATAGATACGTATATGACAAGATTGATAGGAGAACACCTCACTTAAATCATACAACATGAGTAGTTATAATCCAAAAGAGAACAAGTGTGTGCGGAGGCATTTACAAAGTGAATCCATTTAAGCAAATTAAGTTTGAAAAAATCCATACAATCATGATTAAGAACGATCCAAATCATTGTAAACCATAATCAAATCTTATATACTCATGGAAAGTAGGGAATGAATGGTATTAAAATACACCAATATGCCTCCTAAAATCGATAAAAACATACTACACATAAAAACCAAAAATCATTTTGATTTTTGTAAGCATTTTTTTAAAAAATAACTCAAAAGACAAATAAAATCTTTTTGTATTTTTCTCATAAAGACCTAATAAATGAAAAATATAAATAAAAAGACTCAAACATAATACAACTAGAATTAACATGTAATATGAATCACCAAAGATATAGTATGAAACCATGCAAACACAATCAAGCATTAGATATAGCATGAGATGAATCACGTACAAGCATGTGAGAATCAACAAGTCTAGCATTTAACACCTCCAAATCCAATATCCTAACCCACATAAGTGTAACACGATGATCTTGGGTTTTGGGAACCTTGGTGACACTAGACTTAGACTTCATAGGAGCTTTTCTAAGATCCTAATAAAAACTCCTGAGGTGACCTTTCTTACCACAATGTGTACAAGTGTACACATAAGGAATATTACCTTTGGGTCGACCTTTTCGAATGCCCTTGTCTATAATCGACTCTCTCAAAATGTTGGTCTTAGCTTTAGTATAATAAGCATTTGGATCATTGAAGGCAATTCCAACCTTGTCATTTCGATCTAGATTCTAAATTAAATTTGATGTGAATTGAGTCTCTGAATTTCTCCTCCAACTCCACAATTCTAGACTCGAGAAAAAGACGATACTCATAAAATATTAAGGACTCTTTCAAAATTTTAAATAATCATTGAAGGTCATCTTTCTCCCACTCAACATACTCGAGTTTCTCCCTAAGGTTCTTCTCATGTACCCTTAAATCCTCAATCGCTTTACCATCGACTTTACTTACGGTATGATCTTCAACTTTGTCTCTAAAGTCAATTTGGATTTTACAACTTCAATAACTTGGTGTAAAACTCATGAAAGTCCACGTGTATCTCACTCCCCTCCTCATCAAAACTATTTTCTTCTTCATCACTAGCTTGGGAATCACAAGATCAGACCTCAGAACCATCATGCATATGATTTCCTTCAACCTTAAAAGATATATAAGTTTAACCCACATAACTAGATGTGAAAGAAGTGTAGTTATGCTTAATGGAAGAATCATACTCCGCTTCTGACTCACTATCACTAAGGGTGGCATTGTATGACTTAATCTTATTTCCCTCTTTTCTTAGTTTAGTGGGACATTCTCATGAATAATGCCCGAACCATTGGCATTAAAAACACTTATCCCAGTCATCAACCTTCTTAGGACCATCCTTTTTTATCCTATCACGATCATTAAAGTTCTTAGTTTTCTTCTCAAAACTTGTATCTTCTCTAAGCTTAAGAAATTTTTTGACCTTCCTAGAAAACCTAGCGATATCTGTGAGATCTAAATTACTGTCACTGCCGTAATCTGACACATCCTCCTTTTGATCTTTTAAGGCAATGACCTTATCTTTCTTTTCATCCTTATCTTCAGATCACACACATTCATCTCATATGTTTGTAGATCACCTAAAAGTTCTTGAATCCACATAGTATCGACACCGCCTAGAGAATCTAAGATCGCAACCATGGCATTAAATCTTTCGGGAAATGAACTTGATATTTTTGACACCACTCTCAACTCGAGGATAAGCTCACCTATGTTAAACAAGGAGTTGATAATGTTCAATAACTTGGCATAAAAATTATCAAAAAATGCATGCTCCAACATCTTAATCATCATATTTTGTGAATTGGAAACCCTAACAATAACGCTATCCTCGTGTGTGGATTATAAAATATCTCAAGAATCCTTCGCTCTCTCAAAAGTCATAATTAGTCTAAAATCTTAATGCGTGATAATGTATAAATTAGTATTCACTCCCTTAAAATTATACATCAAGGCATTCTTTTAAGTCATTGTCCAAGTGGATAATGCTTTTGATAAACCACCCTTGATGGGAGGAGACCACCCTTGCTCAATCGAGTTCCAAACATTCTCATCATTTGATTTAAGAAAAATTGCATTTGCGCCTTCCATTAACAATAGTTTGAACCATCAAACATGGGAGGTCAGGTAATGACATTACCCAAATGGTTGAAATCCACCCTAAAAGATCTAAACATGCACGAAATAAGGATCAAATACAATAAACTAATGTAACCCACTCCGATATCAATTTGAAAGTACTCTAATGTTCCTACGGGATATACAGATTTCTAAACTAACACAAATTTAATTTTTCAATTTTAATTAAAATAGTTTAAACTTTGCTCCACTGAAACCAAAGTGTTGTGAAGACACACTACACCAAAATGGCCAAATTATCACCTTTCAGCCGGCCACCCTTGTCACGGTCATTGATCGTGACAACAAACACGCGTTTTGTGTCACGGTCATTGACCGTGACAAGATCGTGACAATACTTTGTCATAATCATTGACCGGGACAATACTTATAATATTGTCACGGGCAATGACCGTGACACGACCGTGACAAGTTTTGCAGCAAAAAATCCCTACGCTTTCCTTTTTTCTCATCGATTTTGGTTTTTCCCTCTCTTTCTCTCTCCAAGCGATTTCAAGGTCTCTCTCTCTCTCTAAGGTATGTTTTTTCCTCTCTTTCTCTTTCATTTCTATATTTATGTGTATGTGTGTGTATCTATGTGTGTGGTGGTGTGTGGTGGGGAAGGGGGAAGGGGGTGGTCCGGGTGGGGTGGGCTGTGTGTGAACGTGTGTGTGTGTGTGCAGGTGTAGTGTGATGGGGTGAGGAGGGGCAGGGGTGTGGTGGGGGGAGGGGGCATGGGTGGGGGTGGGGTGTGTGTGTGTGTGTGTGCGCTGGTGTGTGCGTGTGTGTGGCGGGGGGAGGGGGTGGTGGTGGGGGGTGTGTGGTGGGGTGTGTGTGTGTGTGTGGTGGGGCAATCTTAACAATTGTATAGCTTTAATTAATAAATTGTATAGCTTTAATTGTAATTTTAATTGTATAGTTTTAGATGAAAGTAAATTAATAATTAGTGCCCATTTCATATGAAAGTAGAATTGCCCCTCATTGTAAATTAGTAAATTAATAATTGTATACTTTAATTGTTAGTTTAATTGATGAAATGAATTAATTGAGTAGATGAATTAGAAGGAGTACGGGATACACATTTGTTGTTGACATTGCTGTTGGATTATTTTGTTTAGTAAATGTTGGGTTGGTTAGTTTTAAAAGTGGCATGACCATTGGATTATTGTCCATATGGAGGTGGGATTTTTCAACTTTTTATGAAAATTACTTTGTATATCGAACAATATATATATATAGTATGATAATTAAATGAAACATACTTGAAATAAATATAGTGCGCATAGATACTAGCCTTCTAGTTCTTATACGTACGCATTCAATAGCGCTTAGACCCGTTCGAGAGTCATTACCCCTGTAATGAGATCTCTCGAATTGTCCCGTTTGGACAGTTTGAGACTGTATAATTTCTGTATAATATTCTTAGTGGCTTAAAGTTGTTACTTTTGGAGGAAGTTCTGCAGTTGTATCTTCATGTTCTCTGGGTACCTACTAGATTGACAAGTGTGACTGTTATTTCAATTGATCAATTGAAATAACAATCACACTTGCCAATCTACGTCGTGTACTTGGAGAACTACGGGGATATTCTGTCGAATGTTTTTCAAATCATAACAATGTGCATGAGTTGTTAAGTATATTACAGAAAAATGCGGTCTTGAATGGGATAGGACCACTCACCCTTTAGAGGAGATGGAGGAAATAGAAATTTCTATTATAAATTGAATTTGAATATAAATAAGACATAATTAAATGAAACATACTATAAATCTAAGTTTTGTTTACCTTTAATAGGTGATTAGTTGTGGTAGCTATGATGGGATATCCGAAATACAAAGAGTGGATGGGTGAGACAAATATAATGGGGGATGTGTTTCGCAGAGGTGCTAACGAATTTGTGAAATATGCAAAGAGATGTCATAATGATGAAGAGTTTTCGTGTCCGTGTGCTAGGTGTAAGAATGGTAAGGTGTTTGAGTGGAAAATAGTTGAACTACATTTGTTAAGATCGGGTATGCAAGATAGTTATTGATTTTGGAGTTTTCACGGTGAATTGAAAGTTCCTTTGGTCCCCGACCAACCTTCACAATAACCTTCATCAAGTAGAATAGATGTATAAGGGGATGATGTAGATCATAATATGTTAGAGGATTTAGTTGATAATGCGTATGGAGTTTATAAAGCAGAGGAGAATGAGGTTACTGATGATGTAGAAGATTCAAGTGCTCGTGAAGATAACACAATAAAACTTGACTATGACTACCAAACTTTAAAATTTAAGGTGACCCAACCGTTATACTCTGGCTGTGAGGAAGATCAAACAACTTTACATGCCATGGTTGGTTTGCACAGTTTGAAGACGCAGTACGATTTGTCTGGCAATAGTGTAACGGGAATTCTGAAATGGGTGAAGGGCTTATTACCCAAGGTGAATACACTTCCAAATAGCTATCCTGTTATAAAGAACAGTTTGAAAGGTTTAGGAATGAAGTATAAATCGATTCATGCTTGTGTGTATGACTTCATACTATACCAAAAGGAGTATGAAAATCTCGATCGTTGTCCGGTATGCGATGAACCTAGATATGTCCAATCTACTAGTAAGGAAGGCACAAGCTCAAAAGTGCCTCAAAAATTATTGAAATATTTTCCCATTGGGCCTAGATTAAAGCGATTTTTCACAGTACCATGGATTGCAGAGGCAATGACTTGGCATGCTAGGGCAGAAGTAGGAGGTAATATCATGTGTCATCCTATTGATTATACTGCCTAGAGGAGGATGAATTTTTAGTAACCCAATTTTGCTTGAGAACAACGCAACATTCGTTTGGCTATATCAATAGATGGTTTCAATCCATTTGGAAATCTAAGCACTAATCAAAGTGTATGGCCAGTGATCCTAGCCCCACTCAACCTCCCTCCTTCACAGTGTATGAGACCTGCATTTTTTATGATGGCTTTGTTGATACCTGGGCCAAAGGCACCAAGTGATGACATAGACGTCTACCTGGCTCCTTTGGTAGAAGAATTAAATGAGTTGTGGGAAGAGGGTGTGCAATCATTTGACTGTTTTAGAAAATAAGAGTTTACGCTGAAAGCTATGTTGATGTGGGCAATTCATGATTTTCTAGCTTATGGGACATTATCCGGTTGTGTAGTACATGGTTATTTGGGGTGTCCTATTTGTGAAGAGGAGACTGAATCTCTTCGTCTATCCTCTAGATTAAAAAATGTATACCATCACCACAAGAGGTTTTTACCCCCAGCGCATAGTTTCAGATCTGAGAAAGGTTCCAATTTTTTATTGGGCGGGGTTGAACATAGGCTACCGCCGAGACAACTTTCGGGTTCAGAAATTGAAAGTAAATCTTTTGAATGTGGCCCTAATATACCAGGTAAGAATCCCAAATTTAAGAACGTCAAGCATAAGAAGACCCCAACTGGGAATGAAACTGAGATAAGAAAGGCATAGTCTCGGAGGTCAATTTTATTTGACTTGCCTTATTGGAAGAATAACCCGGTGCGCCATGTGTTGGATGTGATGCATGCAGAGAAGAACTTCGTTGAACATACTGTGGGCACTTGCCTTGGGGGAGTCATTCGAAGGATGGAGAAAATGCACGAAAAGACCTTAAATCGTTAAAACTTAAGCCATGACTATGGTTGAAAGAAGATAGTAGGGGAAGGACAATAATTCCCCCCGGTGCGTTTACTTTGACGAGTGGGGAAAGGAAGGTGCTTCTAGACACAATATATAATTTGAAGGGCCCATCTACTTTTTCGTCCAACTTGCAAAGGATTGTGAATTATGCTACTCATAATTTACATAAGTGTAAGTCCCACGATTGGCATGTGATCATGCAATTGGTTCCTCTATTATTTAAGCACTGTTTCTCCAAGCACAAGGATTTGCGTAGGGCTATTATGCAAATTAGTACTACCTTCTCCCTCTTGTGTGAGAAGGTAGTCAATCGAGAACACATAGTGGCCGCAAAATTAGCGGTGACCGAAGCGAATTATGTATTGGAGAAGTACTTTCCCCCAGCATTCTTTGACATAAGTGTTCACTTATTGGAACACCTATATGACAAGGCACTTCATTGTGGTCCAGTTAGGTATCGGTGGATGTATCCGTTTGAAAGATTGATGAAAGTTTTTAAAGATTACGTCAAGAATACGCGATACATTACAGGATCAATTGCAGAGGAATACATCACCGTGGAGTCATCAATATAGACTCGGGAATATATGCCTGAGTCGACCAGCGTTGATGACACTGATGAGTTCGTCGATGATGGTGGTCATGTGATGGGAAAACGAGTGAAATTAACGAGTTTGCAACATGAGCAAGTAGCTCGTTATCAATTTGACACACATGAAGATGTTGAAGAGTGGAAAAAGTAAGTTTCGATTATTATAATGTTTAACATTATTTTAGATTATTTTATACATGATTAATTTTGTAATATGCAGAAAATATGAAGCCTGTGAGAACAATAAAAGACGAAAAACAATGGTACAATCAGACAACGAATTTAGGTTATGGTTGACACAAGAGGTAATTATAATTAAAATAGCCGTTATATAACGTTACATTACACTCAAATTTTACCACTAATATAATTAATTTATCTATATTCTCATCTCCTAAAGACGGGTGATGCGACATCAAGGCTGGCTCGTCTAGCCACTGAACCCTTGTTCATGGCACAAGAGTACAAAAAGTATCGATTGAACGGTTACATTTTTGGCGCTAAAGTGTATGAGGAAAGTACAAATACAGATTTCAGGAATTCCATACGAGGCTCTTACTTTCTTTCGAGCGAGCGCAAAAGATAAAAACCTCGTTGAAGCTGAAATGACTTACTATGGTGTAATCCAAAATATATTTGAATTGGATTATATAAGCTTCAAAGAGGTTGTATTTTACTGTGACTAGGTAAGAGTTGAGGATAAAAATTCTTGTAAAATTGATCCTGCCACCAATTTGATCATGGTTGACTTGTCCAAGTTGAAGAGCAACGACCACGTGAGCGATGAGCCGTTTCTTTGTGCATTTCAAAAGGTTAAGCAAGTTTTTTACTCGGAGTATATCAACAACGAGTCGTGGTCAATTATCCAACATGCGCCAAAGCGTCTAAATAGTAGTGTGGATGACTTGGCTGCACCTACCGAATATCAATCCATTTTTTATGATAACCCGAATTTGAAACAATTTTTAATTTGTAATAAATATTCCAATTTGTACCGAAACATCCATTTTTAATGCTTTTAATTGATTTGCACTTTATCATTTTCACTCTTGTGTAGTGTGCGTGTGTGGAGAGGAGATTAATACATAAATATTCCAACTACATCTAAGTTTTGTTTATACTAATCCATGAATATACTCTTCTTACCTTTAATAGGTGATTAGTACATAGTTATTTGGGGTGTCCTATTTGTGGAGAGGAGACTGAATCTCTTCGTCTATCCGAACACTAAGAAATGCCATAATCCTATGGAGTGATGTTCTGCAAATTCCTCCCAACCGTTGTGTAGCCAAACAGCACCAGTTGAAGTTGTAAATTTCACTTTCCATACCCCACCACTTGGAACCTCTAGCAAAACATGGGAGACTATTAGAAGGTGGAATTGACAACTTCAACTGGTGATTTTCGGCTACACAACGGTTGGAAGGAATTTGCAGAGCATAACTCTATAGGATTATGGCATTTCTTAGTGTTCAGATATGAAGAGAATTATATTTGACACGATTGCCCAGGGTACATTAGCTGGAAGGAGGTGTCATATGAGCTCAAGTTAGCTGTTTGGGTCGCACTACAGGTAATGTATTTATATTTATATGAATATTTCAATTTCAATTTCAATTTCGATTTCGATTTTGATTTATATTTATATTTATCTATATTTGCGGGGCGGATACTAATTTTACTTTATTTTATTTCAGGGGACAAGGAGTGGCCCTGGGGGTAGGCCACATAGGCTCAATATTTATGTGGCTCTTCGGACGAGAAGGGAAGGATAAGGAGGAGTCCCCGAGCGTCACGGTACAAAATCTCTTTTCCAGCTAAATAGTTTGTAGATTTGAGATAATTGATGGTGATGTAGTTTCTTCTTAAATAGTTTCTATTTTGAATGTATATTTGCATTATCTCTAGTTTATTTGGATATATGATATTTGAATAGGTACAATGTTGCTATAAGAGGTACAAATATACTGCTGGGCAGTGGCAGGGGCCATACTGCCCAGCAGATTTTTTTTAAATTTTGCCCAGAATTATCACGGTCAATGACCGTGACAATTTTTTTTAAAAGAGTCAAGGCTTTGTCACGATTATTACCCGTGACTAAACGTGTCATGGTCAGGGACCGTGACACGACCGTGACAATTCTAACGAACTTGTCACGGTCAATGATCGTGACAAGTCCGTGACAAAAAATGTTATCTCGCCCCGAATTATCACGGTCATTCACCTTGACAAGTTGAACTTGTCAAGGTCAATGACCGTGACAATTGGGCAGATTTGGTGTAGTGACAGTTTACCAATTTTATCTTAACATGATCATGCGTCTAGGTGAAATAACCATAACGCAACGATGTATAAGGAAAACCCACAACGATAAAAACCTCAGATGGCCTATCCATATATTTCCATTAAGATATAGGTCTGTGTAAAAGAATAATATAGACTTAATAACTCGACTCCTTCAAGACTTGAAGTGCATCCTTGTTCCTTATTACCTTCTTCGAAACCACTATTGGATTCCTTCCAATAACCATCCTAATGCAGGTGCTTTTCCACGTCTCGGTATCCCACTGATCTTACTTTTTACTCGACTGGCCCATCCATCGCACAACATAAACACAGTCTCCATCATTTCAAAAGACTCTCAATATGAATATCAAACAACTTTGGCGATGCACAAGAGAGATATAAAATACACAAAACATGTAAAAACATGGATCTCAAACTTTAGGTGTAAATTGGGGTTTGGGAAGCATAATATTTATCTATGAAAATCGTTTTCACAAACCATTCTCTAAAAAACTCTTTGCCAACCCTACTATTTATATAAAACATGAAAAATGAGATTACACAACTTTTGAGAAATCTTGTTCGAATTAAATCACTAGGGTTATTTGAATGAAGTATGTATTCTCGTTCGAACCAAAAACCAATCGTCCGAAACAGTAATACTAAACTTGTTCGATCCATCTCCAAACAACCTCTATGCGACATTCTTCTTCCATGATAGAATCAACTTTTTCGAAGATCATTTTAACTAAAACCCATTTCTTGTTTGAAGTAGCTCATTCGAATGAGGGTAAACTCATTCAAGCGACTAAAAGAAAAAATATTTTTTCTTTGAAAATTGTTTTTCCAAAAAATGCCTCAAAACATTTTAAAATCTAAACATACAAATGTATCCAATGATGAGACATAATACATATCCATACCTTACTAAGACCCCTCATATATTAAAGACAACACTCGAAACCAGACTACGCATGTACTCGATGTTGCTTAAACTTGGCGGCAACGCTCTTCAATCACACATCATAGGCTTGAAAGATAAATAACTTATATCCTAACCTATGATTCAGAAACGTTTTATCCAAACGAAATAAAATCAATATACATACAAACTGACTCAATTGGAAATGTTCCCTTACACAATTAACTCCCCCCTCCCAAATTCTCCCCTATGGATGAAGGTTAATCAAGATCAAATCATGTATATTTAGTTTCATTTTTTCTTACTTTATCATTCATCCAATGCTATAAATAGGGGTGAAAATGAGGCGAGCCGAGCCGAGCCGAGATTAAGATTGCTCAAGCTTGGTTTGTAAATGTAAACGAGCCTAAAAGTATGTTCAAGCTCGGTTTATTTATCCTACGATCCAAGCTCGAACGAGCTTCTAAGCAAGCGAATACGAACCGAGCTCGAGTAGCTTGGTTATTTTACACTAGTTTAATATGGATATCGATGATCGAGCTGAATTCGAGCTGATCTCAATAAGACAACGAGCCTAATTTTTTGTTCAAGCTTGGCTCATTTATTTTACGAGCTAGTCTCGAATGAGCTTTTTTCCGAACGAACACGATCCGAGCTTGAGTAGCTTGGTTCATTTTACAGCCCTAGCTATAAATTTAAAGTGATAATAATCCACTTTAATGGTATTGATATTAAACCCCTTAGTATGTATAACTTTTCAAAATTTTTGATATTTTATTTTAATTTATCATATATTTGGATTTGACATTCTCATTATCCACACTTTTTATTCTACCTAACTAACACATAAAATTACATCAACTAAAGCGTCACAAATTTGAAATTCAAAATTTGAACAATTGATTCTACCGAACGTTTACTTTCTGCATTTGGATCTCCATCAGTTCTCTCTTATAGATTTTGTAGGCCTTGTGAGAAAAAGTTAATTCCCCTCTGAGGACAACGCCCTTTGGGATCATGTTAATATGTATATCTCTTTATGCGGCCGTAACTTCTTTAGGCCCCTCAAGGCTACTTTCACATTCTCGTGACCTGCCTCTACATCGATGATAAGTCAAGAATAGTGTATATTTGTGGCCTTTCTAGCATAATTGGGTCCGTTAAATCCTATATTTATGCTCATTTATTGTATAATCTTCATTTTCAATATTCTATATAATAAAGGAGGAGGGCTTTTTTGGTCTCCCCCAACTAACGGCTGAGATCAAAAGTTGATATGTTTGATCTTTATCAACTGACGACTGAGATTAAATCTTGAGGGTGTATCATATGATTGGAAATAATGTTAAAGAGACTGGTTAATTGGTAATTAACCCTAGTCGAGCACAAGGCTCAAGAAACTCAAGGAACATCACTTTATTCCTCTATCTACTGCTCTATTCCCTATTTTACGCTGCAACTTGCAAACCCACTCTACGTTACCTAGCCCATTTTTTTTCTTGGTACCTATATACCTGCTTCCTTCCATTCTCTCTAAAGACCGATGAGTCTTGCCATAAATGGGTAAAAAATTTGGACCCCACAGCTAATCGGCAACCAAAGTTTGAAGTTTGCCTGATGTTGGCCGGCTGTGGCTTTTGAGGTGGCCAAAGGAGGGAGCGGGTTTTGAGGTCTAAAACTTGGATCCGGCAGCAATGGGGCGGAAGTCGGAGCGGTAAGAGTTTGTGGTGTTTGTGGCTGTGTCAGCAACACGGGGTTCATTTTTTTTTTAAGTTTTGATGATTTTTCTCTGTTTGTAATCTATATTTTAGTGTGGACTATGGAACTCAAATGGTTTGTTTTACTTCATTTGTAATTTATAGTTTGCATTTCATACACAACGATAAAATTTGTTAAAAGTGGGTACAATGCTGAAGACCGTGTTCGTGAGCTGCTGACCGTGGGTATCGTTTGGGTAAAGAATAATTTTTTCTTTGTTACTGACCATGGGTGGCAAGATGATTTCAAAATCAAACATATTTTGGATTTGTTCATAAGAATCTTCATAGGTATGTTCTTAAAAAATAACAGTGATGTGTTTTCCTCACCTGTTAAAACAGTGGTTGTAACTTTTTTTAATCTCCTCTCTCTCCAAAACGAATGGGGAAACAATTTATACTTTATGTTTATATATTTTTTGACAGGGAGAAACGATGACACGGTTTAATTTGAAACACCCCCACATCAAACTGTAGTAAAACCACTCTCTCTCTCTCTCTCTCTCTCTCTCATATACTATATCTTCCTTATTTAATCAGAACTTTTCTTCACATCGGAGAGGAAGGTCAGATTTGAGTTCATACCTATTATTTGGGTTCATACCTTTTATTTTGTTTAGCATCTCTATTTTTATGCTTCTTTTAACCATTGGTATATCTATTTTTCTGTTTATAATATGCAGGGTATCTTTATGAGGTGGAGCAAGAAGTTCGGGTTGACGGCAACAATGGGTTTGTGCACCGTCCAAACTCTCTACTTTGTTTGTCTCTCTACTCGCCGGAGATGACTATGATATTGATAAAAATAAGGTGTTCATTTATTTTACTAGAGAAGTTTCGTTCGACTCCAGCAAAGCTTCAGTTGAAGGTCGAGTTATTCACGACTTTAATGGTCCCGTCGGAGGCAAAAGGCGTATTTATCATTTTTTTTCATTCCGGTCTCTTCAAATTTATTTTTGGTACAATTTTTACATTAGTGGTTGATGGTTGCGATAAAGCGGTCGCTTGACAGTATTATCTATTCCTTATCTATCTTCTTAAAAAGTACTCTCTCCTTCCATTTAGCCACCGAGGTAAACCTCGAGTCTTATGTCTCCTTTGGTTCAATTTATTTGTTATCTGTAAAATGCAGTTTCAAATTTTATATTTGCGTTATTTTTTCAGGTTCGGACTTGAGGAAACTCCAGCTCACAGTTTATTTCTTATTTTAAAAGTGTTTATTTATGTTTCTTATTTTAATTTTATATTTTTGGTTTGAAAATAAATTGTGCAAATCATATTCCTTTTTATTTTGGCATTTTTTTTATCATGAATCCAACTTCAAGATCTGCTTTTATCGTGTGGCATATACGTGAATCATATTTTGGGTTTTGTGTTTGCTGTGTATATAGTTAGATATTTGAAATGTTTAATATGTAGAGTATGGTGTTTATGTAGAGTTCTATTCATGTGTATTTTTGTGTTTAATCGTTGGTGATGAAAGAGTGAGAGAGGTTGGGGAATATATGTGTTTGTATGGTTATCTGTAAGTAAAAACTATAAGAGTGTTAGGATAGACGTAAAAACATTATTTGGTTACCCAGAACCTAACAAATCAATATTAAAAATTAGGGTGGCAATTCGGGACAACGGGTCGGGTTTCGGGCCGACACGAAATGATACGACACGTTTTTTTGGACACGAGCACGACACGATAAGGGTTTTTTGGAGACGATAAGGTTATTTCGGATACGAACACGACACGACACGAATTCGTATTTTTTTAGTTGACACGAACACGATAATAGACGACTACGTGTAAAAAAAATACGATATGAACTCGATATATCGTGTCAATTTCACATCAATTTTGTATCATTTTGTGTCCTTTTTTAAATTGTCACCCATACCCATAATTACCATGGGTAGAGTTTCAAAGAAAAAGACCTAACAAATCAATATTAAAAATTTGGGTAGATAACATGTCATTTATCAAAATGAAGAGAAATTCCTATTAGACAGAAAATAAATTATGATCATTAAATAAGAGCCAACTATAATAAAATCAAGGTTTAAAAATTCAGTCCTATTATAAAATTGTACTTGAGCTGTCACATGCTTTGATGGTAAGAAATAAAAGTAATGCATGATAAGACAACACATGATAAGACTACAAATGTCCTTAGAAAAATCGTCTCTCACTCCACTCGAAAATACCCCGGTACTAAAGTAGACTTGATAGTCTGGCATAAGTAGTATGTGGTAGTCTGAGATACTTATTTAGACTAGGTTAAGACACAACTTGAAAAAACATGAATATTTTAATTTAAAAGGCATGCATACTTGTGTAACTGATTTTTAGTGGATGATAATCTAAAGTAACTTATATGGATTTGGTTTTTTTTAGATGAGTGTTTTTTGAAAATTGGGAATGAGTATTAAATAGTTTGAGTTTTTACTATAAGAATTAGTTGTAAGCAAAAAGACATTTTAAAGATATAAGTTGCAATGTTATAGTGGGTTATTAGTTTGTAAACGATTTTTTTTAGTAAATTTAGTTTTTAAAATATTCAATTACAACAAAGTCAATAATTTTGTAAAAGTAGGGAAATAGTCCATGGGTCATTTGAGTAAAAAAATACATAGTATTAATACAAACATAATATTAAGTGACAAAAGTGAGGTTAAGTTTGAATGACCTTAATTCAAAAAGTAGTATGTAATTAATACAATCACAAATAGAAAATATACAAAAATAGTCACAATAAAAATAATTAAGAACATGAACTATTAAATCTTAATGATAGGTTTCTAATAGAAATGCATATGGATAAAATTATGAACGTGCAATCGGCATGGGCACAAATTTATCTCGGAAACGAATTTATTGTCGTGCCATCGGCACGGGTAAGAAAAATCACGGAAACAAATTTATCGTCGTGCCATCGGTACAAGTATTTGAATTGTCACTTTTATGTGGGAACTGAATAAAATATAAATATGCTTGGAGTTAAAAATCGATATTTGAATGAATTTAGTAAACTTTTATTTTTATCGTGCTATCGGCACGGATACACTCTAGTATATATATAAAGGAGGAGGGACTTTGGCGACATCATATAAGTTTATATAACAAAACCTATATAAACAGATTTTGTATCTATGTTTGTGAACCAGGCTGACATTAACTCAAAAACATTTGAATCTAAGGGTCCGTTTGATAGCACAAAAATTCCAAGACAAATTCTCAAAAGTTGGAAAATTCTGCTATTTTCCAGCTTTTAAGCTGTTTGATAGCCTTAATTTGCCCTGGAATTTGTTTTCTATGTACAACACCCCTTAAGCACAATTTGCCACCCTAGGTTGGAATTCAATTCTTTGGGGGGGGGGGGGGGGGGTCAGGTTTTTGTTTGCCACCTTTGGGTGGCAAATCACTTGAAACAAATTTTTTTTATAACTCTATATATTTCATAAATATATAAATATATATTGTTAATAAATATATAAATATATATATTTCGTATATTTTAATATATATTCGTATATTTTATATATTTTAGCACATATATGTATATTGCGTATATTTCGTATATTTATATATATTTCATATATTTATATATTTCGTACATTTATATAATTTATATAATTCATATATTTTAATATATATTTATATTTCGTAAATTTCATATATTTCATATATTCCTTATAATTAATATATATTATTTACAAAAATATATACATATATATTATGTATATGTATATTATATTATGTATATATACATATATATAATATACATATACAATATAATATGTCTGTATATTCTGTATATATACATATATATAATATACATATACAATATAATATACACATATATAATATACATATACAATATGAATATATATACAGAATAATGTATATATACACATATATAATATACATTATTCTGTATATTATATATGTATATTATAATGTATATTATATATAATATATATATAAATTATTCTGTATATATATTCATATTGTATATTCTGTATATTATATATGTATATTATAATGTATATATAAATTATTCTGTATATATATTCATATTGTATATTCTGTATATTATATATGTATATTATAATGTATATTATATATAATATATATATATATATATATATATATATATATAAATTATTCTGTATATATATTCATATTGTATATGTATATTATATATGTGTATATTATATTGTATATGTATATTATATATATGTATATATACAGACATATTATATTGTATACGTATATTATATATATGTATATATTCATATATACATAATATATATGTATATATTCTGTAAATAATATATCTTTAGTGTATATATATAATTTACATATATACATAATATAATATTATGTATATATTTTGTATATAATATATATTTATTATATTCAGTATATAATATAATATATATTCATATATTCTGTAAATAATATATTATATTTTCATAGATTTTTTATATTTAATAGATTTTGTACATTTAATAATATAAAAATCTATTATATTTAATGATTTAATAATATAAAAATCTATTATATTTAATGATATAATAGATTTTTATATTATTAAATGTACAAAATCTATGAAAATATAATATTTTATTTACGAAATATATTCATATATTAAATATATTATTAAATTATTATATTATTTACGAAATATATATATATTTCATAAATTATTATTAATTTTTAAAAAAAATATACAAAATATATGAATATTCCGAAAATTAATAATAATTTACAAATAATATAATATATATTCATATATTTTGTATATATGAAATATATATATTCCGCAAATAATATAATGTATATTCATATATTTTGTATATTTAATAATATATATTTTATTTTATATATATATATATATATATATATATATATATATATATATATATATATATATATATATATATATATATTCCGTAAACAAATTTTTCACTTTTATATCTATTTTTCAGGTTTTGCGTTTGATAGAAAATGTGGAAAATTGATAATTTTTCAACTTGTATCAAATAGACACAAATTAAAAAATACTCATTTGCCTTGAAATTATTTGCCCTGAAATCAAATGCCCCGAAATCATTCGTATTTTCTTCAGTTTTCTATCCAACGGAACCTAGGGGCAAAACGACTCATGTGGTGAGATTCAAAGTTGATACCTCGAGCCATGTGCTCTTTTACCAACTCCCCCATCTGATTTGCCCTTACCCTTATACCTCGTTCCATGTGCTCTACAAAACTCTACCCATCACAAGATGGTATCACAACAATACCATCACAACATCCGCTCTTATTCACTTCATTTCTCACCCGAGATCCACTTTCACTCTCTAACGAGTTCTGTAAAATATTTGTCGTGTACCGATCTAATTTGCTTTTTCCCAGATCTGATCTTTGCTGATCATATGGTTGTCTACATCTTCTCTGATGAGTTCTGCCTATTTCTAATTTGTTTTAACATATATTTGAGATCTAATTTGTTCTATATAACCTTTGATGCATGTACCGATTTAATTTACTTTTTTCCAGATATGATCTCCGTTGATCTCTGTTGGGATTTGTCTTAAAGGAAGATTTGGGTGTTTTCCAGTTTTCGAGATCCAAAACAGTTAATCATTTTCGTTTTCTAATCTTGATTTTTTAAGATTTTGGAATTTGGAATCTTAATTTTTTTAAGATTTTGGAATTTGTCTCATCCAAAACAGTTCATCATTTACTTTGGTTCACGGAGCAACAGTGGACATTTGTGTAAAATTTTACACAAACGTAGAAGAGGACGAAGTGGGTTTTCAAACAAAAGTGGACATTTGTGCAAAATTTTACACAACGTGGACATTTGTGTAATTACTTTGGTTCACGAAGTGGGTTTGAACGCCCCTGTTTTCCAAATATCTGAAGTTTGTAATTAGATTTTTTTATTTAATTATCCATCTTCGAGTTCAAACTGGAGCTTCGATTTCCGAAAACCGGTACTCATAACCTTTGTTCTTGGTTTGCCTTTATGCAAAATCCTCTCTCTAGAAATCGATAAATGGGTTTCTCTAAGGATTTTGTGTGTTGATTGAATATTTTTAAAATGAAGTGGATGATGTTGACTGGTTAGTGACATGGATGTTGGGTACAAAACAAAGGGTCTCAAATTTGAATTTTGACCCACACATTCAGTGGGCATCTTTTTGTTCGTTGTAGTAGTTTTTTAGTATGTGGGTATTTTTTGGGGAGGATTGGTTTTGAGAGTTTGTATTAGTCGATCGAAGCTATGTTTATTTTTTGATGTCAATTCACTTACTGAGTAAAACATTTACTATTGGTTTAGTAAAGAATTTTTAAATCTTACAAAAAGCTTAATAAAAAGCTTATTAGTTCTTTAATGAAATTTTGAATATTTTGCTCAGTAAAAGATTTACTAACATTCATTATTGTTTTACTTATATTTAACTAATTTAAAATAATTTACCACTTTGACATGCATATAGTTTCGTTAGTTCGTGAAAAATAGTGTATTGATATTAACCACAAAGGTGATAGAAATTTATTAAGAAATTTTATAAGGACATTTTTATGAGAAAGAGTACCATTTGTGGATGGCATCACATGCCCGTGCGAATACAAATGAGGACACGACACGTATGTAATATGTGTTTCACATGTTTTTCACTATACATACAAGTGTCATAAATGTGTACACCCGTCATTTCCCTATTTGTGTCTTCTATGTATTCCCTGTTCAAATTGTATTAGTTATTATTATGACACATCTCAAACATTTTACTGACCATTATTTGATAAAGAGTGGTGCTATGGGTATCAAATAACTCCCTCAAATCTCTCTCAAATTGCATTGATAAGTTGTGTCCTGGCGGGACCCATACCATAAAGTATAACACCTAAAGTTATTTGGGGGATGATTTGGGGGAGTTGTTTGGGACACATAACATTTTTCTTTGATAAAAAATTTAATATAACTCTGCCATGGAGTTGATTTTAAATATTTGAATTTAAGTTCGCTCAATTATACAATTGGAACATTATTCCAATACAAATAAGTTATACTCTATATTGTGAGTTTTTTTTAAGTAAATTAAGTAAAACTGTAAAAAAAAAAGTATAGCACGTGTGAAATATTTATGAGACAAATAGATGCTATGGGAAAAATCTATATTTAGAAAAATTGACTTATGTTACATTTATTTGGACATTTCAAATCACATATATTTGAATGAATTTCAAATGTATTATTATTTTCAACGGGTTATAAACACGGGCAAGCGTGACATGTAGTATTACATAACATGTAACTAAAAAATATAGTGTTACAAAAGGTGTGTGTAACATCTTTATTAAATAAGACGAAATTTGATTTGTATTTTTAAGCTGTTCTTGAAGTGAATAATACCATAAATAGGAGTGCGAGTGTTCTATAACCATACATACCCGGGTACACCCTAGTATATATATATAATTCATAAGGTTTATCTGAGCTTTTGTAGGTATTGGAATGTTTAATAGAGCAATTAGTTGCATATTGGGAAAGTTGTGTCATTCGGTTCAACTTTAGCGGAAATTTTGTAATTCCATACTTCTTTTCTCAATTGGCAGAACTCTATGAAGTGTAGTGCATTGAGTTAGCTTCACGTGATCATAAACATTAGGTCATTTCGCTGTCGTATGATCGAGTTATGCCTGTTGTACTAAAGTCAAAATTTTATTAAAAACAAGGCATCAACCTTTCGTCGATCGATCGATGTGGTTTTAGTGAAAATCTACGGGCAGCATCGAGATTTTTGTTTCATCGATCGTTAGATTTATTTCAATGATCGATTAATCGATCAACCTAGTTTTGGCAAATATCTGAAGTCGGTATCATTAGGGGTGGGCACGGTCCGGTCCGGTCCGGATTTTGCCTATTTTTTGGACCGTACCGAATATTCGGTCCTCAATTTTTTTGGACCGAGACCGGACCGATTAATTCGGTTAACCTACTAATTCGGTCCAGGCTATTTTCGGTCCGGTCCGGGGTAAAATTCGGTCCTGACCCTATTTTATATATATGTACATTTTGTGAATTTTTTTTATCTATTTTTCTCACAAATATATATACAAAAAAATAATACTCGAAACTCCAAGTGATATTTACATGGGTTTTTTTAACCCAAATAAAAAAATGTCTATACATATATAAAATGTTCCAAATTAAATTCATAAGTTATATACATTAATTCAAAAACTATACATAAGAAACACAATAACATTATTTTTATTATATATATATTGGAATCGGTCCGGTCCGGTCCAAATCGGTCTTTTAATATAGTGGACCGCGGACCGATTTAATCGGTTTTTAGGTTTTGTGAACCGATTTTCGGACCGATTTCAAAATAGCCTTAATTTTCGGTTCGGTTCGGTCCAATCGGTCCATTCGGGTCGGTCTTTTTTTTGTCCACCCCTAGGTATCATTATTTTCCAAGCATTGATCGACCGATCCATTTCATCGATCGATCGATTACACAAGATTTCAGATATTTTGAGAGATTTGATTTATTTTCTTTGTTTAATCCATTTACTATAAATAGTTAGTGGAGTTTAAATTCAATATGGAGGTATCAGTTTAGGTTAGATTAGTGTATAATTGAGAGCTTCTCTCCTTTCTCTCCCCTAAGGTTTGCTTGAAAGTTACTATTCATAACCTTCCTTATTTATAGATTAATTGTTAAATTAGTTTAATGATTTCTTAATTAGTTTTAAATCTCAAAAAGTTTTTTTTCTTTCTTTATTACTTTTCCCAATTCCACATCATTTACAAAGCTTTCTAGCTAAATTAAATTAGGTTGAGATAATTGAACTGAATTTGGATTATTTGATGTATTTGTTATTGTATGAGGGATTAGACAAGTTTTTGTAAGGATGTGATTTTATAAATGTCCGTTTGGAATCTAGGAAGTTTTTTGTGTGTCCTAGATCACAGCTAAGTATGTCTAATACCAATACATTCGGCACATCAACACGTTCATCCATTATGGCCTCGATCTGAATTCGAATTTATCATACTCCCACTATCTTCATACGTGCGTAGTGCAACATCAACGTGAAACATTCAATGTGCATCTTCAACATTCCCACAACTCCACTCGTATTAATGGTAAAATAATTAATTTGGAGTTTTTAATAATTACATAATTATTTGGGAATTTTTCTAAAATATTTTTTATGGATTTGAAATATTTTACTTCGAAAGAAGAAATTTTTCTAAGGGTTGAAGCGAAGAGGAAAACATCGTTGATGTCTTTCGAGAGACTTGCAACTATCGTTCAAGCGACATAGAAATGTCGCTCGAAGTCCTTCGAGTGACAGGGGGCCTCGTTCAAGCCACAACTCCATTTCGTTCGAGCGATGCGCCGCCTCGCTTTTCATATATATAGTAGTGTTCTGTATACATGTTTATCAAGTATTTTGCACTACGTTTACATTAGAACTGCTCGTTTTTCAGACTTCATCTTTTAAGTTTTTTACCTTTTTGATTTTAAAATCCTTCCCAAATTCATATATGAATCTTTATAAACCTTGGATTGATTGATCTACTCATCTGGAGTATTCTTGTGGAGAAGAAGGTTGTTCTCCATTATTGACTTGGAGCTCTTGCGAGATCTCTTACCAGCGATAAGGAATTGATGCCTGCGGGTATTCGTGTGTCGACCTATATTTCTCTCTAATTGTAAGTGTTACGAATTATAGTGAAATAAAAAGGTTTTGCCTCTTTGGGGGGATTTTTCCTCATATTGTGATTTCTTTACACGCTTGAATTTCTTTATTTCGTCAATCACATTTACTTGCAAGAGTTAGGGTTTTTGAGATTAAAAAATGAAATTTAATTAAACAAGTTTAATCATTGATTGCTGGCGTACTCTCAAATTGGTATCAGAGCCAATTACACAATTATACCGTGTAATTTTTCAGCTAAAATTTTTTTGGATGTCAATTTTCTTCTAAAAATTAATTTTTGAAAAAGCGCAATTTCAATGGAAAACTTGTATAATCGAGTGCCAATTTTTTACGGGTCAAATTACCCATATTGGAAAGACCTTATGAAATCTCACTTAAAGGCCATTGACGAACGTGTTTGAGTTATGTGTGAAAGAGGGTGGATGCCTCCCATTGTCACTATAGATAATGTAATAACTTTAACACCTGTGACTACATGTAGTGAGGATGAATTTAAATGGAGCACATATAACTCACGCAGTCTTAGTGGAATTTTTGAAGTCACCCCCAATGAGTTCCGATGAATCATGACGTGTACCACGTCAAAAGAATCATAGGATGTTTTAAAATTTACCCATGAAGGCATTAAAATAGTCAAAGAATTAAAATTGCAAAATTTAACTACACAATTTGAGACAATCACCATGCATGAATCTGAGTTATTTGATGAACTCTATGCATGCTTATTTGATATTGTAAACACTAGTTTCAATTTAGGTGAACACATTCCTGATGCTAGAGTAGTTAAAAAGATTCTAAGATCACTGCCGAAGAGTTTTATACCTAAATTCACTGTGCTAAATTCTATAGGAAATTTGAGTAGTCTGAAATTAGAAGAATTGGTAGGTGACCTCCAGACTTATGAAATTGACATGTTTCCTAACACGATAAAATCAAAAGATAAGGGGTAGAACTTAAAGCCCAGTCTAGGAAGAGTGAGGAGTCAGTAAGAAAGAGAGGTGAGTCGTCTAGGAGAAAAGAGGAAGATATGTCTGATTCAGAGTTTGATTTTGACTTACATAATAACTAGGCTTTGTTTGCGAAAAATTTCAAGAAATTTCTCAAATTAAAGAAAATGGGAATTTCAAAGATAAAAATAATTTTGAGAAAAATAAATTTGGAAAGAAAAATGATAAAGATAAAAAGAACACTCCTAAGAAAGACGAGGAGAGATGTTGTGAGTGTTACGGTAGAGGTAATATGGCATTTGAGTGTCCTACTATGTTAAAGCGTCAAGGCAAAGGCAAAGTTGCTTTAAATATCTCCCTCAGTGACGAGGTCGAGTTGGTGGATTCTAGAGACGAATCACCGCATGAATGTAACTTAACCACATTCATGGCTAGTCATGTGAGTAATGACACTACACCTCACGACAATGAGGATTCTACTTCACAAGGACACCTATACAGTGAAAGCTATGTGAGTGAGGGGAAGATGCTGCAAGAGAGAGCGAGAGTGATTTGTGATGCACGTATGATGATTCTTTTAAAAATAAAAAGCGTAACAAAGTGTTAGCACTTAAGATAGTTGCCTTAGAGAGAGATTTAGGAGAGACGAGAGAGAAAGAGAGTCCTCCATTAGCACTTCCTTGATAGGGAGAGAGAGACTGTTTGTGTATAGGGAGAGAGAGTTTCCATAGAGAGAGAGTCAATTTAGAGAGAGAGAGAGAGAGATAGACTGTTTGGAGAGAGAGTAAGTAGTTTAGAGAAAGAGAAAGGGGACTTGACCAAGCAAGTTTTAGTCTTACGAGTGAACTCCATTCCTCCCTGGACATTCCGAAAAAACTTCAAGCCCTTGTAGCCCAACTCACTCATGACTTTGAGAGATCCGGGGAGGTCAAGGTAAAGATAGAGGACATATCTGGAAAGATGTTTCTCACCCCTACTTTAGGGTTTGGTGAAAGGCAGGGAATATGTTTTGATGGTTCTTTCACATCTCATGTTACATCGGGACCAATTACTGAGTTTACTACAAATCCATGTGGCCATCAACCAAAAGCCTAGAGAAGAGTTCGGCCAAGAAAAGCAAACCAAGGTCAGCCTAAGACTATGTACTTCTTCACCTATTGTAAAAGAAAAGTCCACCTTAGGTAATTTTGCTATAGTTTGGGTCGGACACAACGTAATTTTTCTCCACCACGTGCCACTAGCAATTTTTCGAGTCTTTGAGACAAGGTTGAGTTTCTAGTCACCACATCTCAGAGTTTAATGGAAGATTTCCAACGGATTTTCTTACCATCTGCGTATACTTCCAGAATCCCGACTAGAACCAACAATGACAAGGGCAAACATAAGGTTACCTCCACTTGGGTTCCTAAACACAACGCAAAATACATAATTGTTCATGTTTCTCTTAAAGCACATAATACCTCTCAGTGGTACTTTGATAGTGGGTGCTCCAAACGCATGACTGGTGACATTTCAATTTTACCTACCTAGAGGATCGTAAGGAAGGTAAAGTCAGTTTGGAGATGGGAGAAAGTCTAGCATAGTAGGATGAGGTACAATTGAGATACCAATATTTCCTAAGCTGGAGGATGTTTTGTACGTTAAAGGATTGAAATCAAACCTTCTCAGTATTAGCCAGATGTGCAACGCTGACTTTGTAGTAAAGTTTGATCAGAGCGAGTGTAATGTTTAAGGTCAAGCTGGTAAAATTTTATTGCAAGGGGTGAGGATAGAAGATAATTGCTATGGGATTGTGCCCAAGTACTCATTTTTCTATAATAGCGCCATGATCACTCATATGGATATGTGGCATCAACGTCTAGGTCATGTGAATTTTAGAGATTTGGAGCTATTAGCTAAACAAGGACCAGTACGTGGCTTGCCATCACTTGGAAATCCAACTTCGACGGTTTGTGGACCCTGTCAGTTGGGAACACAAGTCCATAGTCCCTACAGGAAGTTGAATTCCATTACCCCTTCACGAGTGCTTGAGTTCATACACATGGATCTTATAGGTCCTACTCGTACTTAGAGTTTGGGTGTTAATAGGTATATCCTCATGATGGTAGATAATTTCTCTCGTTACTCGATTATAGGTTTTCTGAGAGAGAAATTCAATGTTGTGGAATTTCTTACGACCAAGTGTTGGGTCCTGCAAAATCAACATAGTGTCACCATTAATAGAATGCGGAATGAAAATGACGCTTTTGTGACACCCCGCCTAATAAAATACCGTGCGATCAATCATGTACCAAATTAAAATAGGAGTCTCATATGGTTCATTCTCACCATCACTGTCCAATACCAAATTAATTACTAATAACCTATTTGGTTGGCGTTAAAATTTTATTTGACTAATCTTTTTAAACAAATTATATAAATTAAAACACCCACAACAGTTTATATATAGAATTGAAATGAAATAAAATAATCGAACACTCGGTTTAACATCATATAACCAAATCGACTAGCCGCGCTAAAAGGCGATAAAAGAATAAATAAATGCAGTTGGGTTATTAGCCCGAATGTTTATACAGTTGATCCTATCTAGATTAAAAGGATAGAAGCGTCTACAGTAAACCTTCACGCATCCACAGCTGCTGCAGCGAACGTCTGACTCAAAGGAATTATCTTCCAGGCGTCCCTGTGTCTGGACACCTATATATATATATAGCAAGTAAAGGGAAAAATAGAGAAAACGGGTCAGAGCCCGAGTTGTGAAAATATTTTGCAAGTGCATAAATGCTATATTAATAAAATGTGATTTATCACATATTTAAATTGGTATCGCACTCCCATGAGATACCCCTCACCGCTCCTCTAATAGTGCACACCTAACGCATCCGTTTAAGACATCCTAGTTAAGCTACCCCGCCTAACTAATCTATTTCACCTGTCCTCTAGTAATCCTCGAAAACCCGAGTACTAAGGGATAAATTTCTCCCCATTCTCAACACTGCACTACAGTCGTGCGTGGGGTGTCTCGCGAAGCAAAATCCAAACAAGGACCCCCCCGATACACATGTAACTAAGTATAATAACCATCCCACACAAAGTATATATAATATATCGTCTTATATACACGCAAAGTATTATACATAGAAAGTATAATTATACCTTTCACAACATAAGCATAATAACCATTCCACTGAGCTATAACTAGAGGATGCAATGTCATAGTGCCTATCCAAATCCGGCTTTACTCACTGTACCACGGTACTAAGCCAGACTTACTCATGGTCATAGTAAAATACACAACGATGGAGGCGGTCATGTTCCCTCTGCAAGTGGAGTTACACACATAGCACTCGAACGCCGGATGATATGACCTGGTGATATACTTTCCCTGCTCCTCAAGCCAGGGGATTCACCCACATCGCGCAACCTCCCTGGATCGAACTAGGGAAAATATATAATCTGGTTGTTCCAACCCTACGCCGAAGGAAAGCCCATGGAATCAGCCTCTAAAATACAAATACACCAATCACACACACACACACACACACACACACACACACACACACACACATATATATATATATATATATATATATATATATATATATATATATATATATATATATATATATATATATATATATATACATATGTAGTTGGGTTGTTGAGAAGCGTCCAAAACCCCAATCCTTTTTTCTGAGATTTTTGATTAATTTAATTTTAGAAACTAATCAAATATACACATGTCACAATCGGAGGGTAACATAAACTCACCACCAATGCCACGATCATGGACAGTTAGACTTTTAACTTCTAAGATTAGAAGTTACGAAACCGCCTCTAACGGTTCAAATGGGTTCGGTAATTTTTACCAACGGGAGTTCATTCCAAATTCCACCATTATTTACCTCGAACCTCTCCCATGTCCCATCATTCACCCACTCCTCTAACACATCCACTCTCTCCCTCTCTATCTCAATCCCAAGGGTAAAACATTTCTCTCTCATAACCTCTTACTTTCTCGTCCGCCTTTGATTTTGTTTGATATGTGTGAATAAAGAGCATAAATTTGTCTACATTTCTCTCTCCTTCATAGATACCGCAAGGAATAGTAATTGTCTTGATTTTCAAGGTTACACGCTATTTGATTCTCTACATACAACATCGTCATTTTATTTTATTTTTTTTGAATTTTTGTTTTTCGATTTTGCAGCTTCTATTTGCGGAAGATAGAGGTAACGACATTTATCTCAATGGTTGTTTTGGTTGGTGATTGCTTAAAAATCACCCACGCCACACCTTGAACTGAAAAACAGAGATGAAGATGACACGGACAACGAATCCGAAGAAGCACTTGGCGAAGGAGGTTGCTGCAAAGGCAAATGCGACATTAACGAACAATGAAGGGGGAAAAGCCGATTAAGCTGACTGAACGGGACTGGTGACCAAATATGAGTACCCTCACTGCAACATTACCAATTTCTGCAGGAGAGTTTGGTGTTGTTGAATAGTAGGAGATTTTGGTTGGGGATATGTGTTTAGTTCTGTAGGATCACGAAAGAGATGAGGAGAGAGAGTGAGGGGTGTCCATTGTCGGAGGTGAGTTCCTGACTGTCAAGATTTTAGAGAAAAAAGGTCCGGTGGGACTGATAGAGTGATAAGACTGCATGAGTGGGATTATTTATGGTCGTTGCTTTGATTTACTTTGAGAAGGGACAACAGATGTTGGGTTGGGTTAAGACTGACGTTGCCGGTGGTTCAGTTTGGGGCTATCAGCGCTGAGATTACATTGCGAAGGTTGAGTTCGTGGCTTTGGAGTATTTCAATGTGCGATTGTCGAGGTTTCAATTTTGGGGCTACCGGGGTTGAGATGAGACTGCCGGTGAGATGTGATTTATATGAAGACAGAGGATTTAATGAATGCTTGGATACACATTTCCTTTCACATTTTTTTTAAAGGTATGAATGTTCTAATCTAAGTAATGGCAACACGAATTTGGGTTTTGATGAATATGTGTGTAGAGTTCCAGATTAATTTCTGGTGATGAGATGTAGAAGATGTCAGTGATGTGGTTATTTATCTCTTACTAGAATTAAATAGGCTATTGTTTCTTAATGAATGGATATCAAGTCACTGATGTTTATGGACGGATGTTTTTAGTTTTTTTTTTTTGGTAAGGGATTTTTCATACCACGAGGTGTTCAAGCCAGTAATTTTTGCTCGAGTACCAATTTATGACATGGATTCGAGTACCAATTTAGTTTTAACTTTATTCAAAGTATTAATTAAAGTACCTTATAATATCTCTTGATGTAATTTCATGTTATCTCCACACTTTTATAGTATTATCCACGAGTGTGCATGAACTAGAATGGATCGAAAAAAATTGAACCGAATTCACTTTTGTGGGTTTTTTAAAATTCGATTTTAATACGGTCATAAAACATGAAGAACCACATTATTCAGTTCAGTTTTGAGTCTTAAAAAACAGGTTTGGACCGAACTGGACCGCTTTTATTAAATATATATAACAAATATTTATTTACATAATATAAACAAAAAAAATGTTTAGCGCACACAAATTGTGGGACACAATTAGTCCACAAAATGCACTGCCTGCCTAACTCTCACTTATTACCCAACCTTACCCAACAACAAACATAAGTTACAATTCACTTCAAGATACTATTTTTTATTTAGCGCATTGTTTTTATAAAAAAACGCGTTGTTTTTTATTAAAAAATGTTATTTTCTATATAAAAAGTTGCACTGTTATTTTTTATATAAAAGATGCGTTTTTTATTTATGAAAAACACGTTTTTATTTTATATTAGTTGTTTATGGACCAAATATGACTGAGACCGAATCCACACCGCCTGAAAATCGAATTGGATTGAGATAGATTATTCGGTCCGATCTCGGTCCATAATTTTTTAAGACCGTTTAATGCGTTCGGTCCCAAAATACCTCAAAATCGGACCGATTATGGCTTATATTGTTTTTAAATACTGATAATAAAATTTATATATTTAAGTAAAATATTTCAACACGCGTTACACCCGCCGTGCATCGCACGGGTCACCACTTGTATATATATATGTGTGTGTGTGTGTGTGTGTGTGTGTGTATTTTCATATCATATTATATATACTGTTATCACATCGTATATATAATCTATATCATTTGTCAGTTATACAAATATGGATATAATTGCCAATCTCATATAGCAATAGCTAATAACCTCTAATGTTCCCATTCGCATTAATATATAAGTATTTACACACTTACGATACCAAACCCCAAAAATATATTCTCTCACTTGATATATAACTAGTACCTTAATCACTTTTAAGGATTTATGTACTCTCCGAAAATACTAATCCATATTAATTAAATAAGTATGCCCTAAACTTATTTAAGTCCTATAGGTATCGCTCCTCTTATAATAACCGTCGTCAATAGACATAACGCGTAATCTATAAAGCATCTTAGTCCTTATCTCAATTCCCATCATATTCACATCCTAAAATTTATCCCGAACACGTAGGTGACACATAGGAATATATCTACGCCCACAATTATCTATATATAATTGCCCACCGAAATATTCCCTTGGGTGTTGCTCATTCCTAACACCCATAACTAACTAAGTCATGGATTCTATTTTTCATGAACCCAAAAATTTACATTTCTGCTCACAAATTAAATTTAGAGGTCCCCACTCTATTTTAGGAGCCCTATATATCTAATTCCTCAATTCATTTATTTTTCTAAAAAATATACTATTAATGCCACCAAAATATTGCACCTTCTTAGCCCCCAAAAATTCCCTCAAATGGCTAGGAATAAGTCCCCCCTTAGTGGGATATTTAATTCCTCAATAAAACAAGCTAAAACCAGTAATTTGGGATTTTATCCCATTTAAACACCACAAGACGAAATTGCCAAAATAAATGTAGGGTCGATCGATCGACCCTTGGCCATCGATCGATCGATCGATCAAACAGGGCAGCTTCTTCTCCGGCCCCTATTTCGGTCAATAACAAGACTCCAACCCTTTTTCCTCTACTCCCAACCATATATCATCCCCACCAACTACATTGATTCAAATAAAATAGGTTCTAATCATCCTAGAACCAAGAATCAAGAACTAATTTCCATAAATTTCTAAATTTCTCAAATTGATTATTAACCGAATTTTATCCGTTTAATCTTCCAAAATACCCGTTTAATTCACGAAAACCCAATCCCAAAATCATAGAGTTTTCTATTACCAATTATGGTATGAGATTTATGCTAAAAGTAAATAAATCAAGTAAACACATGCCTCGTGGATAAAATCCGATGACCTCGATTCGAATCCCGCGGAGCTTGGCCGAAATCTCCCATTTTCTTCCTCTTTCTTACTTCCTTTATTCTCCTTTTTTTTCTCTCCTTTTTCTTTCCTTACTCCCACTCTCTCGTGTCTTTTATAGTAGAGAAAAGGGTTTATCCCTTAGTAAATCCACAAATGACTCGTTTACTCAATTACGAGTCCCTACTGGTCCAAAAAATTTTGAAATCCAAACACTACTCACGGATACTCTATTTTGACTATCTCGGTCATTTAGAAACCAACCGCGCGGTCAAAATCACCATCCCACTTGACTGCAAATCACTAATTAAAACCAACATAACTCAATATGCGTTTTTTCAATTAAAATATTATTCCTCGTCGCTCTACCCAACTGTGACATGTAATTAAAATAATCCAACTCGTTTACTTAGTCTCAAAAGTAAATGAAACACACCGGTAATAATCAAATGTTCATAAATCCCAAAATTACTATTCACAGGATTTCCCTTAATCTCCAAATTACGCCCACTAATGTAATTTAATTATCCCTAAAAGTGCGGGGTATTACATACTCCCCCCTTACAACGAAATTTCATCCTCGAAATTCAGATATAACCTGCACCTCCAACCTAGGATCACTAATTACATTACGTCTTAGTACACCAAAGTTTTAATAATGGTCCCCTACCATTTCACAATTGTCCCCTACCATTTTCCACCTATCTCAAGGCGTATGCTCTAGCGCACTAGCTTAACCACAAGCTTATCTAAATTTCTACATGGTAACGCACTAATTCAGTCATAAGGTTAATTCTAACAACAACATGTCGTACCTAGTGCTCCTATAAAAAGAACGAGCCTATAACTACCACTCTAACGTCTCGAAAAGCCGATACTCCCGATAACATTCTAAGCGTCCGCTCGTCTACAGCAGGACAATTGATGTCCCTCAAAAAGAAAATTTCACTAAGGCTTGACTACTCCCGTTAGTCTTTTATCTTACTTTAGGGTCGCAAACTCCTGTTGCACCGACGTTCCATTCAACAAATTTCAATCTCACTTATAACTGACTTACGGCATAATCTTTCATTTTATATATCACACCCCCTTCTATTCCTGGCGGTATATAATAAATTGACTTACTAAGGTGCCCCCTTACCCGTGCACATCGGCATAACTATTGCAAACGTCACACATGTAACACTCTCTCTAAAGATGGGCCTCACTTCCTCGGCCTGGTACTAATCTTTCTTAAAGTTAACCTATGAATCTTCTCATAGTTAACTCACTACAATCTCCTGATATCGACGCCACTAGTCCTTCTGACCTTATATCCTAATAATCCTACGATCGATGTGTTTTCATCACATGTAAAATGAATACTATCCTAACTATATTCCTAGTGACCAAGACCTCTCTCAACTTCCGACATTTGCTCGGTTTCATGCGTGGGACATCTTGCAAAGCGAAATCCAGACAAGGAACCCTCCTATTACACTACTTACTCGCATCGTCGTTCATCGAGATATAACGATCTGACGCACACTAACAGAATGTTCTAAAATCCTATCTCAAAATCGTACTAACACGCTTCTCTCTTTATGTCCTTCCCTCTTAGAGAAATGGAAAGTCTAACTAATCGGTGCGCCTACTCTCTGCGAAAGATGTTATAATCATTCTACCTAAAAGATACTTCCTATGAATTAGCCTTTTGTTCAAGGCCTGGATGTAAGCTTCAGATCATTTTCCTTAACCTTACCTCACCCGCTTACTTGCGGTGAGAGAACCATTTATGTGCTTTTCCGTAGCACTTTCATCTCCATAAGTATGCAATCATCGCTCAGCTCTCAGTCTATAGTGTTTTCTCCACACTAGGTAACTTATCATAAAAACCAACATTCTTGCATCTCATAACATCTCTCCACTCCCGACGTCGTTAACGTTCATGCGTGGAGCGTCTCGCAAGCGAAATCCAAATAAGGAACCCCTCCAATACACTACTACTTAACTTTGTCAGTCGTGGAGGTCCATTAACTTTAATTATGAAACCGAGATAACCCTATCCCCTCTTTTAACGAAAGGTGGTCTGAACTCCTATTTCCTCCTAGGAGCCATACCACAAGGTGCTTGTACTAATACTATGTCCTTTGCGTAAACAACAAGAAGCATAATTTCACAGCTTAGCAAGAGACCACGCACTCGAATCATAATAATAAAATATATGATCTCCGAAGTTCCATCCACCCCTACTAATAAAGGCGAACTCAACCTGTATCCAGGTGAGATATCGCAACAATAACTTGTTCCATCCTGGAACCGCGGACACGATAGTCTTGCAATCATTAGCCTGCTATGGCTCCAAGCAATGAAAAATATATTATACTCCATATAATATCATACTCGTATAACACATACAGAACGAGTGGTGCAAACCAAATATAAATTCAAAATAGGACCCCGCTACCGCGGAAAAACATAGACATACACTATATAATGTTATCGATACTACTAGTAAACTCGAATCACTCACGAATCTAGGGCTAATAAAATACTGTGACTCAATCTTGTCACGCAAAATATACCTCCTTCATCCGAGGTAAAACACAGAACAATAACTTCGCCAATCTCCCTAATTACTCCAAATGGTTCCCGGACATGATATACTTTCTCTAACCGAAACAAATTACTTTAATCGATGCCCCACCTCGGCACCCTATTGTTGTCCTTTAATTCATACTAGGCAAGATCAAAGTGCGTGGTTATACATTCCACGTAGAAACTTTCCCCACCTCTGGGCACCCTAACCCGCTTAAGGTTATTAGTATCACGGACTCTATAGCCTTGATCCTGATGATTGCCTTCATAGTTCCCTTAACTTCTTCGTGAAAAGGAAACTCCGCCACCAGCCTCAACAGCCCTGGTTCAATGAATTCCCCGGGTGGATGTCAACTAATGGGGTACCATGGATATAAAATCTCCACAAGTGTTAAAAACACTTATCCAGTGAGACTATCATTCCACTGAAGGACTTTGTCTTCATTGTACCTCCCTTAATATGGTACAACATTCACTTATCCCTATAACTCTTTATTCACTGTCGGCCTCTGACCAATCCTCATGTGAATAGTTCAGGAATTGCATTCGATTCATTTATGATGAATCAAAGGAACTAATGCTTAAAGTCACCCATAAAATCCCTCTATGAGCAAGACATCCTGCTCCCCCGAACATGGTGACCACCGTTCCCACCATTTCAATATTGCTCCCACGAATGAAAAATTTTCCTCAAATTTTCACATATGGGTATTTCCATACCCTGCTCTATGCCAAAGCTTCTGGGCCTTCTACTTCCACTGAATCACGTTACACTGACTCCGTATAACTTAACTTCAATGTATGGTCCTTATCAAGGATCCTTCGAACCTTTCCCCAGTTTAACTTCATTGGGTAATTCAACTTTAGCACCATTTCCTACTACAGCGGTACTTGGATTCTCATAACTACTATACTTTAGTAGTCATTGTAGCAGTCCTTCATAATACAACAAGGGGGAGTGACCTCTACTACGGTCTTGGTCCCGAACTTCAACTATCCTCTCCAACTAAGCCTCTCCTTCTGCTGCCCTCATAACGGCCTTCCTTGTTCTCCCTTCCTCGATCAGCACATGACCCTCGAACGAGTGTGCAAAATATTTACTATAATCTTATATAATGGCAGGAGAACGAAATCTCACAAAAGGAATCAACAATCCTATTCCTAAGGATCTATATCAAATCAAGAGAAACGTTGAAAGCGTAGTACGTCCGCACAAATTCATAAGGACACTAGAACCTGGTGCTCTGATACCATCTGTAACACCCCACCTAATAAAATACCGGGCGATCAATCCTCAAATTAAAATAAGAGTCTCATATGGTTCATTCTCAGCATCACTGTCGAAAACCAAATTAATTACTAATAACCTATTAGGCTGGCATCAAAATTTTATTTAACTAATATTTTTAGACAAACTATACAAATTAAAACGTTCACAACAATTTATATATAGAATTGAAATAAATAAAATAACCGAACACTCGGTTTAACATCATACAACCAAATCGACTAGTCGCGTTAAAAGGCGATAAAAGAATAAATAAATGCAGTTGGGTTATTAGACCGAATGTTTATATAGTACCTCATATCTAGATTACAAGGATAAAAGTGTCTATAGTAAACCTGCACGCATCCACAGCTGCTGCAATGAACGTCTGACTCGAAGGAATTATCATCTAGGCATCCCTGTGTCTGGACACCTATATATATATATATATATATATATATATATATATATATATATATATATATATATATATATATAGAGAGAGAGAGAGAGAGAGAGAGAGAGAGAGAGTAAGAGAAGGGAAAAATAGAGAAAACGGGTCAGAGCCCGAGTTGTGAAAATATTTTGCAAGTGCATAAATGCTATATTTATAAAATATGATTTATCTCATATTTAAATTGGTATCGCACTCCCATGAGATACCCCTCACCCCTCCTTTAATAGTGCACACCTAACGCATTCGTTTAAGACATCCTAGTTAAGCTACCCTGCCTAACTAATCTATTTCACCTGTCCTCTAGTAATCCTCAAAAACTCGAGTACTAAGGGCTAAACTTCTCCCCATTCTCAACACTGCACTATGTTCGTGCGTGGGGTGTCTCGTGAAGCAAAATCCAAACAAGGAACCCCCCTAATACACTACTACCTGGCAATGTTGATCATCGGGATTTATTAGGCCCTTAGCACACAACGTGTAAATATATATAGCTCATAAAAATATACATATAGATAGTTCTTACTAGAAATATAATTCATTTTTATATATATCCGGATATAAACTACCGGAAGGGAAAAGTCAACTTAATATTCTCTTTACTTTACTCAAGTCAAGAATATATAATATATCATCTTATATACCCGCAAAGTATTATACATAGCAAGTATAATTATACCTATCACAACATAAGTATAATAACCATCCCACCGAGCTATAAATCGAGGATGCAGTCTCATAGTGCCTATCCAAATCCGAGTTTACTCACTGTACCATGGTACCAAGCCAGACTTACTCATGGTCATGGTAAAATAAACAACGGTGGAGGCGGTCATGTTCCCTCTGCAAGTGGAGTTACACACATCGCACTCGAACGGGGGACGATATGACCTGGGGATATACTCTCCCTACTCCTCAAGCCAAGGGATTCACCCACATCGCGTAACCTCCCTGGATCGCACTAGGGAAAATATATAATCTGGTTGTTCCAACCCTTCGCCAAAGGAAAGCTCGTGGAATCAGCCTCCAAAATATAAATACACCAATCACACACACACACATATGTATATATATATATATATATTTGTATTTTCATATCATATTATATATACTATTATCACATCGTATATATAATCTATATCATTCCTCAGTTATATAAATATGGATATAATTGCCAATCACATATAGCAATAGCCAATAATCCCTAATGTTCCCATTCGCAATAATATTTAAGTATTTACACACTTACGATACCAAACCCCAAAAATATATTCTCTCACTTGATATATAACTAGTACCTTAATCACTTTAAAGGATTTATGTACTCTCCGAATATACAAACCCATATTAATTAAATAAGTGTGCCTTAAACTTATTTAAGTCCTATAGGTATCTTGCCTCTTATAATAACCGTCGTCAATAGACGAAACAGGTAATCTATATGCATCATAGTTCCTATCCTCAATTCCCATCATATTCACATCCTAAAATTTATCCCGAACACGTAGGTGACACAAAGGAATATTTCTACACGCACAATTATTTATATATAATTGCCCACCGAAATATTCCTTTGGGTGTTTCTCGTTCCGAACACCCGTAACTAACTAAGTCATGGATTCTATTTTCCATGAACCCAAAAATTTACATTTCCTCTCATAAATTAAATTTATAGGTCCCCATTATATTTTAGGAGCCTTATATATCTAATTCCTCAATTAATTTATTTTCCTCAAAAATATACTATTAGTGCCACCTAAATATTGCACCTTCCTAGCCCCCAAATATTTCCTCAAATGGCTAGGAATAAGTTCCCCCTTAGTTGGATATTTAATTCCTCAATAAAACAAGCTAAAACCATTAATTTGGGATTTTATCCCATTTAAACACCACAAGCCAAAATTTCCAAAATAACTGTAGGGTCGATCAATCGACCCCTGGTCGTCGATCGATCGATCAAACCGGGCAGCTTCTTCTCCATTCCCTATTTCGGCCATTAACAAACCTCCAACCCTTTTTACTCTACTGACAACCATATATAATACCCACCAACTACATTTATTCAAAGAAAATAGGTTCTAATCATCCTAGAACCAAGAATCAACAACTAATTTTCATAAATTTCTAAATTTCTCAAATTGAATAATAATCGAGTTTTATCCGTTTAACCTTCCAAAATACCCGTTTAATTCATGAAAACCCAATCCCAAAATAATAGAGTTTGCTATTACCAATTATGGTATGATATTTATGATCAAAATAAATAAAGCAACTAAACACTTGCCTCGTGGATAAAATTCGACGACCTCGAGTCGAATCCCGCGGAGTTTGGCCGGAATCTCCCTTTTCCTTCCTCTTTCTTCCTTCCTTTCTTCTACTCTTTATTTTATCTCCTTTTTCTTTCCTTTCTCCCACTCTCTCGTGTCTTTTATAGGAGAGAAAAGGGTTTATCCCTTATTAAACCCACAAATGACTCGTTTACTCAATTACGAGTCCCTACTGATTCAAAAAATTTTGAAATCCAAACACTACTCCCGAATACTCTATTCTGACTATCTCGGTCATTTTGAAACCAACCGCGCACTCGAAATCTCTATCCGAGTCGTTTGACTACAAATCAGTAGTTAAACCCAACATAACTCAATGCACGTTTTTCCAATTTCAATATTATCCGTTGTCGCTCTACCCAACTGCGACGTGTAATTAAAATAATCCAACTCGTTTACTTAGTCTCAAAAGTAAATGAAACACACCGATAACAATCAAAAGTTCATAAATCCCAAAATTACTATTCACAGGATTTTCCTTAATCTCCAAATTACACCCACTAATGTAATTTAATTATCCCTAAAAGTGTGGGGTGTTTAAACTTCGTTTAAGGAAGCTAAAGTAGATTTTTACTATGATAGCCTCAGGATCAAACATGAATTTTTGGTCGTGAAGACTTCTTAGCAAAATAGGATTGTTAAGAGGAAGAATTAGACGATTCAGAAGATGGCTAGATCTATGCTTCTAGGTCGTAGAGTTTTTAGGAGATTTTGGGCAGAGGTGGTGTCTACCGCATGCCATACGGTGAATAGGGTTTACCTTCATCCACACACAGTTAAGATGCTTTACGAATTATGGACTGGAATTAAGACCTACCTTTCATATTTTAGTGTCTTTGGTAGCAAATGCTACATCCTATGGGATATAGAGCAATTAGGAAAGTTCAACTCCCGGAGCGATGAGGGAATATTGTTTGGGTATTCATCGAATAGTAGAGAATATCAAGTTTTTAACCTGAGTAGCTCTAAGGTTATAGAGTCAATAAACGTCACCGTGCAAGATGATGAACTGCCGACATTTGTTGATTCTAACATTTTGTGTGAGGAGGATGAACTTCCTACTGATGATCCCATTGTGCCTCCCACACCTAAGGTGGACCCTACTCCTGATTTAGGGGACGCACCTACTGGGGTTCGCAAGAGTCATGGTCCTACTACTATTCTAGGAGATCCCACCCTAGGGGTTAAGACTCATGCTCAACTGGAGAACGTTGTTAATCATGTTTTCTACACATCCAAAGTAGATCCCAATAATCATAATGAAGCACTCAAAGATGAACACTGGATATGCGCTATGCAGGATTAGTTGCTTCAATTTAAAAAGAATGATGTCTGAGAACTGGTCCCCCAACCTAGTGAGATAAATGTGATAGGTACCAAGTGGATCTTCAAGAATAAGATAGATGAGACTGGTACCATTATTCGAAATAAGGATAGGTTGGTCCCTCAAGGCTACACATAGACAGAGGGTATAGGCTTTTACGAGACATTTGCTCCTATTGCAAGGCTTAAATTCGTCCACTTACTACTCTCCATCGTATGTCATATGCGCTTCAAGTTATATCAGATGGATGTCAAGAGTGACTTTCAGAATGGCATGCTAGAGGAGGAGGTTTACGTAGAACAACCAAAAGGGTTTGTAGACCCTAAGAACACTAATCACGTCTACTATATGAGGAAAGCCTTGTATGGTTTAAAGCAAGCACCCAATTCTTGGTACGAGAGGCTTACTTCCTATCTCTTAGATCGTGGATTCAAGAGAGGGGGAGTTGATAACACATTTTTCATCAGGAAAGATGACGGTGCTATTTTGGTTGCCTAGGTCTGTGTGGATGATATAGTTTTTGGATCCACATGGTCCCAACATGGTCACCACTTTGAGGAGGAGATAAAGAGTGAGTTTGAGGTGAGCATGGTTAGTGAGCTTACTTTCTTCCTTGGTCTAGAGGTTCTTTAACTAGAGGATGGGATTTTTATCTACTAATCCAAGTATTCTATATACCTTGTGAAGATATTTGGTTTAGACTCCGCTAAGCACGCATGTACTCCGATGAGTACCTCAATAAAGCTTAGCAAGGACACTTTAGGAAAGGAGAAAACCTTGTACCGGAGAATGATAGGTAGTCTTCTCTACTTGACTGCCAATCATCCCAATGTAGACTTTAGTGTTGGAGTCTGTGCGCGATATCAAGCTTCCCCAAAAGAGTAGCACATACTTGCTCTTAAACGTATTATCAAATACTTGAGTGGGACTTTCTCATTTGGCATTTGTTATTCCCGTGATACTGATGACCGTTTATCCTCATATTCGGATGTTAATTGGGCCTAGGATGCAGATAGATGTAGGAGCACTTCTAGTGTGTGTTTCTTCTTTGGTTGTTCTCTTGTTCTTAGTTGAGCAAGAAGAAAAACTCCATCTCTTTGTCCATTGAGGAGGCTAAGTACATAGCCGTCGGGAGTTGCTGCACTTAACTTTTGTGAATGAAGCAGATGTTGGAGGGTTATAAGATATCACAGGACACCGTGACTATTTCCTATGATAACACGAGCGCGATACACATATCCCGTAATCTAGTCCATTATTTGCGCCTAAATAACATTAGGATACATGAGCACTTTATCCGCGAGTTAGTATAAGAGAAGGTTATATCCCTGAGTTTTCTGTCTACCGACCTCTGATATTTTCATGAAGGCTTTAGATGCCCTTTTATTCGAGAGTCTTAGGAAATCTTTAAGAATTTACATAGTTGACTGAGGGGTGGTTCCATGTCTAGAATATGATGCATTTTTCATGTTCATATCATATGATTCCTATCTCTAAATTGTATCATTTGTATCATTATTTGTTTTGGGTTTTTATTTTCTTCCTTTTAGAAAAATGCAAATTTTTTTCAATTTTTGAAAAATCGAAAAAGATTTTGATTTTCATAAATTTTTTGAAAAAGCCAAAAAGATTTTCTTTTTACAAAATTTTTGAAAATGAGTTTTGTATTTTGTTTACACCATTTATGGATGAACATTTAAGATAGCTATAGTCACAGCTTCATTCCATATTCCACGTAACTGTTTGATAGTGATTTGAGATGCTACATCATTTCATCCAAGTGCTTTACATCGTTTGGAGTCATTGAGATGCGATTAGTGATATATTTCTACATGTTTGGCTTCTTATCTCCTTTATTGTACACGTGCATGGTATTATTTGAGTGTTGTGCTTGTCTATCATAGATTTTCTTGGTTGTTTCCATCTCTATTCTATCTATACAATGAACCAAATGCAATAAAATTTGACAAGAAAGTAGTGCATGTAAAAACTATTACAGTGAGTTTGAGTGACTTTGAAAAATGGGGAAGGGATGAGAAAGGTACTCATTGTGAATAAGCTGCTGTTTAAATCGTACCTAAATAAAAATTTGGCAAAAATAAAAGCCAAGGTCCAAAGAGGTTGACAGGAGCCCGAAAAAATTTAAAGGCAATAAAAAGAAAAATATGTCAAAAAGTGGGCGAATAGGTTTTTTAGTTTCATGACCTCAAAATAAAAATAAAAATCATAATTATTTATGAGGGAGTTTGGATGGAATATAAAACGGGTTTGCACGTCCTTGAAAGTCATGAAAAAGCGTTACATAGTTTTGAACATTATTAGTGTGGAAATCACTTTGAGCTTTAATTTGTTGATTTGATTGATTCAATTTATTATAATTCTGCCACTTTTACACCTAAGGAAGATGTTAAGTTCATTTGTTAGGATTATTCGAAAATCATCATGCACATATGTGATGGTTGTATGTATTGATTTTCCTATCGAATTTGTTCACATGCCTACATTTTCACTCTCACCGACTTGGTTATTTTCGTGTTCTTTCATGGTAAGATTCTTTGTTGTATATTTTGTGAGAAAAATTTTGAAAAATTCAAAAAGATAAAGTTTGTTTACCATGTGACATTCTCCATTTACATTGTGTTCTTCATATTTGCCTATTTGGGGACATCATAAAAAGGGGGAGAACGAATCATGAGGGATAATTTTTGTTTGATTAATAATGATTTGTTTGAGCTTATTTTTATTTAATTATTTTTTCTTATCATTATATTTCAAACTATTTCGCGTCACGGGTATTGTTTCTTGTCTCATGTGTGCAAGTACAAAATTAAGGATAATTTTTTTTCACACCCTGATGATGACAATGAAAGTAAGAAGAAGTTGAAGATTTGAAGATGTTGAAGTCTTTTTGAAGACATGTCATTTGTTTTGAGTTTGGGTAGCATAATTCAAGTAGTTTTTATGTACGTACCAGTATAGACATAGGGGGAGATTTTTATGGACATGATTTTATAAATGTCCGTTTAGAATGTAGGAAGTTTTCTATCTGTCCTAGATCACAACTAAGTATGTCTAATATCGCTGCATTCGGTACGTCAACACGTTCATCCATGATGGCCTCAATCTGAATATAAAGTTTCCACTCTCCCACTATCTTCATACGTGCGTAGTGAAACATCAACGTGCATCGTCAATATCCCCACTACTACACTCGCTTTTATGGTAAAATAATTAATTCGGAGTTTTTAATGATTACATAATTATTTGGGAGTTTTATAAAATATTTTTAAGGATTTGAAATGCTTTACTTCGAAAGAAGAAATTTTTCAAAGTGTTGAGGCGAAGAGAAAAATGTCGCTGACGTCGTTCGAGCGACTTTCTTTTGTATTTCAAGCGACATAGCAATTTTGTGCGAAGTCGTTCGAGCGATTCGTTCGAGTGATGAGCCGCCTTGATTTTTGTATAAATAGCAGTGTTCTGTATATATGTTTCTCAAGTCTTTTTCACCTACATTTGTAGAAGAACTACTCATTTTTTAGACTTCATCTTCTAAGGTTTTTACCTTTTTTATTCACAAATCCTTCCCAAATACATATGTGAATCTTTATAAATACTAGATTGATTATTCTACTCATCTGGAATATTCTTATGGAGATGAAGTAAGTTCTCCATTGTTGACTTGGAGCTCTTACAGGATCTCTTGCAGACGACAACGAACCAATGCCTGCAGGTATTCGTGTGTCAAGATATATATGTCTGTAATTGTAAGTGTTACGAATTATAGTGAAATAAAGGTTTTGACCCTTTGGGGGATTTTTTCTCATATTTTGATTGCTTTGCATGCTTGAATTTATTTAATTCGCCAATCTCATTTATTTTCAAGAGTTGTGGTTTTCGTGTAAAAATTGAAATTTAATTAAACAAGTTTAATCATTGATTGCTGGCGCACTCTCAGTTTTGTTGGGTTATGTTGTTCTTTATTTTGTGCCTAAGAAACTTAATGGAGTACATCAATTATATGGCACGTTGGCGACATTCCGTGTGTAATATCTTGGATATTTTTAAGTGCATAATTTGCTCATAGCTTAGGCTTACATATGTTTTTGGCATATCCCTCTACCGTTTAATTCGATCCGAGACAAAGTCTGAAGATCCAACATCTCCGACCTTCAAGCATCTCCATACTTTGAAGGTATAATGATTTAGTGTTTAAAAATTTGTTCCTCGAATTTATTTTGGGATGTTCATTTTTATTAAAACTGGAAACAAGATATTTTTTTTTTGTTTAAACTCGAGGCAATTTTTTGAATTTAAATTATTTTTTTGTACGTGCATCTCGTTCAAACAAAATTGCAATCTCGTTAGAAGTGGCCGATAGAAGCTTTTTCAATCGAACCTCTCACGAGGTCATATTGTTTTACATCGTTCGAAGCTCGTTTGAAGCTGGTTCAAACGAGGTTAGGATTTCATTCAAACGATCCTTTTTTCATTCAAAGGAGGTTCATTTCTCATTTAAATGAGACTAGTTTTTCGTTCGAACGAAATCGTTGCCTTGAAATTTATGAATGTCCTACAAATACCTGTGTCATGTTTTTTCGTTACGACTATCCGTTTCTGCATATCTTTTTCAAAAGCTTTCAACCTTTTGTTTTGATAAAACCTTTTCTATTCATAAATCTTATCCCCATAATTTATTTGAGTGAATCAAGTTTAAACCTTATAGTGTGTATCTTACATACAACCTTTGTGGAGAAGGCATCTCCATGGATGACTTGTGAAACCCGAGGGTATTCACTGCTGAAGAAGGAGGACACCAATTCTTGTAATTCTTGTGATGATCATTATTGAAGGAAGGCTGTGACTATGTGGTTCTTATGAGAATCATCGTAGATTCCTTTATAGAATTTGCGAGTTGAGATTTTTTCTGAAACTCTGTCTTATTTACATGCTTTTTTTAACTTTTGTTTTGAATCACATAACTGTATGTTCTAGGGTTAAAGGATTAAAATTTAGTGTGGATTGTCGTCTGAATTTAATTAGTTTATGCCATTAGATGATTGTGCCCTCTCAGATTAGTATCAGAGCAGGTTTCCCCAAATTATCGTGACATCTTGATTTTCCACAAAAAATTTATGTGATATCAATTGTTTTGAAAAAATGATTTTGAAAAATCATAATTTTTTTTTCTGGAGAACTTATATAATATGATGACAATTTTCGATGGATCGAACTAGGACTATTGGGAAGGCCATATGAGGTCCTTTTTAAAATAAAAATGAAAGGCTTTGGTTTATATGTGACAGTGGGTGGACTCCTCCCATGATCACTGTTGATAATGTCATAAATCCTAAACTCATGTCTTCCTCGACTGACGATGAGTTTAGGTGGAGTACCTACAACTCTCACAGCCTTAGTGTTATGTTTGAACTCGTCACCCTTGACAAGTTCTCACGCATCATGATGTTCATTATATCTAAGGAAGCATGGGATATCCTCCAATTGACACATGAGGGTACCAACATTGTCAAGGCGTCTAAGCTTCAAAATTTTACCACCCAATTTGAGACCATCCTCACTCTCATTATCTCCCAAATGAGTCGAAGCATCATCGAGGCTCTCATGTTTGGATATGTCCTCATCGGTGTGGGTACCAGAAATCTTCTTCTTTCTTAACCTTACAAACTAGGGTTTATGAAAACTTCTACCAAAGAAACTAAAGATTTCCTAACTTCTGAATTTCTCTCTCTAATTCGACTCTACCGGAATGAGGTAGGGCTTGGTCTTTTATAGCACCAAGTAGCACGAATTTGACATCTAGAATCGCTTGCTGCGCAAGATTTTACCAGCTATGTACCTCATAATCTTCATAATTAATGCCAGGATTTCGCACGACCGGACCGGTCCGGATAACCCTCGGATCGGTCCGTTTCTTGGCCACCGGATCGGTTCTTTTTTTATTCTACCGGATCGGTCTGGATACCACCAGATCAGTTCTGCTATCATCGATTCGGCATCCATCCGGGGTCTACTGGATTTATGTATTTTCGGATCGGTCCGAAATCTACCGGATTGGTCTGATTACTTCCATGTTGACTTTTTCCTTTCATCTTTGACTGGCCATAACTTTTGATCTCAAGCTCCGATTTGAGTGTCGTTTCTTCCGATGCTCATCTGAAGTCAAGATCTTCAACTTCCCTTTAGACGTCGAATTCGAACTCTGGGTATAACTTTACGCTTTTGCCCTTTGACTTTTCTTCCTTTCTTCTGGTTTCTTTCTCTCTTTTCTTGCACCACATTCTTGTAAAATCTATCAGAAATACACGAAACTCGAGGTATTTGTTAGAAAAAGTCAATGGCAATGATATGGACTACAAATGATTCAGTTACCTTGTTCGAGATATCAAAAGCACTAACTTAAGGGGCTAAATTCAGAAGAATTTATGCTTGGTCAAATCCCCCTAACTTAGGACTTTGCACGTCCCGGGCAATGTAACTGAAGCTACCCATTGTTCTATAAAATTCCACTTTCGCAGGCATGCGATTGCATTGAGCATATGCAATAAGCCTTTAAACCCCTAGGTTACCCTAGTAGGACGAGTTTTGTCTCGTGAGGGTTTGCAGTGAATATACCCACATAATTCTTTATTGACTCAAAATAAATATCAAAATACTTAAAAATTGTACAATTTAAACTTTTGGAAAAATAGTCATCATAAATTCATATTCAAATGTCTCAAACCATAGTGTGTGTGTGCAAAGCCAAAAATTCAACCTCAAATTTCCACCGATTGAGCATTACCTTACTTTCCGAAAATTCGTTTTGATTTCTACTTCTCACGGAATGCTCTCACAAACGAATCACTCGGATTGTGATTATTTTCTCTCGGTATGCATGATATAAAGAGTAAATATAATGGACACAAATTCATGCATACAAAATTGAAAAGAAAGAAATATATGGTGCAAAGATCTCATCATCGGAGTACGGTTATTAGGAAACGGGAAACATCATCTCTAGTTCACACCATTTAATCTCTCATATTATCTTTTTGTATCTTAGCTCTCCATGCGGTAATTAATTTTGCTATTCGGACTCGGTTAGGACTTTATCGGGTTATAAGGTGTAAAGGTGGGAATGGTCGGAATATTCGGAATTGAAAAATGTCCTTATGACGTCCACTAGGGCTTTTTCGGGCATTTTCTCATTTTTTTTCTCTTTCTTTTTCTATTTTCATTTTTTTCTTCTTCTTTTTTTGCATTTTTTTTCTTGCTATTTTTCTTTTCTTGCCCCTTTTTTTTTCTTATTACACACTTTGGACTTACTTGATAAATTTCCAATTTTTCACAATTCCGGGCTATTTCGGTTTTTTCGGGTTACCAAACGAAAAGGAAAAAATTTATTAGGCTCAAATTGGGTTGCAAAGGGATAATTTTTCACAACATTTTTATGGCTAATATTTTTGGGTTAAACAAACGAGGGCCTACTTCATTGTCCAAATTGATAATCATATTACCATATGTATCTCGAGATTAATTAAGTTTAGAGATATATTTAGCACGAATTTTTGAGACAACATTTCACACATTTCCCGTAACCGATCAAAATAAAAGATTGATATCATCAATGACTTATTAAAACGCTGAAAAGAACTTTGAGTTAATCATAAACTCGGATTGATTTAAAAACTAAAAAAGATCGATAGGCTTGAAATCTCACCGGGTTTGATCAATCTCCACATTTATTCGTTAAGTCGTCAATTTTCTTTCAATTTCCATCTTCGGCCAATTTTGGTTTAGTGCATTTTTATTCTTAACAATTTGAGACTTAAAATAGAATAAAGATGATATTTTTGAAAATTTTAAATTTCAATTTTTATTTATTTTGAAGAAAAATATTTTTATTTATTTATTTATTTATTATTTTTATTTTATTTTATATATATGCGAAGTTTTATGAATACACACTTATCATCCCCCCTAACTTAGTGATTTGCATTGTCCTCAATCAAATGGACGAGAGAGATAAAGAAGACAACATTAGTAGTGCGATGAATAAAACAAGCAAATACCATACTAAAACTGTATATTACAACACAACTGTGGAAGCAAAGGATAACAAACATAATTAATAGAAGATAAAGGAGAAGCGGGGCAGCCTAAGGTGCGGGTGGGGGGCGGGAAGTTTCGGGAGCAGCAGGATCATAAGGAATATAGTAATAGGGAGGGAGGGGGGCCTCGGGACCCGACTGGAGACGGTACAAATCAGCCTGCATACGCAGAACCAAACTCATGTCCCGCTCGTATGAGGTCATGAACCCGTCGAAACGAGTTTCAAGAGAAAGAACGCGCTCAGTTAAACCCGTACCAACCGGAACATAATCCGAATCAGCAGTTTCATCATATTCCTCCTCCTCACCTTCTTCCATCTCAACATCTTGATCAGCAACGTCCTCTTCCGCATCAGTCTCCTCATCACTCGAATCGCCTCCTCGCCTCGTACGGATTAGCTGGATTTGCTTTTCACTTCAAGTGCGGGATTATTGTCCTAATGGCTTGGGCAAGTTGATGAGATCTTGCGGTGGAACAATTCCGGCATCCTTAAGAAAGGAGGTAATGAGACGGCCATAAGGAAGAGGGGCCCGACCCTTTTTGTCGTACGCCGCAAAGATGATATCATTGTAAAACGTGCGGGCCAAATTGATCACAATTGCATGGTCAAACAGATGATACATCATAGTAGGTTGACGCGGGCGCATCGCCGAATCATTTGAGATTTGCAAAATGTTGGCACAAATGATGTGAAAAATGATGCATGCCTTGTCGGGTAACCGACCAACGGGAAAGGTCTCGGTATTCCAAACCACACCCGGCGCGATTCGAGAAATGGAAACTGCTTTGGTGAGAACGGGATCAGGATTAGGATAATCAAATTGGGCTGGAGTGACCACACCTTTAGACTCGAGTTTCTGGGCCAGAAGTTCAAGTGAGAACGGTATCGGTGTCGAGTCTACAAAGGCTTGAGATTCAAAGTCAGCAGTGCGTACGAGCGTTCCATAAAACTGACGCACTTCATTCTCCCAAACAGCCTCGTATGGTTCATTGAAAAATCTGCACCAGCCTCGTGACATGAACATGCCTGTGATAGAATTAGGCAGCTGATCCCAAAGCACTTGACGCTCAATGTGGATTTTTCGCGTCGGACTGAAAAAGTGATGACACTAATTTGCTTCACGGTGCGAACGATGTTCGCCATTGCCGTCGGGCAGAACTTCAATGGAGTTATATTTCTGGGGAGCAGCCATGGGTATTATAGTTGGAGATAGAAATTAAAGAGAAGAGAGGATATGGAGGTGTGAAGAAAAATGTGGTGGGGGATGTGGGTATTTATAGTTGGGATTAGGAAATAAGGGGAAATGGAGGGGGGGAAATAGAGGAGACGAAATTTTTGGGGAGAGGAAGGGATTGGGGGGATGAATGAGGTGTGGATGGAAGAGGTTTTAACCTCGGGAAGGGGCGCACTGCAGATTACCGGACCGATCCGATTTCAGATCAGACCGATCCGATTGAACCGGATCGATTCTTTTTATTCAGGGCCGGACCGATCCGATCTGCTGAATTCCCAGAAGTTCCCCTGCTGTTCTGTCCTTCTTACTGTTAATCTGATTTCTCCATGCCAAGGCTTCCTTTACTTTAATTGAACCTTAAAACTACCGAAATGTTCACAGAAACCGAAAACACCCACCTACTCCGGTCATAACACATATTTACAACTCCTAATATCCTAAGACTAGTATACATAACCTTCACCCCATACACGTCGGGGGTGCGGCGACCTCACCTATCTGTTTCAGTCAATCCCCTTAAATGGGGTCCGATAACCAGATCGTGTCGGCTTCCTTGACGACTGATTCCAAATACGGATTAAGACGATGCCCATTGACTTTGAATGTGTTTCCCCCTTTTTGATCTTCTATTTCTACAGCTCCATGGGGAAATACTTTCTTCACAATGAATGGACCTGACAATCGTGACCGCAATTTTCCGGGAAATAAATGCAACCTCGAGTTGTAGAGAAGTACTTTTTATCCCGAATGAAATTCCTTCCATCAAATGATTCTGTCGTGAGCTCGTTTCATTCGTTCTTTGGAGATTTTAGCACTTTCATACGCATCATTGCGTATTTCTTCCAACTCATTCAACTGAAGTTTACGTGTTTCACCATATTTTTCCATGTTGAAGTTCACCCTTTTGATAGCCCAATACGCTTTGTGTTTAATTTCAACCGGAAGATGGCAAGGCTTGCCATATACAAATCGAAATGGTGACATCCCAAGGGGATTCTTGTATGCAGTTCTATACGCCCAGAGCGCATCATTCAATCTGAGAGACCAGTCTTTTCTATTAGGTTCGACTGTCTTTTCCAAGATATTTTTGATTTCCCGATTGGTGAGCTCGGCCTGCCCATTCGATTGTGGGTGGTAAGTTTATCTAACTTTATGGACAACTCCATACTTTCGCATTAGCTTCTCCATCGACCTATTACAAAAATGGGTACCATTATCACTGATTATAGCCTTAGGCATTCCGAAACGAGAAAATATGTTTTCTTGAATGAATTTTATCACCACCTTATTATCATTCGTCTTTGTAGCTATGGCCTCTACCCATTTTGAGACGTAGTCTACCGCGACGAGGATTTATAGAAAACCAAAAGAAGGGGGAAAGGGCCCCATGAAGTCAATACCCCAGCAATCAAACAACTCCAAGACTAGTATTGGGGTCAATGGCATCATGTCACGGCGAGTAATAGCTCCCATTCTTTGGCATCTATCGCATGATTTGTAAAAAGTATTCACATCCCGGAAGATTGTGGGCCAGTAGAGACCACTTTGAAGGATTTTCGCAGCAGTTTTATTTTTGGAAAAATGACCTCCACATGCTTCCGTATGACAAAATCGAATTAACCCTTGAATTTCTTCATCAGGTACACATTTCCGGATGATTTAATCAGCACAATACTTAAACAAATATGGATCATCATAAAAGAACATGCGTGACTATGTGATGAACTTCCTTCTCTCTTGCGGACTCTAATTGGAGGGAACAACTCCAGTGACAAGGTAATTGACTATATCCGCAAACCAGGGGAGAGAAGAAGTAGCAAATAGATTTTCATCCAGAAAATACTCGTCTATGGGAATGGAATCAATAGGTACGTCGGACGAGATGCGTGACAAATGGTCAGCAACGACATTTTTTACTCCTTTCTTATCTTGAATCGAGAGATTAAACTTCTGTAAGAGTAGGATCCACCTGATTAGACGTGGTTTGGCATCTTTCTTGGTTAAAAGATATTTGAAAGCTGAGTGATCAGTGAAGCAAATTATAGGCGACCCAACAATGTAAGAGCGGAATTTGTCGAGAGCAAAAACGATTGCTAGTAATTCTTTCTCTGTGGTAGAGTAGTTAAGCTGAGGGACAGATAATGTTCTGCTAGCATAGTAGATAACATGAGCTTTCTTATCTTTTCTTTGTCCAAGAACGGCCCCAATCGCGTAATCACTTGCATCACACATAAGCTCAAATGGGAGTGACCAGTCAGGAGCTTGCATGATAGGAGCGGAAATTAGCATGCTTTTAAGTTTATCAAAAGCTTCTTGACATGCTTTATTCCATTCAAATGGAGTGTCCTTCATGAGAAGATTACTCAAAGGTCTAGCTATGGCTCTAAAGTTTTTGATAAATCTTTGATAAAATCCAGCATGGCCTAGAAAGGACCTCACATCTTTAAGCGATTTTGGCGGGGGTAACTCAGCTATTACTTCTATTTTTGCTCGATCAACTTCAATTCCCCTAGATGAGACTATGTGGCCTAAAACTACGCCCTCGGTGACCATAAAATGGCATTTTTCCCAATTGAGGACTAAGTCTTTTTCCACACACCGGAATAGAACTCTTTCAAGATTAGCTAAACATTGGTCGAAAGATGGACCGAAAATGCTGAAATCGTCCATGAACACCTCAAGACCTTTTTCTATCATGTCGTTAAAGAGACTTAGCATGCACCTTTGAAAAGTTACTGGCGCATTACATAGCCCAAATGGCATACGTTTGTAGGCAAACGTACCAAATGGACATATAAAAGTCATCTTTTCCTGATCAAGAACATCCACTTCAATCTGATTATAGCCAGAGTACCCATCTAGGAAACAGTATTAAGGATGGCCCGCCACTCGTTCAATCACTTGATCGATGAACGGCAAGGGAAAATGGTCTTTTCTGGTTCCGGTATTGAGCTTTTGGTAGTCAATGCAAACATGCCACCCGGTGGTGGTGCGTTGAGGTATTAATTCTCCCTTAGCGTTTTCAACCACAGTCATACCCGATTTTTTTGGAATGACCTAAATTGGGCTCACCCATTTACTATCAGAAATGGGATAGATAATCCCAACATCTAGCAATTTGATGATTTCCACTCTTACTACATCTTTCATAGTTGGGTTTAGTCTCCTTTGCATCTCACGCGAGGGCTTCACCTCCTCCTCAAGATGGATTTTATGGGTACAAATCAATGGACTTATACCTTTCAAATCTGCTATAGTCCAACCAAACGCACTTCTATGCTTTCGTAACACATCCAACAACATACCCTCTTGCTCTTTTTTTAAACTGGAAGAAACAACAACAGGGAATGTATCATTATCTCCCAGAAAAGCATATTTGACATGAGAGGGTAGTTTCTTTAATTCAAGACTAGGAAATCTATTTTCAGAGGGAATCATGGTTGCCTCCCTTGGAGGTAATTCTTCAAATCTAGAAATCCAGTCAACATCTCTTAAATTCTCAAAACTCGCTTCTTCTTGTAACCAAGTTTCCAACTCTTCCACCTCACGCTCAAACTTAGTGTAAGGACTCTTATTCTCACCACTTTGCGCTAAACAAACTTCTAGCGCATCTTCTCCTATGATCTTCTCGATGTTCTCATCTACCATTTCTTCAATAAGATCAACCTCAAGAATTTCATCCTCATCACCCATTTGGTGAGCGACATTGAAAATATTGGTCTCGAGAGTCATGTTTCCAAAAGTGAGTTGCATTTGGCCATTCCGTGTATTGATCAAAGCATTAGCAGTAGCTAAAAATGGACGGCCCAATATTATTGGAACATGATTTCTCGCATGAGGAGAAGGCTCAGTGTCCTAAATGACAAAATCAACAGGGAAGTAAAGCGTGTCCACTTGAACTATCACGTCTTCCACAACCCCACTAGGCACTTTCACTGTTCGATCAGCTAACTGTAGAGTGATTCGGGTAGGTTTTAGATCCCCTAAATCAAGCTGCTTATAGATAGAGTATGGAAGTATGTTCACACTCGCACCTAAGTCAAGCAATGCTTTTTCCACTCTATTCTCTCCTATGACACACGAAATTGTAGGTGCACCGGGATCCTTGAATTTTGGTGGAAGATCATTAAGAAGGACTGAGCTCACACTTTGTGCCAAGAAAAAAAAAATTCACCTTGAGCCTTCGTTTGACAGTCAAAAGATCTTTGATGACCTTGGCATATGCTGGAATTTGTTGAATAGCATCAAGAAATGACAAGTTCAACTTTACTTGCTTCAACACATCTAACACTTCTGTACGCGAAGCCCCTTTTTTGGGTGGTGCTAAGCGTTGAGGAAATGGAGCAGCAGTGGGCAATTTGACTTTAATTTCAGGTTCAACTCCCTCATCTTTATCTTCCGTATGTAATGGAGTCTCTTCAGACTCTGAAGCTTCTTTAGCCTTAGATTCCTTGAGAAGTGTTGGCGCTAGATCAATTATGCGACCACTACGGAGAGTAGTGACAGTTTGACATTGTTCTGGCAAATCCGATGATGTGGAGCTAACCGTGGGTTGTCCTTGAAGAGGAGGTCTTTGGCCTTGAGCTGGGAATTTACCCTTCTCCTGAGTATTCACTGCAGATTGCAATCTAGAGATACTAGTATGAATTTCAGTGAACATTCGATCATATTTAGCATTGCTCTCCTTTTGAGATTGGATGAATTGATTGAGATTATCTTCAAGAGATCGCCGAGGTGTAGCGACATACGGACCTGGAGGTGGTATCTGCATAGGAGCATGCATCGGAGGAGCCACTTGCTGAAATTGAGGGTGGTGGTGGTGGTGGTACAGTCACATGTGAGTTAGGAGCCATCCCCCTTGTAGTTGTCCATAGTGGAAACCAGGATGATTCCTCCATGATTGATTGTATGCATTCCCTTGCTGTGCATTAAAATTTCCGCAAAATCCTCACATCGCCTCAACTTGTTCAGTGTACATGGCCTTGTATGCAGGGATGGTAGGACATCCTTTGGTAAAATGACCAGCAGCACAAATGGCACACACTTTCTCCTTCCCGGCTTGACTGGATCTAGCTACTTCTCTTAAGCGCACTTCAAGCATGTCTCTGAAATTCTTTTCCAATTGGTCAAATTTTCGATCTAACAAAGTGTCCTTGTCCAAGTGATAAATATCGGACGCAACTGGCAAGTTACACACCTGTCGATTTCTATTTTGACTATTGGGATCGAAAACATCCCATGCTTGGGTAGTCTCCGCTACATATTTCAGATGAGCCTCAGCATCGTTCGAATCTAACTCCCAAAAAGGTCTTTCGCACATGGTTTGAACAAGTTGTTTAGATGCTAAAGTAAGGCCTTGATGGAAAAATAAAATCAGATGATGCTTTTCGAATCCATGATGTGGGCAAGCGCTAACTAACTCCTGAAATATCTCCCAACACTTATCGAAAGCCTCATTCTCATTTTGTCGAAAAGCTTGTATTTGGGCTTTGACAGAATTGGTTTTGTGTTGTGGAAAGAACTTGGAGAGAAACTTAGTTTGCATATCTCTCCAGGATAACACCGAATTCGGGGGTAGCGACTATAACCAAGTTTTGGCTTTATCCTTTAAGGAAAAATGGAAAAGCTTTAACCGGATAGCATCTTGTGGGCAAGCTTGATCACCAAACGTCTCACATGCTTCCTCGAACTCTCTAATATGGAGATATGGTTTTTCCGATTCCATCCCGTGAAATGTGGGAAGAATTTGGAACATACCATTTCTAAAGTGGAACTGACCGGCATTATACGGGAGTAAAATGCAACCAGGGGTAACAGTTCTCTCCGAAAATAAAAGATCTTTCATGGGAAGATATGGTAGTTCTTCCTCTCCAGCACCAACACCAACACTACCGTGCACTGACATATTGCTATCAAAAGATTCAGAATTCACACTTGGTGTTTGACTCAAGGAGCGACTTGTGATTGAATTATTAGGCGAAGGAGGTGGAACCCAAAAATGAGGAGAATCAGTGGTGTGAGAATTTTTAGAATTTGCTTCGACAATAGGATTTTCGTGAATTTGGGTGGAAGATGAATTCTGCATGTAAGTGCATAAGAGATGAGATGTAAAAATTTATTTGTTTTTTATTTTTTTTTTAGAAATCACTTTAGGATTAAAATTACTTTCCTAAATTATACCAATTGATAATCCCCGGCAACGGCGCCAAAAACTTGACGCGACTAAGAATTTGTCTCAAAAGTGCGTTTTCTCTAGGCTCAAGTGCAAGCCTGTCGCATTAGTAATAATCCGACAAGTCGGGATCGTATCCACAGGGATTAAAAATTGACACGTTTATAGGAATAGTTATTTAACCTTAAAATGATTTCTCCAAAGAAATAAAAAGATGAATGATGATTTCCACTTGTTGATGAAATAAGGTGTACTAAAAAAAACACTAAGAATTGTAAAGAAATTGGTTTTGAAATTGAGAGAAAATAGGGTGGGGTACTATCCCTCAAACCTTTAACGAATTACCGTATAGAATACTAGAATTGCAAATTGAAATTTTGACTAAATCCAATCTTTATAGATCCTAAGTATTACATATATGATGGAACTAGCCCGCATCATATGTAATCAAAGGTAAATACAAAGCGGTGAATAGACAATTATGCTTGCATAGTCTTCTTAAACATCCCAAGTACCTAGGGCAAGAGAGATTAAAAGATAGGCTATGTTCGTATAATTTTCATACACGATTTGATCAATATTTAATTTTCCCTCTATTTTCTATATGGGTAATTCACCCCGGAATGAGTTCATGTACCCCAGCCCTTAAAAATTTAGCTGGACATGATGTTTCTAGAAAACAAATTCATACATGGAATTATGGATCTAACAAACATTGGGAACAATTTGCAAAATAATTGAGATTAGAATTGTAAATAAAGTAAGGAACAAATAAGAGAATTGAAATTTTATACTTGTATTCGGCAACAGGAAAAGCAAATGACTTTGAATCCAGAAAACTTCTTCTTTCTCAACCTTACAAACTAGGGTTTATGAAAACTTATACCAAAGAAACTAAAGATTTCCTAACTTCTGAATTTTTCTCTAATTCGACTCTACCGGAATGAGGTAGGGCTTGGTCTTTTATAGCACCAAGTAGCACGAATTTGACAGCTAGAATCGCTTGCTATGCAAGATTTTACCAGCTATGCACCTCATAATCTTCATAATTAATGCCAGGATTTCGCACGATCAGACCGGTCCGGATAGCCCTCGGATCGGTCCGTTTCTTGGCCACCGGATCGGTTCTTTTTTTATTCTACCGGATCGGTCCGGCTATCACCAGATCGGTTCTGCTATCATCAGTTCGGCATCCATCCCGGGTCTACTGGATTTGTGTCTTTTTGGATCGGTTCGAAATCTACCGGATCGGTGCGATTACTTCCATGTTGACTTTTTCCTTTCATCTTTCACTGGCCATAACTTTTGATCTCGAGCTCCGATTTGAGTGTCGTTTCTTCCGATGCTCTTGTGAAATCAAGATCTTCAACTTCCCTTTAGACGTCGAATTTGAACTTTGGGTATAACTTTATGCTTTTGCCCTTTGACTTTTCTTCCTTTCTTCTTTTCCTTCCTTCCGGTTTCTTTCTCTCTTTTCTTGCACCACATTCCTGTAAAATCTATCAGAAATACACGAAACTCGAAGTATTTGTTAGAAAAAGTCAATGGAAATGATAAGGAATAAAAATGATTCAGTTACCTTGTTCGAGATATCAAAATCACTAACTTAAGGGGCTAAATTCAGAAGAATTTATGCTTGGTCAGGGAGATCTTCAATCTTCATTAAATACTCATTAGAAATATGAAGTCCGTGTGTCCCAACTCGAGAGAGATATCGAACGTGCCCCAGAGGTCAAGGTTACCTTAGAGGACACATCTAAGAAGGTTGTAAAGATGCTCCTCAGTCCCGCTTTGGGTAATGCTGAGAGGATAGGAATAGGTTATGTTGGTGCGTCCACATCCCATGTTTCACCAGTGCTAGTTCTTGAGTTTGTGTTAAATCCATATGGTCCTTGATCCAACCCACCTAGGCATCCCATTTCACATAGGAGAGCGCGTCTTACACATTTTGAGAGAGGCGGTCCTAAGCCCGTGTATGTTTGTTGCCATTTTAAGAAAAGAGGACACCTTTAGAAATTTTATTTTAAGTTGTGTAGAGTGTATCATAGGTATCTTCCAAGATCTGCTACTACATGTGTTCCCGAAAGCACCCTTACACAAGTTATTTCGCATGCTCCCGAACATCAGATGAGATATTTTGTGAGTTTTTGATAGAAGGTTCAGTATTTAGTCAAGACTTTACAAGATTTTATGGATGTTTTTCATAGGATGTCACCTCCTTTGGAGAACTCCTTCGGGCCTAATGATTGAGGTGGAGACTTGTTTCTAGCATATCATTCTTTTCATGTTTATATCTTACATGCCTATTGCAAGATTATACTATTATTGACCTTATTTTTTTATTTTGATATTTTTTGAAAAATTCAAAAAGAGTTTTGTTTTTCTTAAAAAATACAAAAAGATTTTCGATTTCTTTTTAAGAAAGCGGTGAAAAAGACAAAAATATTTTATTTTGATAAAATTTTTGATAATTCAAAAAGAATTTTGTATTTTTTCACCATATTTTGAACATTAAAGATGTCAGAGTCACCAATTCATTCCATATCTATGTGACTATTTTGTAGTGTTTTGCGACGTAACATTATTTCATTTTTGTGCTTTATAATATGTGGAGTTATTAAGATGTGGTATTATGACTACTAACTACATGTTTGACTCATTATCCCCTTTAATGTAAAGAGCAAAAACTTATTTTAGTATTTCACTTACCTTTCACGTATCGATCATAGTGTTTTCATCTCAATCCTGCTTTTAAAATGAACTAAATATGAAAAAAATAAGATAATGAAAGTAGTGCTTGTAAGAACCATTGCCCGTATTATAAATATTAAAAATCATATCTCTGCGAGATTTGGTATATATAAAGAAATGGAATCGGGTTACGAAAGACGGGTTGTTTTTGCGTGAATAGACACCATTTACATGAAGAAAATAGCCTAAACAATTGAAGGTACATAAAAAGAAAAAATAAGTGCCAGGCCAATTTTAAAGAACCTTGATGCTTCGCTACATATGAGCATTTATTTCTTCAAAAACTTTTGAGAGAAAAAATTCTATATGTTAGTTTTGAGGGAGTTAAGTCGAATATCAATGGATTTGCACGCCCTTAAAAATCTCGTAAAAGAATTACATAGTTTTGGGAATTATGGGTGTGGAAATCACTCACGATCTTAATTAGTTGAATAGGTTAAGTCGATTTCGAATGAGTACGCCATTTTTACGCCCAAGGTAGACTTTGAGATCGTACATTTCTGGTGTCTTGTTCCTTCATGCACATATGTTATGCTTGTCTACGTTGATTAACCGATAGAATGATTTCACACCCCTACATTTCGTTTTCACGATTTGGTTATCTTTGTGTTTCTCCATGGTGTGTTGTTTTTATAAATTTTTATACTTGAAAAAGTTGAAAATTTTCAAAAATAGTTTGTGGAGCCTTTGAGATTATCATTGCATGTTCTTATTTGATACATTTTTGTGATGATATCTTATTATTTTCGGTGATGTTCCCTATATTCTATATTTATTCTATACTCATTGTCTATTTCAGACAAAATAAAAGGGGGAGAACAAATTACGGGGGATAGTTAGATTTATGGAGAATATTTTCATATCTTATATCTTATTTGACCTTATATCTTATTTCAGGGCATTTTGTTTGTTTCATATGTGTAGGTAATTGGAAGATCATATTTGGATTACATTCAATGAAGACAAAGTGACCAAGAGAAGTCAAAGAAGCAGTGGATATTTGAAGATATCTTTATCTTGTACCTATCCATTTTAGGGTTCGAGAGGGTATTAGGATATTGTATTTGTATTTGGGTATTATTTATAATTGGGATTTCAGTTTTTTGTTTATACCAAAATCTCCAAAAAAATGGGAGAATTGTAAGAGCATAATTTGCTCATAGCTTAAACTTACATAAGTTTTTGGCATATCCCTCTACCATTTGATTTGAGACGAGAAAAAGTCCGAAGATCCAACATCTCCAACATTCAAGAATCTCCATACTTTTAAGGTGTAATGATCTAGTGTTTAAATTTGTTCCTTGAATTTACTTTGATATTTTTATTAAAACTGGAAACATGATTTTTTATTTGAACTCGAAGCAATTTTTCTAGAATTAATTTTTTTTGTACGTGCATCTCGTTCAAACGAGATAAGAATCTCATTCAAACGAGATTGAAATATCATTACAAGTGATCGTTAGATACTTCTTCAATCAAACATATCACGATGGCATACTATTTTACCTGGTTTGAAGCTCGTTCGAGTGAGATTTAGGATTTCATACACATGACCTTGCTATCATTTAAAAGACGTTAATTTCTCATTCAAATGGTACTGGTTTTACATTCGGACGAAATCATCACCATGAAATTTACGAACATCTAACACATACTTGTTTCGTGTTTTTTTCGTTAAGTCTTTTGCCAGATCCACTTTTGCATATGTTTTGAAAAAAATTTCAACCTTTTGTTTTGAGAAAACCTTTTTGATTCACAAATCACATCCCCATAATTTATTTGAATTAATCAAGTTTATACCTTATAGTGTGTATCTTGCACACAACCTTTGTGGGGAAGACATCTCTATGGATGACTTGTGAAACCCGAGGGTATTCATTACTGAAGAATAAGGATGACAATTCTTGTGATTATTGTGAGGCTCATTGCTGAAGGAAGGGTGCTGCTGTGCGGTTCTTGAGAGAATAATAGTAGATTCCTTTATAGAATTTGTAAGTTATGATTTTTAAATTTTATAATGTGAATAAAAGGTTTTTTCCTAAGGGGATTTTTTCAAAAACACTGTCTTGTTTACATGCTTGGTTTGATTTATGATTTGAATCGCATAGTTGCATGTTCTAGGGTTAAAGGATTAAACTTTTATGTGGATTGGCATCTGAATTTAATAAGTTTACGCCACTAGATAATTACGCACATCATTGTAATCTTTTATGAGAATTTTGGGGGTGATGACTCTAGGTTTTATTAATTAACCAAATGAGATTTAATCTTGATAAATATTTTCTTCCCATGTAACCGTTTATGCGAATTAGTCCGAGGTTAATGATATTGTTTTTAATATATAGTCTTCATTTTTGTTAGTTAATTAATTTCAATATTTGTCTAGATTAAATTTTAATTAGAACATGACCTTTTAGACTTTTATTTGAGAAGTTATAAATCAATAAAAGTCTAACAATCATTCTGTATGGATTAAATGCCTTGGCTCTCCACTACACTCACATAACAGTATAGTTAAAGTTTAGGTTTTTTGCATCGCGGTTGGTAACCGACAACAATGACTAGTGGTCTTACAGGACCGCTCAGTGTTTGCCCGATAAAAAAGGAATATCTTTCCCGTTGTTTTTAATTTAGTTTCATTAGTTGATTATATGTTCTTTCAAGCATGCTTTCATTGTAAAAAATTGAAAATTTCTAGAAATATTTTCTTTCCTTGTTCAGATTTGTTGGGCATTTTCTCTTCTTTCCGATGATCATTTATTTAATTTATCGAACCAATAGATCACTCAATTATGCAAGTTCTCGATTTTAGAAGTTATTAGACTTTAATCGTCGAATCATTGATATAGTGAAAAACTTCATGAATTGAACTTTGAACCCATGGGCACAAGAATTTTTCTTGTTTTAGTGATTTCGTTTAAGGCTTTTATAACTCGGTGATCTTTTTTGAAACTGTATATACTTACGCCAAGCGAGCATTGTACTTTTCATCATTTACGAGTGCTTAGACATTACTCTTTCCTCCTTGAAACTTTTAAAGTTCTCGGTAATCTCAGTATTCTTTCTTTGATCGTTCATTAATTGAGTTCATCTTGAAAAGGGCTATTGAGCATGATTTTCAATGTTGTTTTGACTCTAAAATTGCATAAACTTTAGGAATGGATCAAAAGCCCTATTTGTTAGTTAACCCATATTAACCTTGACCTCACCTAAAATATTTCCCTAGTTAACCTATTTGAGCCTAAATATATCCTTTCCTTACAAAATTCAAAATCCCATAACCAACTCCACATTACAATATATGCACCTTCTTTACCCTTTTTTGGAATGATACTTGGGATTTTATGATGTTTATGTTATGTGGTTGCAATTCCGAGTGTGAGAGTAAGAAGAAGAAAAAATGAAAAAAGAAAAACCAAAGAAAAATAAAAGAAAAAGATGTGAAAAATAATGAAATAAAGTAAAGATAAATATGTCCTTGATGTGCATAGTATTTAATAATTTTTGTCACTCTCTTTGGTTTTATCCATCACATTTTGTCGAAATTATATTCCGATTTTAAATTTTCTCGTGAATTTTCCACTATCCCAACTATTCTTCCTTGAACACTTGGAATCCGTAAATATCCCCTTCATGTAATACACCTCACCTAGCTCATGTTACAATCCTTATAAATTCATATTTGCTTCGAAGGTTAATTTGATTCAAAAGTCATAATACTTACAATAATTTGTTAAAAATATTTTGAGAATGCGAGGTTCGTATGAATAATCTGTATATTAGGTTAGGCATACACAAATTCAAATTTTATCTTGATTAGAAATTAGGTATGCAAGCAATATAATGTCCAAATTAAAGTCTCTAAATACAAGAAAACCAAAGATGTGAAGAAGATAAGGAAAAATCCATTTCAGGAAAAACCTAGATTCCAACACTATTTAAGAAATTGACAAACTCAATAACTTACAGACTATTAAGTGCTCCACAAAGTATATTGTGTAGTCATTAACTCTTTAATAGCTACGGAACAATCCAACACTATCCACAAGAAGCGTTCTATCCTCGGTATCCACCGATTAGCCTCAGGATGCACGATCTTATTTTCTTCAGTAGTAGAGCCTCAGCTCCACAAATAAGCAGTGAAGCAGAACTCTATAAGGGTTTGATGAAAGTTTATGCAAACTTGAATGTGAACAAACAAAAAATTATTTGTGGGACAAATGATTTGGAAAAGAAAAGTATTTTTTCTAAAACACAAAGATGATAACATTTGGTTAAGATATTTGAAATTCGTTTTTGCCAAAAATCTTGAAAAAAATATACCAAAATAGGTGTTTATAGAGAACACGAATTTCAAGGTGGCGGTCTCGTTCGAACAAACATGGAATCTCGTTCGAACAAAAACACTAGTTTTGTTCTAATGGCATCAAGTCTCATTCGAATGATAATCCATTCTCGTTCGATCAACCTTTTAACGACCTTCCAACGACTTTAGGTATGTTAAATGTAGGATTGGTTTCTGATGGTCGTTCAAAGATAGTACTAACGAAAAGGGACTTCGTTCTAACGAGACTAATATATCATTTGAACGAGATTAAAAAAAATTACTTTCAAAATCGAGTTTATTAAAAAGCCTAGATTTAAAACGTAATCATCCCAGAATATAATTCATATTAGAAATGAAAACCACAAATCATATACCTCCATTAAAGTGTCAATGAAAAACCCAACAACTTGAAATTCGAAGGCTATGATCGGTCACTAAGATGTCTTCAAATGATCATGGAAGCAATGCGGATATAGTGTTCGGTTTGAAAGTCCAGTTTGTAACGGCATACACCAAAAATAACAAAATGCTTAGGTTTGAACAATTATAAAATTTCCCTCTCACAAATCTCCCCCTTTGGCAATTCCGGTACAAAGCAAAACATCGAAAACTAAATTACAATAAAACCCCTAAGACAATTTGTCCTAATGTCCTCCCAAACCCGAAATGAAATGGCATTTGAAACTTCAACTTAAATTGTTTTCCACTTTGCCAAATTTGTCTTCATCTTGTGTAGTCCGTGCGATTATCATCAAAGCGAAAGAGATCTTGGCATATGAAATAGCAAAAAAATATAGTGACTCATATGAGTTTTGAAGAAAAATAAAACTTCCCCTCAATTTGTTCTCCCCCTTCTTGTCCATAACGGGGAAAGGGTTAAAATATAAACATGAATAATAAACATCCCATTAAAAAGCAAAGATATCATCATAAATATAATCAATAAAGCACATGCGATAAATATCAAAGGGAATAAAGTGTTTTCCTTTTATCAAACAAATATTTTTTTAAAAAATCAAAAAATTTCAAGTATACCTATAAAAGTGCGTATATAGGTATAAAGCACATAATCACTATGGAATAACACTAAAATAACTGAATTGTGAAAACGAAATGAAATCGTGTGAACATCTTCCATAGGCAAATCAACATAAGCATTAATAACATAGGTGCATAAGTCAAATAGGTACTTCTAAAGAAAGAATCTAATTTCAACCTTAGGTATAAAAATGTTGGCTTAAATGAAATTGACTCGACTTATACAATATGCCATGAATTTAAATGAATCTTAAATCAATAAAGCCAAATTATTTAATGATTTTTGAGAGAGTTCGTTGTGCAAACCCATTGATCTTCTATTTTATAACACCCTCAAAATCTCACATATATAAGAATCGACTCTCATATATTTTGAAGATATCATAATCCTCATATGTAGCGAAGCATCATTATTAAGAAGGATTGAGATGAGAACATCATATTCGACACATTATAAGCAAGTACAATGTTTAAAAAGTTTTTGCATGTGTGCAATAAAGGTGATAAAAATCAAACATGTAGAAAGTATTCATCTATAATCAACGAAATTTTATCCACACATTATTAGTTACACTAACGAAACAAAGCCATGTCTCAAAGCACTATGAAAAAAATTACATAAATGGATGGAATGTAGGAGTAGTCTGAATATCTTAAATATTCATCTCTATAAGGTAAAAATGAAAATACAAAAATGTTTTTGTCTTTTCCAAAAACTTTATAAAAAATAAAATCTTTCTTAATTTTTTCAAACTTTTAATAAAAATTTAAAATCTTTTTGGATGCTTTCAAAATATATAAAAAAGAAAGCATATGAATACAATAAAAATACAATCTAGCAATAGGGATACATTATATGAACATTATAAAAAACTTGCACTAGAAACAAGTTTTGACCTCAATCATTAGGCCTGGAGGAGTTCTCAAAAGGAGAAGACTTCCTATTAAATTCCCCCATCAAACATTGTGAAGTCTTAAATAAATACTATACTTTATCTAGAAACCCTTAAAATATCTATGGGGATGTGTGGGAGCATGTAGATAAATATGTGTGGGAGTGCATACGAAAACATGTGTAGGAACTTTTGTTGGAGCATATCGGGGACACGCTTGTGAGAAACTCTCTCTGTCTTAAAAAAAACTCTCTAAGGTGATCTCTTTATTTGCAACGGGAACAAACATAAATAGGCTTGGGTTTACCTTACTTAAAATGAGTAGGATAAGTTCTCCTTGGTGGGCTAGGTCGAGGCCTATAAGGATCCATCATAAACTCGAGAACTGGTTCGGGTGCGACTTTGGAAGGAGATGCACTATCATAAACTATTCCTTGCCTCTTAATGTTACCAAATACGGGACTGGGGAGCATCTTTCCAACTTTATTAAATGTTTCCTCTAAATAAACCTTAACCTCCTGGGCACATTCGAGATCAATATTGAGTTGGGATACAGGGCCTTCAATTTTCTCACAATTCTCTAATGAAGCTTGAAGATCTCTCATAATACAAGCCATGATGTCGGTCAAATCGGTCTTCTCCCTACCAACAACAATCAACTGCTCACACAAAGAAACTGGTACTCACCAACGCCTCACACTCTCTCAAAACATCCACCTCCTTCTTTGAATGAAACACCCTAAGAGACAAATATTTATAAATCTTTTTCATTTTAAGGTCTCAGAGTAAAGTTCTCGAAAGGATTTTTGGGGTCCACCTTCTCCCTCACTCAAATTATCTTCCTCACTCTCACTCTCACTATCTCCAGAATGATTCAAAACATCATTGAGACTCGTACGTTTAGAAATGTCCTCATCGACATATAACAAACTAGAAGTACTCACGTAACTTGCCATGAATGCACATAAATTAGGTTCATGTGATGATTCATCCCTAGAATCAATCGGCTCGATGTCATTATTGCTAAGAGTGACTTTGTGTATAACTTTTCCCTTGCCTTATCTCTTTAGACTAATGGTACACACTCGTGGACTTTATGACCATTGTCATCACACTCATATCATCTCACAACATCTTTCTCCCAAACATTCTTGGATTCATTCCTATTTTTGTTTTTATTTCAAATCGTTTCTTTGGAAGAATTTTCTTTGCTAAATTTGAGAATTTTTTTGAAATTTTTAACAAAAAGCGCTAAATCATCCATCTAAAAATCAAATTCAAACTCAAAAGCACAACCTATTTCTTTATTATTTTTATACTGGGCCTTCAAAGAAATCCTCATTTCCTTTTTCTCAACATTTTTGGGAAGCATATCGATTTCATAAGTTTAAAGGTCTCCGACGAGTTCTTCTACCATAAGAGTATCTAATATTCCAAACGAATTCAGGATAGTGACTTTAGGGACAAAACAGGTTGGAAGTAATCTCAAAATCTTTTTCACGCTCGTCTCATGAATATTTTCATCCAAGTTAAAACTAAAGTTAACGATATCAAATAATCATGCATAAAATTCATCAAAAGATTCAGACTCTAGAATGTTAATAGTCTCAAACTGTGTGGCGAGGTTTTGAAGCTTACAAGCTTTCACAGTATTGGTACATCCGTGAGTTCATTAAATGGTAGCCCATGCTTACTTAGATGTGGTTCACATCATGATACGACGAAACTCGTCAGGGGTGAAAACTCCAAAAATGGCAATTAAATCATGTGAGTTACATTATCTCCATTTCAGTTCCTCCTCCGTCCAAGAGGTGACAGGTTTAGGACCTATGATATTGCCATTTGTCACAGTTGGTGGTTTCCACCCTCTTTCACATATAAGACATACATGCTCATTAATCGCTTTCAAAGATGACCTCATTTGAGCTTTTCAATACCTATAATTACATCCATAAAAAAATGGTAGCCTATTATACAAATTATTCATAAAACCCAAATTTTTAGAAGATCACACAAAAACTTTGTGTAACAGGCTCTGATACTAATTTAAGAATGGGAGGATCGTATGGGTAATCCGTATATTAAGTTATGCACACACAAATTCAAATTTTAACTAAAATTTATCTATATTAGCAATTAGGTATTCAAGGAATATAATGACAAAATTAAATTCTCAAATGACACAAGCAAACCAAACATGCGAAGAAGATAAGGAGGAATACCTTTCGAACAAAACCTACATTTCATCACTGTTTAAAACATTGATAGACTCAATGACTTATAGACTATTTATAGCTTCACTAAGTATAGTGCATTGTCTTCAATTATTTAATAGCTACGACACAGTCCAACACCGTTCACAGTTGGTATCGATCGATCAGCCTTTGGATGCATGATCCTATCTTCTTCAGTAGTAGGGACTCGAGTCCACAAATTAGAATTAGAATCAAACTTTACAAGGGTTTGATGCAAGTGTATGGAAACTTGGGTTTGGATAAACTCAACAAATCATGGATGGAATGAATGATTTCGAAAAGAAAAGTGTTTTTCTATAACACAAAGAAGATAACTTTTGGTTCAGATATTGGGAATTCGTTTTCACCAAAATTCTTGAGAAAACATGCATTTGGAGTTGGCGATCTCCTTCGAACAAAAATGGTACCTCGTTCGAACGAAAACACTGAATTTGTTCTAACGATATCAAGTTTCATTCGAATGATAATACATTCTCATTCGATCAACCTTCCAACGACTTTGGCTCAATTAAATCGAGGATTCTCATTCGATAGTTTTTCAAAGCTCTTTCCAATGAAAAGGAACTTAGAGAAGTTAAGGGAGCAACACAAGATGTGGAAGAAAAATATGTGGACCCAGTACTTTGGAATGATCTGAGAGTTCGTTATCCGAATGCATGAATCCGTCCCGCCGAAGGAGCCAATCTCATTGGCACAATGGCAAAAGTTCATTTACAATGAGATTGGGGAGCGATAATTGGCATCTCGCCAATCAGGGAGGGAAAATCAGGCAAAACATACGAACGTGCACTACTCCGACCAGACGTCTTACGCCGAGGTGGAGCATAGGATGATGGTAAGATTTAATTTTTTTATAACTACAGAAATATATTATTCTGCATTATTTTACTTTGCGGGGCCAATACTAATTTTACTTTATTTTATTTCGGGGGATAGGGAGTGGCCCTGGGGGTAGGCCACATAGGCTCGATACTTATGTGGCTATTCGGACAAAGAAGGGGAAGGATAAGGAGGTGTCCCCGAGCGTCGCGGCCACGATTGTGAGTAATCCGACAGTTTACTTTTTGTTAATTATGTTATAATTTTTTTATTTACTTATTTTACTAATCATGTATTTTTTGTCATTTCAGGCAAAGCTTAAGGAAGTGCATGAATCACAGTCTGATGCTGACAAGGCATCTTTGTCCACATACGCACTCAACTAAGTGCTTGGCGCTAATCGCAAGGGGAGGACAAGGGGGTGAGCTCTCGGGTGGCCAAATCTAGGATCATCGGATTGGAGACGAGCGACACCGAGTTGTCTCGAACGGTGGACTCGCATGACGCGAATCTATCCCGTTTGGAGGCGGCGGTCCAAGATTTGTTCTCATTCATGAAGCGTTTGTTGGGAGGAAATCGTAAGGGGAAAGGGAAGGAGAATGTGGTGGAGGAGGAGGTGTAGGATGACGAGGATGTGGACCTCGCTGCTTCATCGTCGATACGTCCGGACTTTAATGATCCACTCCCATATTTAGCTCCCTTTAACCGACCAAAGTCGAAACTTGGTTGGCCGAGTGTGTTTATACTGGACATATTTGATGGCCAGCGGATAGGGCGGGGGTTGAGGGACCCGAATACCGTCTAGGGTATGCCAGTTCATGGACGTTTGCTTCAAGACATCGAGTCTAAGGTGCTCATCACGCATGTGATACCCAAGAAGGAGAACTCCCCATTGTGGTTACGCGAACAATGCGGCACGATGTATATTGCTGGGTGTGTCAATTCGTATATCATGTGGCCTACTCACCTCTTCAGAGATAACCTTACCCCAGACATGTAGTGACATTAATTGAATTGAATTGAATTATTTTAAGTTGTTACATTTGAATTATATTTGGATTATATCGTGATGCATATTATTTTGAATATATATTTGCATTATCTCTATTTTATTTGGATATATGATGTTTGAACAGGTACAACATTGCTATAACAGGTACAAATATACTACTAGGCAGTGGCAGTGGCCATATTGCCCATCAGATTTCTTTTTAATTCTGCCCAAAATTGTCACGGTCATTGACCGTGATTTTTTTTTAAAGAATGTCACGGATTTGTCACGGTTATAGACCATGACATGACCGTGACAATTCTAATGAACTTATCACGGTCAATGACTGTGACAAGTCCGTGACAAAAGAAGTTGTCACCCCCAGAATTGTCACGATCATTGACCTTGATAAGTCCAACTTGTCATGGTTAATGACCGTGATAATTCGACAGATTTGGTATAGTGCCTGCAAAGGACCAAGGATTACATGCTCACATATATGAAGACTGGTCACCTTGATGTGGTTGGTTACTCAGACTCAGATTTTGAAGGATGCCTTAATAGTAAGAAGAGCACCTTGGGTTATATCTTCCTCCTTGCTGGAAGCAGAGTGTCATTGCATGGTCTACTATGGAGGCTGAATTCGTAGCTTGATTCGAAGCTACAAATCATGGATTATGGCTACAAAACTTTCTTTCAGGACTTAAAATCATGGGATCAATATCTAGACCACTGGAAATTTATTGTGATAATATTGCAGCAGTCTTCTTTTCAAAGAATGATAGGTATACCAAGGCTTCTAAGCATATAGTGATAAAGTACCTATCAGTGAAAGAATAAGTCCAGAAACAATGAGTGTTAATTGATCATATTAGTATAAGTGATAACATAGCAAATCCTCTTATGAAAGGAATATCTTTGAAGACCTTCATATAACATGTCAAAGAGATGAGTTTCGATTAGTTTGACTATGATTAATTTTTTAACTTTGTTGTTTGACACTATTACTTGAATGCAATAAAAGTATTTTTTATTTCTACTATTGTTGTCTTGAATGAATGCATGCATATAATTATGAGTTGTTGTGTGACAACAATAGTCATTTATTCAAAAAGACATTATGAGGCCATTATGACACCCCACATTATAGGCATACTTAAATAAAATATTGATGTTGTAGTACATGAAAGGAACCATGATCTTGAATATCATGAAACCGCCATGGCTTACATCCGTAAATCATTTGATTATGGCAAATCATATTTATCACTTATTGTGCAACTAATGTTGCCTAATCAAATTATGAGGATATACTTTAGGGGTGGCAATTCGGGTTAGTCGTGTCATTTTCGAGTCGCATTGATTTTAATTAAAGTATAAGTTTTGGGTTCTCTTAAATCTATACAAGCTAATCAGGTCATTTCGGGTTATTACCATAAACGGGTTGTCGTGTCAAAAATTGTCAAACCTAATATACTTATTAGGACCAAATGGGAGGCTGGTGGAAATTAATATTTTAATATGAATTATATTAAAATTCAAAATTAAGTATTTCCCATTAATGTGGTCCAAAAGAGTCAGATATTTAATTAGGGATGCGATAAATACTAATTCTTAAGAGATTGGGTTAGTACCTATTTTTAAGCCACTTGATGGATGGTGGAGCCTAAAAATTATGACATTATTGATTGGAAATTTCGACGCTCTTTCCCTTATATATTGAGTTGCCTTGCTCCGTCATGGGTTACCTCATAACGCACAAATATCTAATATGGAAGAGAAAATCTGAAATCTAATTTTTGTATATTGAGTTGTTTCTTGAAACTTTTAGGAACAACATTTTGGAGCATTCAAGTCACAATTTTTAGATATATTCAAGCACTATATCTAACCCTAGCAATGAATAAAGATTGGTATTCAAATCTTATAATATATACGTATGTATCCTTCTTTGAGAACTCTCCGAAACTCCATCCCTAATTTCTTAGAATTTAGAATTTTTTAAATCAACATAAATCCAGATGTACACATAACCCCCACATTCATGGGACGGTTACGAGGTTTAGAGACATACATGTTTTGTTTTAAAAAACAAACCCATGACCTATACTCTAAAAACTTAAAAACCCATAGCTGTTGAATCCATTTTTTTTCCAGAAATTTGCAATTTAAAATGTCAGAAAGTAAATCCACACCCTCAGCTGTCTAACCCACATATATTTTCTACGGTATTGCACATCTTACAAAACCCACGTACATAAAAAAAACCATTAAACACAATAGATTATCCTCCTCTTTCTCACCTGTATATGGTTCCACTTCCCTCTCTCTAAGCCGCTGCTACATCCTCACCCCACTCCCATATCTCTAAGCCACTGCTACATCGTCCATTAACTGCGACTTCCATTGCTACCGGTCTTACTACCACCAATTAAATAGGTATGTTTTTCTCATTTTTTTTACTGCTTCATGTCTCCTTCTTTTTAACTTCTCTGTTCATCACTGTGCATTTCTAAAAAAATATCAAAAATTGCGACTCATTTACGAGGATGTCAAGAGTTTGAAAGAGTGGGAAAGAGAGAGCATGTGACGGGGAAACTATGATTTGTAATTGGTGAACCTGAGTTCTTCGGAGTTTAAAGTGGAGACAGCTGTTTTATTCATTTTTTTCAAAATTCAAAAATTTAGATGTTAACGGTTTAGTCTTTGGAGCCTTCTCATGTGTCCACCTTCATATCTATACATAATAAGATTCCACAAATAATTAAAGCAAAGTAATCACCAAAAGTTTGAAGTTAACGGTTTAGTTTTAGCTCCTCTTGCAATTTGGAAGAAGAAAAATTAGATTGTCTATTTACCTCTCACAGAAACTATAGATACATATCCTTATATACTTGAAAACCTTTAAAAATATCCTTATATACGTGAAAACCTTTAAAAATAATTGGGTGGGTTATTTGTTGAGTTAAGTGGTATCTGTATAAAGAGTTTTAATATGGAAAAAAACTAACAAAATGGAAACAGTAATTATTTGAGAAACATTAAAAAAATCAGATGGGTTCGTGTCTATAACCTGAGTTCTTCGAAGTTTAGAGTGAGGACACCTGTTTTATTCATTTTTTTCAAAACTCAAAAATTTAGAAGTTGACGGTTTAGTCTTTGGAGCCTTATCATGCGTCCACCTTTGTGTCTATACATAATAAGATTCCACAAATAATTGTAAGGCAAAGTAATCACTAAAGGTTTTTTAAGTGGTTTGGATATAAGGAAAAGCCTATGTCCACTGTTATTTTATTCCCAGGGATTTACAATAGCACAATATGGTGTAGAGAGAGAGAGAGGTGTGTATCTTAGGTATCGTGTCTATTACTTGTCCCTTTGGCTAAGGGAATACATGTATTTATAGAGATGGGAGTCTAAGAGATGGAATGTATTTATACATTCAGACATTTACATCTATATACAATGAATGTAACTATTGGTCTTTAATACATTGTATCTATATACAATGAATGTAACAAGCATTCCATGGCCATTGGTGAGTCTTATTCTAATGGCTTTTGATCTTCTAGATGGTTTGCCTGCCATGAGTTGGTTGGTATGCCGACCAACTTTCCTCGGGTGCCAACCAACTCTCTTCGGGTGTCGACCAACTCTCTTCAAGTGCCTCCTCGGGTGCTGAGAAAGTATGAATATTGCCATGTAGGATGACAGGTGTCCTTTTCTGACTGGTCCACGTGTATGCATATTTTTTTGCATCAACAGAAGCCCCCAACGCTCCATGCTTGATGGTTTACTGAAAGGATGGGGTATTAATTCTGTAATGTTACTCGGTGCTTGTGCATAATAAGATTCTTGATTTGCCTTTTTGATTTGTTCAGTATAAAGTGGGCTATCTCCGGGACGATAGATAATGCAGGTTGATCGATGGTTGCGTTGGAGTTAATCTCTCTTTTAAGGAACCCTGTTCGTTGAGCAAACATGTGCTATGTATCACCCCTGGGAATCTGGATGTAGTAATTTCATAGTTTGCAGCTTGTAGCTTGTCATAATCTTCAAGTATGCTGGTTCGTTGATTAGTCGACCAACTTCCTTTTGTGCCGACCAACTGTCCCTTGTTGTCGAGCAACTGAGTGCTGATTGTCCATATTTGATTTTTACGATCTCTGCTCCTCTGAGTGCTTTGTTGTTGTGGCATGTTAGCTTTTGAAACATTTACATATAAGTACAACTTCTTCTTCAGTGTAGATCAGGACATCAGTAGTAAAGATCCTAGTGCTGTAGATGTTGAATCTGACTCCTGAACGTCAATAACGTGTGCATAATAACTCCTGAATATGCCTCCTGAACTTTAACAGCAAAACTAACTCCTGAATATGCCTCCTCTTGAACTTCAATAGCAAAACTAACTCCCGAATTATTATTGGTCGGGGCCCCGACCATATAAGTTTATGGAGTTGAATTTGATGCTCGACTGCGTGATGTTATGAGAATGTGCTACCGAATGAACAACTAATTCTGTAGCAGAAGCCCCCAAGTGTGGAATATGAACTTTGAATGATTTCTTGGCCTTGAAGTATTTTGGTCTTGTTTAAAAAATAAGGCCGAGGAAATTTTCCCTGAAATGACTTCCTAAGAGCTTTGCATGTTTGCATTTTCATACTGCCCCGATGTAACCATAGAAATAATCTGTCAACCAAGTAATTTTGGTTGAGTAAAACTTCTTTCAACACATAGTCCAATTAAAAATGTATTGGCATTCCAATTAGGAATGTATAGGCATTCTAATTAAGAATGTAATTCTGGTATCTCATATGATGATGCCCGAGCATTTGTTAAGACTTGATAGAATGATCCAATAATAACATTATTGAGCATAATATATATTTTGCATCAAATATCCGTGCAAATAAGAAATCCACATAATAAAATTGACAAGAAATCCAGATAAATAATAAGAATGCCGACCATCTACCGGGCTTTATAAGAAGTCCAGATAAATAATAAGGAATGGATCGATTAATCCTTGGTGCCTAGACAGTGGATGCCCCGTGGGGTCACCCAGCTTCTTGTCTGGTCTGGGGTGCCTCTTAAGGTCACCCGTATAGTAATCTTTTCAGGATTACCTTGGTGCCTAGACCGTGGATGCCCCATGGGGTCACCCAACTTCTTGCCTAGTTTGGGGTGTCCTTTGAGATCACCCATGATCAAACAGGCTTTGCCTTGTATGTTTGTTATGCCAACATTGTTGATTAAATTTATTGGTGTCGATCAATCGAAGTTGCTGATTGTTAAATTCCGACCAACCGGAATTGGTGGTTGCTGATATGCCAACCAACCGGAGTTGGTGGTTGCTGAGTATATATAGAGAAAAGAATTTTCCTGACCAACATTCCGTTGGAGATAATATCATAACTGATGCAGATTTCCTTGGAGCTGAATATATGAGAAATAAATATTTTGTCGAGCTCCATAATGAGATGAATATAGAATATGCATCCAAATAGATATAAAGAACGATTCAAAATAATAATAAAGTGTCTAGCTGATCTGTCGAGGCAAAAATGCATAATGCCAAACAAGGATAATATTTCCATAACATAAGAATATGGCCGAATACTTGGTCGGGCCTGAATATAAATAAGAATTACCCATACCAACTATCCGTTGGGGGTGAAATACAATAAATATTTCAGATCTCTTCGAAACTGAATATATATAAATATTTTACCGAGCTCCCTGCTGAGATGAATATATAATGGATATAGAGAATGATTCGTGCTTAAGCATAAATTAGAGCGATCAATAGTGCCTCGCTGAAATAAAATTTCATAATGCCGAGCAATGATAATATTTTCCAGAAGTTTAAGATTGTTTCTGAGCATTCGTTGGCATTGAATCTTGTACATGTGGAATTTAATAAGTTGCTTGAACATCTGTGGAGGCTAAAATAATTTAGTCATTCAATCAATATATGATATGTATTTGCTCGAGTAATAAAATATCAAAACATAAAATAATATGTTATTCTGTATGTGAATATGAGCAAATTTTTATCATATATAAAATATATGAGGCTTGATTTAGTCTTTTTACACAATAATTTTAATTTTAAGTAAAAGACCAAATATAAGTTGATTTTTATTTATCAGTTGATTTTTTTTATTTTTTATTTTTTAATATTTTGGGGTGATCATAAGTAAAAAAGATCTATGCCCCCTATTGTCCCAAGCTAAATTTGTTTAAAGACATATTTTGGGTGCTCCACATAGCTTATAAATGTGTGGAACTTTAAATATATGGTACTGTAGCAAATACTCAATTTATAAGTTGGTGTAATAAACCAAAAGTCTTTTTTAAACAACAAAAATTTATTTTGATAAAGTCAAATAAATTTGGGTCCCAAACGTGAGGTCTGAAACCCATCACCCTCAAAGAAATCTTTATTTGTTTTCTCTCTGTGGATGTCGACCAACAGTGGTTGTCACCTACCAAAACGTAGATGATCGCCGTCCTGTAAAAATTCATCTGGTGAAGTTGTCGATCAACATATAAGACCATATTTTTATGGCCAAGGAGAATTTGGGATTTTGACAAACAGGTGGGAGGTTAATATCCGTCGCCGATCAAGATAATATGGTCCGTTGAAGTTGATGACTTCGCCGATTAATAAATAGGAGTTCTAAACTATGAATGCCGACTAACTTGTCGCACAAGAATGTCGACCAACTCTGATTAGAAAAGAACTGTTCGCCGCCAATCAGCAAGAGAGTAATTTGTTCCTCACCGACCAACAGATAAGAGGTCGAGACCCCATAAATTTCAAGTCGTTGATCACCCAGTGCAAGTGAATAAAACTCTGGTAATGTGATCGTATTGATAGGAGAGGTAATTGGTAGAAACCATGACCATCGACCAACAAAAATGGTCTGTCGAACTAATAGAATTTAGTCGATCATTGATGCCGACCTGCAAAAAATGTCTTCGACCAACAAATAAGTGCTACCGACTTGTATTAGATATTGCCGATCATCATTGAAATCAGTTTCAAGCTTCGCCAACCAGCGCTGGACGTTACCGATTTGTAAAAATGGCCCGACTATGTTGTTTAAGAACTACCTTTCTTTCTTTTGCAATTAATTATCCTGTAATGGGTGGTCATCAATCATAAAGGGCGGTCTGGTATTGTCGACCAGTATTGTTGACATGTGACAGGTTCCATTGATTTCTCGAGAAGAAATGAGTAAAAGATAGCTGCGTTTTGAATCAGGCTATGAAATCTATTATTTTGGGAAGTTCAACTCTTCGGGTATCACTGGTCCAGCCTTTACGGATTTGACTACTTCTGACGTCCAATATTCGAAACGCCTATCACCGCTTAGGTTTAAAACGGGTAAACTGTGATGGGTTTTACTATCCGATTCGGCAAATATTATAGATTTAAACTTCATTTTTGTCGCTTCTTCCCCTAATCGATTTAAGATCTGATGTTCTATTGAAGATCCGGTGAGTCGGCATCAACCATGTTATAAAAGATATATTCTCACAGAAGCATACTTGGAAAGAGAAATGACTTTTCGTCTTTTAAATCTATTATATACACGTTGGGATTCAACAAAATGATATGACCCATATCTCAAACATTTTTGTTCAGAAAATTTTCAAGAGGTTGGTGCCACTCTGTACCATCAACAATAAAATGTATCTAAAATTGACACAATTACCCAGATTTGTATATGCATAAAATTGAGTGTTGATAAATGAACGGTGTGGTTATCATCTATGTGTATAGAGATAATCGAATTTTTTAAGACGGTGAAAATGGATCTGTATCTCTAATTTTCAGATTGTAGATAGAATGATACGGTAAATCATTGTATATAATAGTGAATTCTAAAAAATTACATTATTCCAGAATATATAATTCATGATTGAATAATATATGTATAACATGTAATTGTTCACATAAAAAGATAAAAAGACTTAGCTTTTGATGATGATGATCTTCGTATCTTCTAATAAGTAGGGAATAATTCTTGTGTCGAGTTCCCACAGACGGCGCCAATGACTAGAAATAGCAGCCATGATATCTTATCGGCATCAACAACAGATAAAATGAAGGTATGAAGATGAAATGGTAATCACATTAAACACATAAGAGACAAAGGTTTTTAAAGTGGTTCGGCTATTAAGAAAAGCCTACGTCCACTGTTATTTTATTCCCAGGGGTTTACAATAGCACAATATGGTGTAGAGAGAGAGAGGTGTGTGTATCTTATGTATCGTGTCTCTTACTTGTCCCTTTAGCTAAGGAAATACATGTATTTATAGAGATAGGAGTCTAAGAGATGGAATCCTTTATACATTGAGACATTTACATCTATATGCAATGAATGTAACTATTGGTCTTCAATACATTGTATCTATATACAATGAATGTAACAAGGGTTCCATGACGGTTGGTGAGTCTTCTTCTAATGTCTTTTGATCTTCTGGATGGTTTGTCTGCCTTGAGTTGGTTAGTATGCCGACCAACTCTCCTTGGGTGCCGACCAACTCTCTTCGGGTGCCGAGTAAGTATGGATATTGTCATGTAGGATGACAGGTGTCCTTTTCTGACTGGTCCACGTGTATGCGTAATTTTTTGCATCAACAACCATTACTTGAAAATCTTGAAAACTAATCACAACATAATAGAGACGGAGTTGAAAACCTATCCCCCTGTAGGTATCTCCCAGCTTCATAATCATATATCATTTTTTAAGATGTGGGAAAATGTGGGAATATCAGTTTTGGGGTGCTTTGCTTCAGCATATGCCTTGCATTTTGCCTCTGAGTATTGTAATATCTTTTTTTAATAAATTTATATTAACTGTTAAAAAAATGTAAAACGGTTATTTATTATGTATATATAAACATAGTTTTTAAATCGTTTTTATAAATATAAATAAAACAATTATTTTTTAAATTTTTTTCATAAATATATGTTTAGTGTTCCCAAAAAAAATAATTATTTTTTTTAATTGTTTTAAAAAAAATTAATGTTCACTAAACATATATGGAAATATACATCAAAACATTTGTTTCGAAACAGCTTTCAAATGTTTTTTTAATAAAAAAGTAAGTAAAGTTAGAGTTAAAAAGTTTTATAAATATATCTAATATTTTTTTAATAAATATATATAAACTGTTAAAAACCGCTAAAATAGTTATTTTTTAAATATATATAAAAATAGTTTTTTAATCGTTTTTATAAATTTAAATAAAAAATTATTTTTTTGAATGTTTTCTTATAAATATATGTTTAGTGTTCCCAAAAAAATATTTATTTTCTTTAAAAAAAAATTAATGTTCACTAAACATATATTGAAATATATATCAACACATTTGTTCTAAACAAAAAATGTTTTTTTTACAATAGTAATTATTTATATGGATAAAAAAATGATTTCAGTGACTTAAAAATCCATTTTCTAGATAAAAAATACTTCCAGCAAGTACTAAATATTTCTAGGAATAAAAAAATAATTTTAAGGAAATAACAAATTATTTTAGGGAAATAAAATATGGTTTAAGCAATTTAAAAATATGCTTCAGCAACATAAATTTTTTGAAGCACATAAATTTAATTTTCAGCAAATAAAAAATGATTTTGGTCAATAATAATTATTTATATGAATAGAAAAATAATTTTCAGTGAATAAAAATTCAATTTTTGGGATAAAAAATACTTCCAGCAAGTAGTAAATATTTCTAGGAATAAAAAAATGATTTTGAGGAAATAAAAAATTAGTTCAAGGAAATAAAATATGGTTCAAGCAATTTAAAAATATGTATCAACCATATAAAAGTTTTTGCAGCATATAAATTTAATTTCTAGCAAACAAAAAATGATTTTCGACTATAATAAATTTTTTCCAGAAAATACAAATAATTTCTATGAATAAAAAATAATTTTGGAGCAATATAAATATATTTTCATCTCATAAAAATGATTTTCAGCAAATATGATACATGGTCCATGTGGCGCTATGAACCCCAACGCTCCTTGCATGGTCAACGAAAAATGCTCGAACGTCTACCCAAAGAAATTCGTTAACGAAACTATTGTCGAAGAAACTGGATTCGTTATTTATAAGCGATGTAATACGAATAAGACGTACACAATTAATGGCTTCGATGTTGATAATCGTTGATAGGGATCTAATAATAAAGTATAATGCCCATATAAATATCAAACGTTATGCACATGACAAACGTATTAAGTACCTATACAAGTACATTAATAAGGGACATGATCGTGCAACGATTATTATTGAGGATAACACGACTCACCATAACAACGGTGGAGAACGTCGCGTCCAAGGTATCGATGAAGTGAAACAGTACCTCGACTGTCGATATGTATCTTTTATTGAGCATGTTGGCGAATCTTCAAATTTGATTTGCAATCCCAGTATCCAGCGGTTGAATGATTACATTAATATCGAAATTCTGTTTTGACAGGAAAATAGTTCTTTTTGTTGCATCATCGGGCATTGCTTCTTCACTCATGCCAGGAGGACGAACCGCGCATTCCCGTTTCAAAATACCTCTTAATCCGGATGAATCATCAAGTTGCTCCATTAGTCTGAGGACGGATTTAGCATCGTTGATACAAGAAACGTCATTAATCATCTGCGATGAGGAGCCAATAATCATTTCTGCAAAAAATAGTTGTCGCCCGTTTTAAGGACGACTTCATTTTAAAATTCACTTTGTAATGTAGTTTTTTTTCTAACTTGGATTTTCCGACTATGATTTCTTCTATGACATTATGGTTCTTACCATTCATTTCCTCTTACGCATTTTAAGTCGTACTCTTTATTCACCACATTACTTATATTTACATGCGCATGACTGTAGCTACGATCATCTTTTGAAATACCGATAATAATTACATTTTAATTTATATATTTGAATAAAATAGTTCAAAATTCTTTACACCCGCCCGTGCATCGCACAGATCACCACTAGTTATAGTTATATAACATAGTAAAATAATAATTGCATGAAGAATAAAGATTCAAAAAAATCATGTTAAAAAATATTTTAATACATGATATACCATATTAATTTACATCGTATTTATGACTTTTAAAGGAGTCAAATATAACACACACTACAAGAAAAAGGACATTTAGCGACTAATTGTTTTTGCGACGTATTTTATTTCTCGTTATAAATGTGTTTTTACGAGAAATTATTATCTCCGTCGCAATAGTTAAGAGAAAGAATTTAATCATTTACGATGAATTAAATAAGTCGCAAAAATAATACATATTGCGAGAAAATTGTAAATTCATCGCAAAATATTTGGTACCAAAATATTTGGTACCAAAAATTGTCGCCTACTTTCCCACATTTTATTTGACTTATTACGATGAATTGAATTTTTTCTCGTAAAAAAAATCAAAATTATTAATTATTTCATCGCAAAAGACCCATATGAGTTAAAAATATTAATTAAGTTTTTAATTCTAATAAACCACTCCCCTCACCTCACGTCTCTTCCCTATTCCAACTATTCCAAACCCCCCACGTCTCCCTTGTTCCTCACACATCTCTTCCCTTCTCACCCGCCTCTCTCCATCTCTCTCGACAGCTTCTCCATCTCTCTCAACGGGTTCTCATCAGGTATTTCATCTTTCGTTCCTCTGTTACTGTGGTTACTGTGGTAGATGTTAGTTTGATAGAAAGTGTTTTAGCTCTTCCTCTCCCATATAAGGACTGCACGTAGGCTTTTTATATTGACTGGTAGATTGCTGATTGATTCTATATATCTGCTGTAATACAGATGTTGTATAAGATTATATATCTGTAAAATATCTGTCTACATATCTGTATTATATATATATATATATATATATATATATATATATATATATATATATATACGTTCTTTAATTTACACGCAGCGTCCAAAACAACCCATACATTCTCTCTCCTCTCTCTGTCAATTGCCAAAATAGGACACTCTCTTCTTTCCTTCCTCTGTTCACGCACCAGAGCCAAGATACCAAATATTGGCAAACTAAAGCTTTACAAACAAACCTTTTCAAGCTTCCATTTTTTAATCTTAACAAAACCTTTACAAACAGTTTGAAGACCACCCATGATAAACAGGTTGAAGATTAGAGGCTAAAACCTTTACAAGCCACCATTTGTAGGAATGTTATAATTTTTTAGGATAATATAAAAAAAATAGCTGTTAAGGATTGTCTATTTTTTTTATTTCAATACTATGTACCTGTTTTTCTTAAATCGTTTTTTTGGTTTTCAAATTAAAAATATTAGCTGTTATCATAAAAAAATATTAGCAGTTATCATTTTTTTGCTGTCAAAAAATTATTAGCTGTCAAAAAATTATTAGATGTTATCATAAAAAAAATATTAGCAGTTATCATTTTTTTGCTGTAAAAAAATTATTAGCTGTTATCATAAAAAAATAAAGAGCTGTTATCATCTAAAAAAATATTAGCCGTTATCAAATAAAATAATATTAACTGTTATTATTTTTTTGGTGTAAAAAAATTATTAGTTGTTATCATCTAGAAAATACAATAATACTAGGCCGACACAGAGTGGTGCGACACAGTGACATGTCACACCGGGGTTGGTTATTGTCTTATGAGTATGGCTCCGCGCCAGCAGCAATATCCAATATCAGTCGCACTAAATGTGTCGCAAATTTGTGTCACCGTAATACCCAAAAAAATATTGGCTGTTATCATTTTTTTGCTATCAAAAAATTATTAGTTGTTATCATCTAGATAAATATTAGCTGTTATCAAATGAAAAAATACTAGTTGTTATCATTTTTCTTGCTGAATTCAACTGTTATCATTACAAAAAAATGACTCATCAACAAATTTTTGCTGAAATTAGTTAATTTTTTAAGTGATTGGCACAAGGTTTTGTTAAAAAAATTATACTACATTAATAAAAAAAATTAAACTGTTTTTAAAAAATAATAATTGAGAAAAACTGTTAGCCAGTTTTTTAAAACAGTTAAGAAACAATTGAATTTTGTTTTCAATAAAACAGTTTTTTCATTGCTTAAAAACAGCTTTTTTTATAAAAAAAAAAAAAAAGCAAACAAACAAAAAAGCTGTATTTTTATATTAAAAATATGAAAAATTATTTCTTAAAAACTGACACGAACCCACATCATTGCGATTGCGTGGTGCCGCTGGCGCGGTGGACCCATGTCATTTAATGAATGTGAGTCCACGCCACCAAGATACTTTACATAAAAAAATTATTTTTATTACAAAAAATTTCTATATTATTAGACTATTTTTTTTAATTCAAACTTCTATGCTGCTTAAATAAAACTATTTTAAAAAATCTTTCCTAATAATTTTTTAACAAACTATTTTTCACTTATTTTTAATAAAAAACTGTTTTTAAAAGAAATTACTTTAAAAAATTAAAAACAGTTTTTATTGAAAAAAAGGTTTCAACAATTTTTTTAACTATTTTAAAAATATTTAACATTTTTTTAACAAGTTTTAATATTTTTTTCTTATCCTTGAATGTGTCTAACATAGTGTTCAATTTGTGTATACACCTATAGGTTTCCTTCGATATTTGATTTTTCAATTCCTTGGCAGTTAATATATTATATACCACAATCACAATGGTTAACTTGTTGAGACTAGAAAGGTTGCCACAATTGTTAACCTGCAGCCCTGTTTGTAGACATAGGAGAGAGAGTGTCCTATTTTGGTTGTTGACAGAGGAGAGATCAGAGAGTATATATACTAGCGGATGCCCGTGTCCGAGGACACGACAATAAATTTTCCCTCGTGATAAAACCCAAATCATAATAACCCGCCTTTTAAAAAAAAAACATAAAAAAAATAATATTTTAAAAAAAATAAATAAAAAAATATTTATATACAAAATATTTTAATAAAAAAATAAAAAATAATAATGTGTGTATGTATGCATAAAAAAAAAATTTGACCGAAAAATAAAAACATAAAACAACAGTTTCTATCAAAATAAAAAAGGTTTTAAATGTCAACATCAATTTTTTTTCCATAAAATGACATTTGATTGGAAAAACAAAAATAATTTTTTTTATGCCGACTCATGATTTTTATGTATCGATCGCGACATTGATCATTGTCGCTGGCACCGACCCACATTCATAAGACAATAACCAATCGCAATACGTCATGTCAGCGTGTCCCAACCGATTCATATGACACGACACGATAAAAACAAAAAAAAAATATTTTTTACCAAAACATGTTTTTAACAATAAAAAATAATTTTGACAAAAGACAGATTTTTTTAATGAAAAAAACTTTTTTTAGTAAAAAAATATTTTTTAAACTGGTTTTAACACAAAAAATATATTTTAGCTAAAAACAACAATTTTACCTAAAAATAAAAAACAACCTTTATCAAAATAAAAAAAGTATTAATGTGTGAATAACCTAGTTTGAGGATCATTTTATATATATTATTTTATTATTATCATGGTTTCATATATCTTGTATGTATCATACTGACATGTCCTTTGCTTAGGTGAATCGAAGGTTTTAATAGGAAGAACGAAAATACGTTTCTCATCGGTACGTTTTTTAATTCCATGATTTATTGATTCTATTCAAAGTCTATGAATAACATGTCATGATACTTGTTTATTTAGTGAATGAAAATTTGTGTTTGATATAAACAGGAAGTTGAATATGAGTAATAGTTGGATGTTCTTGCCCGATAGGTTATCAAAAGAGTACAAGGACGGTGTTAAGTCATTTATTGAGGCGAAAAAAAATAGTTTAGATGGAAATAATAATTCCAGATGTCCATGTCGAGATTGTCAGGAAATATATATTCATGATTTACTTACTGTTGAAAAACATTTGTTGGTACGTGGCATCTCCTACAGTTTTGCAGTTCGTCATAATTTGAATGCACAAGCATCAGAAAGTTTGGAAAATGAAGAGGAAGAGGATGATTTGTTTGGAATGTTAAATGATGCATTTGAATCAAATATCTTCCCAGAGCAAGCTGAAAATGATCATGGGCCGATTAATGTAGAAAGGGATCCTTCTCGATTTAACGACTTGCTTGGTGACGTTGAAGAAGAGCTCTATCCAGGTCGTAAGAATTTCACTTCATTCCAATTCCTTGTAAAGTTGATGCATGTGAAAGTTCTTAATGGTTGGAGTAATAAATCATTTGATATGTTGGTCCAATTGTTAAAAGATGCTTTTCCCGAGGCAAGTATTCCGACCTCTCATTATAATGCGAAGAAAAGGTTGCGGGATTTGGGATTAGGTTACGAAAAAATTGATGTATGCAAATACGATTGTGCATTATTCTGGAAGGAGCATCAAAATGCAGATAAATGCCCAGTATGCGATGAACCGAGATTCATGTATAATGATAAGAAGGGGAAAAATGTCCCTCATAAGATATTACGTTATTTTCCACTAAAACCGAGGCTGCAGAGGTTATTTATGTCAAGACATACCGCTGTTGACATGAGGTGGCACAAGGAGAAACGCGTTGATAGTGAGGGTGTCTTAAGGCATCCCGCTGACGCCTTGGCATGGAAAGATTTTGATCAGCAATACCCTTGGTTTGCACAAGACCCTCGTAATGTTAGGTTAGGTCTTGCCTCAGACGGTTTTAATCCGTTTGGAAACATGAGCAACTCATATAGCATGTGGCCTGTAATACTTGTCGTCTACAATATGCAATTGTGGAAGTGTATGAAGGAACCATTTTTTATGATGACATTGCTGATTCCTGGCCCTAACGCACCCGGAAAAGACATGGATGTCTACTTAAGACCTCTTATTGATGAGTTGAAAGAGTTATGGGATGTTGGTGTGGAAACTTGGGATGCGTACAGTAAAACCTATTTTCGTTTGCATGCATCTGTGTTGTGGACTATAAATGATTTCCCCGCATATGGTACATTATCTGGTTGGAGCACAAAAGGATATAAAGCATGCCCAGTATGTAACGAGGATACGTCGTCACAACGTATAAGAAATAAGATATGTTATATGGGTCATCGACGATATTTGCCTCAAAATCATTCGTGGCGAAAAAGTAGACTATATAATGGGAAGCAAGAAATGGGAGTTGCACCAAGGAAGTTTTCTGGGGATGACATATTAGAGCAATTGAGTCGGGTGAAAATATTAAAGCCTGGTAAAAATCCAAACAATAAGGATAGGAAGAGAAAGCGTACCCCCGAGGAATTAAATTGGACAAAGAAAAGTATTTTCTTTGAGTTGGAGTACTGGGCAAAGTTGAAGTTACGACATAATCTCGACGTCATGCATATTGAAAAGAATATATGTGATAACGTTCTTGGAACATTGTTGAGTATTGAAGGTAAAAATAAAGATACAGATAAAGCTCGATTAGATCTAGCTGACATGAACATAAGGAGGGAGTTGCACATGAAAGAGAACGGTAAGAAATGGTTGAAGCCGCGTGCATCGTATACATTGTCGTCGGATGAGAAAAAGGAGTTTTGCACATTTTTGAAATCTGTTAAATTTCCTGATGGATATGCAGCCAACATATCAAGAAATGTGAGTATAAAGGATGGGAAGATATCGGGATTGAAAAGTCATGATTGCCATGTTATGTTGCAACGACTTCTTCCTGTTGGAATACGTCGGTACTTGCCCAAAGATATTTGTGCGACTTTGGTTGAGTTATCCAACTTCTTTCAACAATTATGTGCTAAGACGTTGCTTGTAAAGGACCTAGAGAAATTAGAAGAAAATATTGTTCTTATACTATGTAAACTCGAAAGGATCTTTCCTCCAGCTTTCTTTGATGTTATGATCCATTTGGCCGTGCATTTACCACCTTACTTCTATTAATGTAAGTAATACATGGTACGAGAATGATCATTTTGTGCTAGCAACACAAGTGTCTCAAGTATTTTACTTGGATGATTACAAGTTCGGACCCAATTGGAAAGTAGTACAGAAAGTGCAACACAGACATATTTGGGATGTCCCAAAAGAAGATAATGTTGATAGTACAATTGACGATGCATACCAAGAGGATGATTCTTCTGATATTCAGTGTTCTGTTCAAGAGGCAAATCTCGACGTAGTACAATTGGTTAGACCAAATGATGGCGACGATGAGATAATTATGACACCTACTTTGCTTGACAATGATGATATTTTATTTGATGATGACATTGGAGATGAAGATGACACGTTAGAAGAATATTACAGTGATGGTCAAGAAAGTCAAGCGAGCATCGATGATGACAGTGATTGATAGAAGAGCCGTAGTGTTTGCTTCCATTTTGCATATGCTTTGCTATCTCTGTTTTAATTTATTGGTATTTTGTTGGTAGTTGATTGAACCACCTGTGTTTAGCAAAGGATAAACTTCCACTTATTTATTTGCATTTCGAAAGTTTTGAGGTGTGCTTTGCGTATGTGGTTTGCTAAATTCATGAAATATATACACACATATGTTAATAACTTTTTCATGGTTTTATTTGGAATTCACATTACGAGATGAAATATACACATATGGTGTTCAAATATTACTTGCTAGAACTTTGTTGCAGTAAATTGGCATGGCACCTGGTATAGCGAGAGGATGCATTTCTAGGGAAATCAATCACTCTAGGGCACCGTCAACTGATGAAAATGGTATTGCTACCTAATATTTTTATTGTGTGCACGTATTTTTTTATTGTATCAAACAGTTTGCGTATGTAATGTATTGTGTTTTTTTCAGTAACCACTGCCCCAAAGAGAGTTCGTGGAATTGCTCGAAATTTGGCTGCTGAAAAAATATTTGCAGCAACTAGGACCAAGATTCGTGTGGACTTTGCACATGGCAGACCCTCCGGGTTTAATCGCAAGGCATTTGTTGCTGAGATTGGTGTTGTAGTGCGGAATTATGCGCCTCTACAGGCAGACAATTGGTCTGAGATAACCGATGATGAGAGGGATGAATTAGTTAATAGGCTGCTGGTATGTTCCCTCGATATTTAATCTTGTTTTATTTTAAACAGTAGCTTAATTATTCAAGTTTTAAAACCCACATTTTAAAGTGGCATCTCTCAATGGTTATGTTCATGACGAAGCGTTGGATGAAGTTGATGAATTATCTTCTTCAAGTCTTAAACATGTTTTACATTCTCATCATGTAACGATAATTTTGAGTAGTTATTATAACAAATGCAACAAACCATGAATTAAGATAGACACCACTATCCCAATTTTTCGTTATGATGCAAATATTGTTGTTTTATATACTGAAGGGAGTTTAGTGGGAATTGAACTTCCCAATTGAGATTAATATTGAGCTTTTTGTAGTGTCAAAACCTTCATGTCATCTATGTGCGATGAATTAGGATGGATCTCATTTTTTCATTTATCTCAGGCTGTGTGTTCATGTTAACATATTTGTGTATACCAATTTTGCAGACAAAATTTGATATAGACATGTCAAACCAGGTTGTTTCGAGATATGTATTCAATAGAATGTCCTCTCGATATAATGATCATCGCTACCGTCTTAAGAAACATTTCAAGAAGTTCAGTTTGGAAGAGGTGCGGGATCACCCACATCGAAAGGTTTCGTCAAAAGAAGATTGGGAGTTTCTATGCACACTTTGGAGCAGTCCGAAATTTATGGTATATGACAAATATACTTTATTTAGTTTTGTTTTCATTTTTATTCCATTAAAAGTGTCTTAAAAAGACATATGTTGTACTATTTCAGACTCGTTCACGTAAATGTGTTGAAAGTCGCAAAAAAGTTCGATTTAATCATCGGGGTGGATCAAAATCATTTGTGCAACACGCATACGAGGAGGTAATGTCGTAATTCACTACTCAAACCCTTTGGATCAGTGGTGGGTCCAAAATATAATTTCATATTTGTGATGAATGGAAAATATTTTTAATTTTTGGATAATATTTTTTTTATATAACTGTTATATGAGTTTTCTTGCTTATTTTTTATTGCAGGATGATGGTCAGATAAAAGAGACACCAAAGGGGCGTATTGACCTTTTTCATGACACACATTACAACAGTGACAGGGGGTGGATCAACACAGAGGCTGAAACTGCCTATGTAAGTATATTTATTTATTATTTCAAATATTTATGACTTTAGTTTCCCTATAACATTTCTATCACCATCTTATTTTTTTCCTTTTTTTTTATAACATTGGGTACTATTACTTATTAGATTTATATATTGTTAATATTTAGCCTAAGCTATGAAAATATATAGGAAGATACCAAAAATAAATTTGCTTATAAACATACCTAAAATGACAAATATTTTGATTGTTGGTAAATTAAGACTTTAATGGATGAGGAAGTGGGGAAAAAATTTGTTTGAACAGTACTATGTTTAATTGCGAATTCCTTTTGTCCTCTTGCCATAATATATATCGTACTTTGTATATGTTAATTTATTCTTCTAGTTTAGAGTTTGTTGGGGACCTATGATAGATGTTTGTGTGAGATTTTTTGTCTTTCTATAATTTTGGATCAACTTGTTAAAAGTCTACTAAACTTATGATATTGTGAGATTTTTATCCATCTTTATTAAAATCTGATAAACATTTTAACTTTCAAATGCAAGTGTATATCGTTTTACCAAATGTAAATTTATTAGTCTCCTATTACTTTATTCTTTCACTATAATACGTTTTTTCGTTTGTAGAATACAATGGTCGAATTGCACCATAGCAATCCAGAAATGACAGAGGCACAAGTCTGTGAGCAAGTCCTTGGAAAGAGGTCGGGGTATGTTATAGGATTTGGTTTTGGCCCCCGACCCGATACATTTGGATCACGGTACAAAGAAAATAATAATGCAGAGAATGAGGCTTTAAAATCTGAAGTATCTCGTTTGAATGACATTGTGGAGAGTCAGGGTGCAATGATTCAGAAGTTTATGGCCTTTCAGGCATGGGCGGAGGCTCATATTGGCCCAATGGATGGATCTTCTTAGATTATGAATTTTTTCCCTTAAACAACCTCTTTTAGTTTTTGTTAGTTTACTTTTGTGTTATCAAGTAGACCAAGATTTTACTTTAATTAGAGTTGAATATTTTCTTTCTCTTTTAATATGCTCTCATTTACTAACATGATTTGGCATCGAGATTAATTGATTGTTATTGTTATTTTATGATAAATCCATTAACTACGTTTATGTATCAAATTAATTTTAACATATACAGAATCTTCCACGTTGACGTAATCATATTTGTAATTTAATTTTCTTTTCGTTTAAAGAAAATATTGTGCGATGAATCATATTCATCGCTATCTCATCAAAAGAACCAACTTTAGCGATGAATAAATTACAAATAGCGACGAATATATTTGTCGACGAAGGCCAAATTAAGTGATTGAAATGATTTAGCGACAATTTTCATATATTTGTAACGACGAATTGCCACGTCGCAAAATATAATTTGCGACGAATGAATTCGTCGTAACAAACCAGTATTGTGCGATGAATCCTCTTCATCGCAAAAAATATTGTGAGATGAATCGTATTCATCGCTATCTCATCAAAAGAACCATCCTTAGCGATGAATAAATTACAAATAGCGACGAATATATTTGTCGAAAAAGGCCAAATTAAGTGATTGAAATGATTTAGCGACGATTTTAATATATTTATAACGATGAATTGACACGTCGCAAAATATCATTTGCGACGCAACTACATTTCATCGTAACAGAACTGTAGCGACTAGCTTTTTGCGACGAAAATTACGACGAATGTAGTGCGTCGCGACAAGACATTTGCGATGAACTAGAAACAAAGGCGACGCATTTAATACGTCGCAAGAAGTTATCTTCCTTGTAGTGACATAATCCATTATCGCATGCTATAAAAAGAAATATGGGGCTGAAATAAAAACACCCTATACTAATGAGAGAAAAGGTTTGAGGAGTAATCTTTACTTTATATCTTCAATCAATTCTTTGTGTTCAACTATTCTAACGACAGGGTAGGGAGAGAAAGATGGGTTTTTGTTTTGAGTGTTGATAGGGAGACCCACTTTTGGGACCCAATTTTGAAACCCACACATAAGACAAAAATGAGTACAAATTTTTAATGCACATTTTGATGCCCTGGCGGAACCCACAACAATAAGGTATAAGCTTTTAATGCAGTGGGTTTCAAAATTGGGTTTTTTTTCTGGGTCTCCCTAGATTTATTCTTTTGTTTTATAGTCTCATCAAAAGTCATAAACGAACTTACCAACTTTTATATATATATACAGAAAGGATCTCATGCATACCCAGTTTGCATACCCCCCGTGCGGAGCATTTTTTTAAAATAGTAAAAAATATAATTTCGGGCTGATTTTTTTTTTATGATTTTTAAACATTTCAGTAGGACAATGAAAAAATAATCAGCTCAAAATGAATTTTTTTGCTATTTTAAAAAAATCAGTCAAACTTTGTTAGTTTTTAAGTTGTTAAAAACTGACAAAGTTTGACCGATTTTTTTAAAATAGCAAAAAAATTCATTTTGAGTTGAATTTTTTTTTATGGTCCTATTGAAATGTTTAGAAACTATATAAAAAAAATTAGATCAAAAATATTTTTTTTACTATTTTATCAAAATTGGTCCGCGCCAGCGGTATGCAAACTGGGGTATGCATGAGAACCGCTCTCTCTCTCTCTCTCTCTCTCTCTCTCTCTCTCTCTCTCTCTCTCTCTATATATATATATATATATATATATATATATATATATATATATATATATATATATATATATAATACTACTATTGTGCAGATCAGTCCTCATTTTAAGAGTGCGGATCGAACATATGTCACTTGACGGTGAATCGAAAAAAAAAAGAGTGTGCCTATAATTTAGTCAATAATTTATAGGCTCATCGTCAGGTGACACATATCCCGTACGCACTCTTAATATGCAGACTGGTCCGTACAAGAACATTATATATATATATATATATACAAGACGGCTCGAATGCTAACTTAACTTGAGGATTTAACTTGCGGACGGATTTTTCCATATTTTTTAAAAATAGCAAAAAAAAAAATCGTTTCTGATTTTTTTCTGTGGTATTTAAACATTTCAGAGGACCCCTATAAAAAAAACTCAACTCAAAATGAATTGTTTTGCTATTTTTAAAAAATCGGTCAAATATATGTCAGTTTTTAAAGTTCTTTAAAGCTGACATATGTTTGACCGATTTTTTAAAGATAGTAAAACATTTCATTTTGAACTTATTTTTTTTACATGGATCCCCTAAAATGTTTAAATACCACAGAAAAAAATCAAGTTAAAATTTAATTTTTTGCTATTTAAAAAAAAAACGTCCGCAAGTTGCGTCCGCATATATATATATATATATATATATATATATATATATATATATATATATAATGTTTCTTTGTGGTTTAACAACTTCATCCTAAGTTAACTATCTCCCTCACAAGATGATACAATTCAACTAGACTAAGGGTTGTGACTTTATTTACTTTTTCTTCCGAGCCGCTTTCAAAATTCTGATCATTTAGTATTTTACTCTCATTGCACACAATTGCTTTTATCCTTGCATTGAATATGTTGTATGCACACGCATCTCAAATCTGGGAAAGAGACATGTTAAGTTATTATGTAAGCTTAAGTATATATTAACAATCTTTAGAATCCTAATAAAGAAAACAATTGTTCTTTGCACTCAACAAAACCCACGTTAGAGTCTCTTTTAGATGCATGTATGAACTAGGAAAATAAAAAGGAGATAGGTCTCCATTACAACCACCCTGCTGAAAAATAAAAGAACACATTGTAAGGTCTACACGTAAGAATCACTTAATTCGTCGCCTTGTCCCACTATTCCTACTAATCATTGAAGAATAACAAGCCAGTTATGATTGGTGTTTAGAATTAAAAGACGGTTTGTTAATTAGTGATTGGGGCTTTCCTACTAATCACTGAAGTGTTTTTTTTTTTGGTTGTTAACTTGGGTTTATATTTTTTTGTTTTAATTTTGAAAATGTTTTTTTTCCAAAATTAAAAAATAAAGGTTGAAACCTCTCAAATGTACCCAAATAATTTTTTATTAAAGATTTTTTTTTAAAAATGAGTTTAAAAATAAGGCGTGGCATTAACGAGTACTTTTAAAAATAAGAGAATATTTGGTAAATTAGTGTTTCAGGGACAAAATGAGTTCAAAATTCAGTATTTTTATTTTATCAAAAACAATATCTTTAGTGTTTGTTTGTCAAAAAGAAAAGTATTGAAGTGTTTTTTTTTTGCTAAAAATAATATTTTCCCTGTTTGTTTGCCAAAAATAAAAAAAAAATAGTATTTTTTTGCTAAAAATAATATTTTCTAGTGTTTGTGTACCAAATAAAATTCTGTGTTTTTTTTCAATTAATAACATTTTTAGTGCTTAATTTTCAAAAATAAAAACATTTAATGTTTTTTGACAAAACTAATATTTTCACGGTTTGTATGGGTTATATAAAAACATTTAAAAAAATGAGTTTAAAAATAAGGCGCTGGCGCTGGCGCGGACCTTTAAAAATAAAATAATATTAGGTAAATGGGTGTTTGAAGGACTAAATGCGCTAAAAATTCAATATTTTTGTTTTATCAAAAACAATATCTTTAGTGTTCGTTTATAGAAAAGAAAAGTATTAAGTTTTTTTTTTCTAAAAATAATATTTTCCCTGTTTGTTTGCCAAAAATAAAAACAAATCAGTATTTTTTTTGCTAAATATAATATTTTGTAGTGTTTGTGTGGCAAAAAAAAAATCGGTGTTTTTTTTCAATTAATAACATTTTGGGTGCTATATTTTCAAAAATAAAAATATTTAATATTTTTTGACAAAAATAATATTTTCACAGTTTGTATGGGTTAAATAAAAATATTTAAAAAATGAGTTTAAAAATAAGGCATGTCGCTGGCGCGGACCTTTAAAAATAAAAAAATATTAGGTAAATGGGTGTTTGAAAGACTAAATGCGCTAAAAATTCAATATTTTTTTATCAAAAATAATATCTTTAGTGTTTGTTTGTCAAAAATAAAAGTACTAAGTGTTTTTTTCTTGCTAAAAATAATATTTTTCTTTTTTATTTCAAAAAGTAAAAAAAATCATTATTTTTTTGCTAAAAATAATATTTTGTAGTGTTTGTGCCAAAAAAAATTCAATGTTTTTTTCAATTAATAACATTTTGAGTGCTTAATTTTCAAAAATAAAAATATTAATGTTTTTTGACAAAAATAATATTTTCACGGTTTGTTGGATTTTTTTTTTTTTTTTTAGTTACCCTTTTAAATTTTGTGAACCCTTTCTTTGAAAATATAGGTGGGAGCCCTTATTTTTTGTTTTATATGGTGGGTATGGTTTGTGGGTATGGCTTGTGGGTACGTTTAGTTTTATCCGAAACCGAAACCGAAACCAAAACGACACTAGCGGCATTTTTAACAGTAGTGTAATCATTGTTTGAAGAATACAACATGCATTCGAGGATACATTGGTAATAAAAAGATGAGTTATTTTGATATTACCACCCATTTAGTTTATATTATTAGAGTTTGTTCACTATTTTGTTTTGTTTTATCTTTTGTCATTTAAATTACATTTATTCTACATTATTAAATGTCCAATTCACTTATTATTAGTTTATTATTTTTTCTTTTAAATAAGAAACTATTTTTTTGTCTCATTTTTATTTTTATAAACTATGTTTTTGCTCTTTTTAATCCAAAATTATTTATTAAAGAAAACAAAAATCTGTTTTTTGCAAGGTTCTAAAAAACGCGGGGCGTGATCGAGGCGTGGAGGCTAAGCCTTAAGCCTTAGAAACCTAGGCGGGCCTTGGCGTAAAAAGGCGTGAAAAGGCGTTTAGGCCTTTTTAATATATTCTAATATTTTTTAACCATAACAAGGCTATTAAAATACTAAAATTGTACATATCATAAAAATATGTCTGAATATTTGCAAATAAAAATACTATTTGATTATTTTGGATGAGATAATGGTCCGGTTTGCAAAAAAATCTTTAAAAGGCGATATCGTTTCACTAAATTATTGTTGTTTTTAGAGAAAAAGTACGCCTTAAGGGTTTTACCAAGCATAAGGCGTCAAAATCTTAAGGCGGGGCGTTTCTCCCAAGCCTCAAGCCTAGGCGGGTTTTTTAGAACAGTGATTTTTTGTTTTTTGTTCCAATTTTTATCTATGAAAAAAATAATGAAATTTTTTTTGTTCTCTTTTTTGTCCCATTTAATTTTATTAAAACAAACAAAAACTATTTTTGTTATCTCTTTCGTCTTTGTTTTTATTTGTTAAAAAAATAGATTTTTTTGTTCTTTTTTTTTGTCTCAATTTTATCCACTAACGAAAAAATAACTGTTTTTGGTTCTCTTTTTTTTTTCCAATTTTTATTTATGACAAAAAACTAAAAAAATGTTTATTGTCCCAGTTTCCATGTGTTAAGAAGAAACTAAAAATTATTTATTGTTCTCCTTTTTATTCTATTCTTATTTATTCAAAAAATAGAAAGTGTATTTTTAGTCATAGTTTTTCTTTTCTAAAAAATATTGTTTCTTTTTTGTCCAAATTTTTATATAGTAAAAAGAAACAAAAAACTCTTTATTATTCATCCAAGTTTTTATTTATTGCAAAAATAAAAATAAATTTTATTTGTTCTTTTTTTTGTCACAGTTTATTTTTTCTCACAAAAAAATAATGTTTTTATTGTTTTTTTTCCTAGTTTCTATTTATAAGAAAAATATTTTTTTATTCTTTTTTCATCCCAGTTTTTATCTATTAGAAATAGAAAAAATATTGCGTTGTTTTCTTTCCCAATTCTTATTTACTAAAAAAGGGCTATTTTAATAAGTAAAATCTGGGACAAAAAAATGTTTTTTAAATAAAGATATTAAGGATAAAAAGCTTTAAAAAATGTTGTTTTAATAAAATCAACAAGAACAATAAAGAGAACAAAAAAAAATAGATTTTTGAATTTTTTTCATAGAAAAATAGGGGGACACAAAAAGAAGAAAAGATATATTTTTTCTTAAATAAAATTAGGGCGAAAAAGGAAACACAAAATATTTTTTAAAGAACCAAATAAAACTGAGACAAAAAAAATTGCTTCTTATTTAAAACTAAAAATAAATTGTGACACCCCGACTAATTAAATACCGGGTAGCTACTCCTTTATTAAATTAATACAAAATGCCAAGTTGGTTCAGTTAATAGCATCATTGTCGAAAACATTTTTAAAGATTACTAACCACCTAGTATTTAAAAAGTAAGATGTCAAATTTTAATTTAAGTCTGATTAACATACAGTGCAAGAATAATGAAAGAATAACATAACCATTCACCATAATGAAGAAATAGAATAACCAATAAATAATACTAAGTCCGGAGGAAAACTCCTCACAACAATCCCATCACTGAAATGAATAAAACAAAGTATTCTGAATTAATTACATGCCAAATAGTCTGAAAATCTGAAATAGGAAATGTCTCTACTAGAAATGGGCAACATGCCCTACAACTGATGAATCCTGAATATGGAGTCAAGATGAAAGAAGAGTCTACTAGCAAGGTCCTGTAACTTCCACAAACAGCTACAGCTCGTCACCTGAATGAGAATCCTAAGCATGGTGTCCTTATGGCTGGGCACCTAAAATGATTTTTACAAAAAGTAAATTTGAAAGCAAACGGGTCAGAGCCCGAATGTGGAGAGTATTTAAAAATAGCAAGTGCTTTAATAACATTAAAACAATGAATGCAAAATACATGTTAGGACGTGCACTCACATGAAATACTCACCTCTCGACTAATTGTGCACTCCTAACGTATAGCACCCATCTAAGTGATATTCACCTCTAACTAAACTGACATGAAGTCTAACCTTTCTACTCGGTTCCCATTATACATTCTAACGTTATCAATTTAATAGAGGTTTTACTAAAATTCGGGTTCTCAAATATTAGCCATACAATACAATACAGGTTGTCACTTTATATTTTCTCAAAGCGTTTCCGTATTTACACACAATACCACATGAAAGTTCTCATTAATTAAGTGTATATTATTCACGTCATAAATATACAATACAAGCACCCCGAGTCTAAGCTGTGGTGCACATATACTCTGCTATCAATCCCGGTACATCACGTACATAAGGATCACGCATTCCGAATCTCTCAGGAATTGTTCTCAGATAACAACAATCACAAACAATGGAGGCGAACACAGTCACATCACATGGGTCACGCACATACCTATGCTCCCACGATCAGCAGACTTATTAACAACCCAATAAGTCCTTCTTTGACCTATGTTCTCGAGGTACCAATCTAAATCCCCCCCGTAGGCACACAAGGATAGATGGCCCTAAGCGAACGCAAACCTCCCGTGATAGCAAGTATGATAGGTATGTCATACACATAAAATCATATACATATACTAAGTATGTACACATCTTAGTAATCACCATAATTTATTTGTGGTACACTTCTCATTCTCATACCAACTTATAATGTTACACAATTTATATGTTCCCGGTTAATTCAATTATTTAGGCCGTCAATAATTCTCGCATCGTAATAGACACTCACGTCCTAATTCATAATTTCCCTTTGGTTCAAACTACACTCCCAGGTTTTACTCCTCATTATATCCCAAATATCCCAAATATATCAATTAATCATCAAGGAAGTGTCATCTCTACATATAAACAAGGTTACGGGACACTCGGGATCAAAACAGGCTAAAAAGCCTAAACTGTCAGCTCGTTAGAAGTCTCGTTCGAACGAGGCTGTTCGAACGAGAGTTCGTTCGAACGAAGTGGGCTTTCTAACGAGATCTCGTTCGAACGAAAGGCATCGAACGAACATCACCCTCGTTAGAAGTCAAAGGTCAACTCGTTAGAAGCTCGTTCGAACGAGCTCGTTCGAACGACCTGGGCAGGTCTTCTAACGAGAGGCCAGTTTCGAGCCCAGATTTTCCTATTTCGTTTTTCCAACTTTTCTTCCTCTCTAATCTCATCTAAACATCAATCCAACAATTGTTCAAGGTTTCTAATCGTCCCTAAACATACTTAGGTCACATACTAACATGTTTTGTGGGGTTAATTCATTCTAAACATCATCCAAATATCAAATCTATACATTTTTCCCCAATTTCAAGAACATGAACCCTAGAAATTCTTAAATCTCCAATGAGCCTAATTAAATCCATTTTTGTTTCATCCAAAATATATTATCATCAGATTAATCACCTACATACAATTCTACATGCAATTCCTCATCAAAATACAAGTTTTCAATTCCAATTTAATGGGTTTTCATCAATCTCCCAAAAACAATACAATTTTATCAATTTCCTACGCATGGAAGAAGTATTCTCTGCAACTAATGAAATTAAACCACTTGCCTTATGTATATCTCTGATTTTGATGTCGAATTGATGAATGATTCTCTCTCTCTCTGCAGAATTCTCCTCTCTCTCTCTCTACAAGTCTTCTTCTCCAAGGTGACAATGGTGGCTAGGGTTTGCCTTAGGAAACTTTTTGGAACTAATTCCAATAACCCCCGTAGCCCATTAGGTTATTAGTGGGTTTAGTGGGTAATTACCAAATCAGATTTTTAATTCCTAATTTTCGTTGGTTTTAATTCTCAAAAATTCAAAATTACTAAACTACCCTTTTACGTTGCCGGTATGGCCTAAAAATGCTCCGGAACTCAAACTAAACCCCCGGCTAGTGTTTTCTGACTATTTCGACCCTTCCGGACGCGTTGGTGCACTCAAAATGACCATACAGTTAATGGAATTTAAATTCACTTTTATAATTAAAATAATTATATTCCTGACGCGACTGTCACACGCGTCTCAATAAAGTTTCCAAATTGCCGTATTTCAATCTCACGACAATTTCATAATTCAATGTTCATATATAGCCATATATACTCATTATAATCAAATACCAACTCACATCTCGTTAGTATGTTATCCGGATTAATTTCCAATTAATTCACATTTAATTTAATTAATCCCAAAAATAAATATCACAAAAATACGGGGTATTACATACTTCCCCCCTAATAACTGAATTTCGTCCCGAAATTTGGAACTAGAAAGTACCTGGTAGAAATAACTGTGGATAACGTTCGCACATCTCATCCTCGCGCTCCCATGTGGACTCCTCGACATTGTGATGTCGCCACTGAACACGTACTAAAGGAACTATCTTTGATCGCAGTTTCCTCTCACTTCGGTCCAAAATAGCAATCGGCCCCTCCTCGTAGGAGCTATCAGGCTGGAGATCGATGTCCTCCAAAGCAATGTGAGTATGAGCCAAATTGTCTCTAAGATATTTCCTTAGCGAGAAAATATGAAACACGTCGTGAATCCGATGCAAATGCTCCGATAATCCAAGTCTATACGCAACCGGTCCAATCCGCTCAATAATAGGAAATGGCCCCACATATCTCGGTGCCAACTTCCCCTTCTTCCCGAATCGCATAATCCCCTTCATAGGAGATACTCTGAGTAAAACCTGGTCTCCCACTTCAAATTCCCTAAAGTACCTCTTCGCATCAGCATAGCTCTTCTGCCGGTCTTAAGCTACCCGAATGCGACTCCGTATCAGCTCTATCCTTGCCGAAGTATCCTGAATCACTTCCGACCCAAGTAGTTTGTTGTCCCCCACCTCCAACCAACATGCTGGGTAACGACAAGTTCTACCGTACAACGCCTCAAATGGAGCCATGTCAATGGTGAACTGGTAGGAGTTGTTGTAAGCAAAATCCACCAGTGGAAGATACTGCTCCCATCCACCCCCAAAATCAATTATGCACATACGCAGCATGTCCTCCAACATCTGGTTTGTACGCTCGGTTTGTCCATCGGTCTGCGGATGATAAGCTGTACTCAACCGCAATTCCGTGCCCATGGCCTCCTGAAAACTCTCCCAAAACCGTGAGACAAATATCTTGTCTCTGTCAGACACGATATTTAGGGGCACACCGTGAAGTCTCACTATCTCTGCAATAAAGAGCTGGGCATACTGTCCCGTAGTGTAGTCGGTCTTTACGGGTAGAAAATGAGCGACTTTGGACAACCTGTCCACAATTACCCAAACGGAGTCGTGACCCCTCTGAGACGTAGGCAACCCCGTGATAAAATCCATGGATATGCTCTCCCACATCCACATCGGGACCTCCAATGGCTGTAGAAGTCCTGTCGGTCTCTGATGGTCCACTTTTACCAGCTGACACGTGGCGCATTTAGAAACAAACATGACAATATCTCTCTTCATACCGCTCCACCAATACTGTCGTCTCTTGTCTTGGTACATTTTATCCCCTCCGGGATGTACCGCGAACCGTGAGCCGTGCGACTCTGCCATCACCTCATGTCGCAATTTCTCCCCTTCCGAAACTACCAATCTCCCATTGAAGCGTAATCCCCTGTCTGAACCAACAGTATAGGACCCGGCTCCCTCTGCTAGTAATCGAACTATCTGCTCCTGACAGAACGAGTCATTTGCCTGTGCCTGTGCCTTTACCACCTTCGTGACAATCTGCGGTGTAACAGTTATCACAGACATGAACGATCGGGCCACTGCTTCCTGGTGTCCCAACTCCTTCCATTTGGCTTTCCACACCCCTGCCACCTCATCTACTGGCCTACGGCTCAACGCGTCTGCTACCACGTTAGCCTTCCCCGGGTGATATTGGATATCAAACTGATAGTCCTTCACAAACTCAATCCACCTTCACTGCCGCATATTCAACTCCTTCTGTGTGAATAGGTACTGTAGAGACTTGTGGTCCGTGAACAATCGAAACTTCTCCCCCAAAAGGTAATGTCTCCAAATCCGTAGGGCAAATACCACTGCCGCTAACTCCAAATCATGAGTGAGGTAATTCTTTTCGTGAGGCTTAAGCTTACGGGAAGAATAAGCTATGGCCTGACTCTCCTGCTGCAATACACCTCCAAGTCCTTGTAAGGACGCATCGGTGTAAACCAGATACTCAACTCCCGGTCTCGGCAATGCTAACACAGGTGCTGAGGTCAACTTGTCCTCCAACTCATCAAATGCCAACTGACAGGCATCACTCCAAATGAACGGCACACCTTTACGAGTCAGATGTGTCAAAGGACCTGCTATCTTGGAGAAACCCCGAATAAACCTCCTGTAGTATCCTGCTAGTCCCAAGAAACGACGAATCTCAGTCGGTGTCGTGGGCTGTCCCCACTCCCTCACCGCGGATACCTTCCCCGGATCAACAGATATTCCCCGGTCGAAAATAATGTGTCCCAAAAACTGAACCTCCTTCAGCCAAGACCCGCACTTCTCAAACTTTGCATACAGTTCGTTCTGACGTAGCGTCTGCAAAACTTACCTCAAATGCTCGGCGTGCTCCTCCTCTGTCTGGGAGTAAACCAGAATATCATCAATGAAGACAATGACGAACTGATCAAGGAACTCTCTGAACACCCTATTCATCAAATCCATAAACACGGCTGGAGCGTTGGTCAAGCCAAAAGGCATAACCCGAAACTCGTAGGAACCATATCTCGTTAAAAACGCGGTCTTCGAGACATCCTCTTCCTGATACGCAACTGATGGTATCCCGATCGCAAATTAATCTTCGAGAAGAAAGAAGCTCCTCTCAACTGCTCAAATAGGTCATCGATTCGAGGCAAAGGATACTTATTCCGTATCGTGACCTTGTTCAACTCCCGGTAGTCCACACACAATATCAGTGAACCATCTCTCTTCTTCACAAACAAAACTGGAGCGCCCCAAGGTGAGGTACTCCTGCGGATAAAGCCCTGACCTAACAGCTGCTCTATCTGATCTCATAGCTCTCGCATCTCTGCCGGAGCCATACGGTACGGTGCGCGTGCTATAGGTCTCGTATCTGGCAATAAGTCTATGAAAAAGTCTATCTCTCGACTGGGGGGTAGGCCTGGTATCTCCTGAAACACATCGGAATACTCCCTGACAACTGGGATCAAATCTAAAGGTATCACGACCTCATTAGAGGTATCCTCCTCTATGTAATACAAATGAGCGGTCGAGCCTCCCTCTGGGCGAGGCATCGCCACTACAAACATCTCTTGCCGCGGAATGGCAAAAACAATGCTCCCACCGAAGCAATCAATCATGGCTCTATGAGCTGCGAGCCAATCCATACTGATAATCACATCGTGCACATGCATATCTAATGCCAACATGTCTGTAGGTAATACCAAACTACCAATCTCTACCCCCACTCCCCGGCATATAAAGAAAATAAGTGACCCACTCCCCAATGGTGAGTCTACACACGTCACTGTGCTCTCTGATGTGGCTAACAACCCTAAGGCCTTCGCAAAATGTGTAGCTATAAAACAATGTGTTGCCCCCGTATCAAACAAAACTCGACCCATAGTACCATGGATAGGAAACATACCCTCAATCGCGGGTGGTGCCTGTGGAGCTGCTTCCTGGTGAACGTTATAGACACGTCCATACTGTAACTGCCCCTGCTGCACTGGAGCTGCTGGAATGGCTGGCAGGGCTGGCACCTGGGCTGGAGCTGGGAGGGCAGGTGGAAAAAGTGGCCTCTGTGGCTCATTTCGGGCTCCCTGCTGCTGTGGGGCCCTCTCGGCCTCTGGGAAATCCTGACGCTTATGGCCATGCTTGCCGCACACAAAACACCGTCCTTTGAAATTGCCTCCCCTCTGTCCCTGCTGACCACGACCCTGCTGGCCGTTACCTTCACGCCACTGGCCCTGTTGGCCCTGATGTGTACGCTGTTGGCCCTGCTGGCCCTGATGCTGACCCTGCTGTCGATGTTGGCCCTGCTGGCCCTGCTGATTAGGCTGGCCCTGCTAGCCCTGCCTATAACCCCCATATCCCTGCCTAGAATCACCTGAACGGAATCGCTTAGCAGGGTCCCCCTGATGGGAACTCTGCTCGTGCTGACGAGTTTGTCCATGAGATGGTGCTCCACTAGCACCATTACCCCCGGTCCTGCCCTGCTGGCTGGACTCTCCTGCTCTCTTGCTTCCCTGAAGATGGAAGCGGTGATCCTGGCAATGTAGCAATGCGGCATTGAGTACATCAGTGAAAGTACTCAGGGATAAGTTCCCAATAAGGTGCTGACGGATCCTCCAAGCTAACTCGTCGACAAACAACATAATCTTCTTGCTCTCAGTAGGTGCCTCATCTGACACAATAGTGAGAAGTCTCGTAAACTCCTCCTCATACTCTGCTACAGTCAGATTCTCCTGCTTCAGGTTCAGCAATTTTCGCCTCATCTCAGTCTGCACTGCGGGTGGAAAGTACTTGCAGTCGAACCGCTCCCAGAACATCTGAATAGGGATCGTGTCCCTCTCCTCCAAAGTGGTAGTGGACTCCCACCACTGCAACGCGGCTCCCACCAGCTTAAAGGAAGCCAATAACTGCTTTTGCACATCGGTGCACTCATACATACGGAGATGCCGCTGGATGTCTTTCTTCCATTGGCTAACTGCGACAATATCGGAGCTACCAGAGAACTCAGGGGGATGCGCCTTCTGAAAAGCATCCCTCACCCTCTCCCATGCAGAGGGAAACTGTGCTGGTATCGGCGCCACTGCCTGAACCTGGGGTGGAGCCTGCTGTATCACCGCTATCGCGGCATTCACCGCCTGAGCAATAATGGCGGCTACTTCGTTGGCATTCATAGTACCCTGTGCCGGAGCTGCTGGCTGCTCGGCCTGGGCACGTCTATCCTTCGGAGCACGTCTCGGAGGCATCTGAAACGTGAAAAAGTTTATAAGTTCGCAGTTATAAACATAAAATAGCTGAAGAACGTAGCATAAACAAAAGAATACAACAGTCCTAAAATATAGGGCTCTACATCAAAGAAAGCTCAGTGGATACATAATAAGCCGTACAGATCCTAAACGACACTAGAACCTGATGCTCTGATACCACCTGTGACACCCCGACTAATTAAATACCGGGTAGCTACTCCTTTATTAAATTAATACAAAATGCCAAGTTGGTTCAGTTAATAGCATCACTGTCGAAAACATTTTTAAAGATTACTAACCACCTAATATTTAAAAAAGTAAGATGTCAAATTTTAATTTAAGTCTGATTAACATACAGTGCAAGAATAATGAAAGAATAACATAACCATTCACCATAATGAAGAAATAGAATAACCAATAAATAATACTAAGTCCGGAGGAAAACTCCTCACAACAATCCCATCACTGAAATGAATAAAACGAAGTATTCTGAATTAATTACATGCCAAATAGTCTGAAAATCTGAAATAGGAAATGTCTCTACTAGAAATGGGCAACATGCCCTACAACTGATGAATCCTGAATATTGAGTCAAGATGAAAGAAGAGTCTACTAGCAAGGTCCTGTAACTTCCACAAACAGCTACAGCTCGTCACCTGAATGAGAATCCTAAGCATGGTGTCCTTGTGGCTGGGCACCTAAAATGATTTTTACAAAAAGTAGATTTGAAAGCAAACGGGTCAGAGCCCGAATGTGGAGAGTATTTAAAAATAGCAAGTGCTTTAATAACATTAAAACAACGAATGCAAAATACATGTTAGGACGTGCACTCACATGAAATACTCACCTCTCGACTAATTGTGCACTCCTAACGTATAGCACCCATCTAAGTGATATTCACCTCTAACTAAACTGACATGAAGCCTAACCTTTCTACTCGGTTCCCATTATACATTCTAACGTTATCAATTTAATAGAGGTTTTACTAAAATTCGGGTTCTCAAATATTAGCCATACAATACAATACAGGTTGTCACTTTATATTTTCTCAAAGCGTTTCCGTATTTACACACAATACCACATGAAAGTTCTCATTAATTAAGTGTATATTATTCACGCCATAAATATACAATACAAGCACCCCGAGTCTAAGCTGTGGTGAACACATACTCTGCTATCAATCCCGGTACATCACGTACATAAGGATCACGCATTCCGAATCTCTCAGGAATCGTTCTCAGATAACAACAATCACAAACAATGGAGGCGAACACAGTCACATCACATGGGTCACGCACATACCTACGCTCCCATGATCAGCAGACTTATTAACAACCCAATAAGTCCTTCTTTGACCTATGTTCTCGAGGTACCAATCTAAATCCCCCCCGTAGGCACACAAGGATAGATGGCCCTAAGCGAACGCAAACCTCCCGTGATAGCAAGTATGGTAGGTATGTCATACACATAAAATCATATACATATACTAAGTATGTACACATCTTAGTAATCACCATAATTTATTTGTGGTACACTTCTCATTCTCATACCAACTTATAATGTTACACAATTTATATGTTCCCGGTTAATTCAATTATTTAGGCCGTCAATAATTCTCGCATCGTAATAGACACTCACGTCCTAATTCATAATTTCCCTTTGGTTCAAACTACACTCCTAGGTTTTACTCCTCATTATATCCCAAATATCCCAAATATATCAATTAATCATCAAGAAAGTGTTATCTCTACATATAAACAAGGTTACGGGACACTCGGGATCAAAACAGGCTAAAAAGCCTAAACTGTCAGCTCGTTAGAAGTCTCGTTCGAACGAGAGTTCGTCCGAACGAAGTGGGATTTCTAACGAGATCACGTTCGAACAAAAGGCATCGAATGAACATCCCCCTCGTTAGAAGTCAAAGGTCAACTCGTTAGAAGCTCGTTCGAACGAGCTCGTTCGAACGACCTGGGCAGGTCTTCTAACGAGAGGCCAGTTTCGAGCCCAGATTTTCCTATTTCGTTTTTCCAACTTTTCTTCCTCTCTAATCTCATCTAAACATCAATCCAACAATTGTTCAAGGTTTCTAATCGTCCCTAAACATACTTAGGTCACATACTAACGTGTTTTGTGTGGTTAATTCATTCTAAACATCATCCAAATATCAAATCTATACATTTTTCCCCAATTTCAAGAACATGAACCCTAGAAATTCTTAAATCTCCAATGAGCCTAATTAAATCCGTTTTTGTTTCATCCAAAATATATTATCATCAGATTAATCACCTACATACAATTCTACATGCAATTCCTCATCAAAATACAAGTTTCTAATTCCAATTTAATGGGTTTTCATCAATCTCCCAAAAACAATACAATTTTATCAATTTCCTACGCATGGAAGAAGTATTCTCTGCAACTAATGAAATTAAACCACTTGCCTTATGTATATCTCTGATTTTGATGTCGAATTGATGAATGATTCTCTCTCTCTCTGCAGAATTCTCCTCTCTCTCTCTCTACAAGTCTTCTTCTCCAAGGTGACAATGGTGGCTAGGGTTTGCCTTAGGAAACTTTTTGGAACTAATTCCAATAACCCCCGTAGCCCATTAGGTTATTAGTGGGTTTAGTGGGTAATTACCAAATCAGATTTTTAATTCCTAATTTTCGTTGGTTTTAATTCCCAAAAATTCAAAATTACTAAACTACCCTTTTACGTTGCCGGTATGGCCTAAAAATGCCCCGGGACTCAAACTAAACCCCCGGCTAGTGTTTTCTGACTATTTCGACCCTTCCGGACGCGTTGGCGCACTCAAAATGACCATACGGTTAATGGAATTTAAATCCACTTTTATAATTAAAATAATTATATTCCTGACGCGACTGTCACACGCGTCTCAATAAAGTTTCCAAATTGTCGTATTTCAATCTCACGACAATTTCATAATTCATTGTTCATATATAGCCATATATACTCATTATAATCAAATACCCACTCACATCTCGTTAATATGTTATCCGGATTAATTTCCAATTAATTCACATTTAATTTAATTAATCCCAAAAATAAATATCACAAAAATACGGGGTATTACATAAATGTTTTGTTTTTACTTATTAAGAAAGAACAAAAAAATATTTTTTATTTATATAAAAAGGGTTTAATAAAATACGTAATTTAATTAATACATTAAGTTAATAGAGTTTTTAAAGTAAATAAAGAAAATAATAAGTGGATTGGCCTTTTAATAATGTAAAATAGTGGTAGTTTGGACTTTTGTAAGAAATATAATCCTGTGATAAGTCAATTAATAAGTTCCATCCGTTTTTAGTGGTAAATTTAAAACAAAAAAAAATAGTGGGCAAAGTCTAACAATGAAAAATAAATGGTTGGTAAAATTAAAATACCCCTTAAACGATTCGTATATGATATAAAATTAATAAAATAAAATTGTTGTTATGGAGAGACTTGACTCCATATTTTCTCTCTCTAATTCCTAATATCTCTCCCTACTTTTCCTCTCTTCTCCTTTTTTCAAGAGATCACTACTCCACTTTAGTGCTACAGATATAAAAATTTGTATGAGGTTTTGGGTTATTTCATGCTTATCCTCTACTTTTATAATTTAAATGGATTACCCCTTTTTTTCTTAAAAAAAAAATGCATTCTAGCTGCGCTCTTCAACTACCGTTTGGCAAGTTATTAACTTTAACATTTGACCTTGTTACTTTTAAAGTTTTTTAATCATAAAGATAAAACTTTGATGAATAAATAAAAAATGGAAAGTTTAATGAATAGTAAATAAATGGGTTAATTACTTTGTCTCAATTTTATCTATTGACGGAAAAAATAACTGTGTTTGTTCACTTTTTCTTTTCAGTTTTTATTTATTAAAAAAAATGTTTTATATCCCATCTTCCAATTGTTAAGAAGAAACTAAAAATTATTAATTGTTCTCTTTTTTTTATCCCAATTCTTATTTATTCAAAAAACAAAAAGTGATTTTTTTTTTGCCAAGTTTTTCTTTACTAAAATTATTGTTTCTTTTTTGTCCAAATTTTTATATGTTAAAAATAAACTAAAAACTCATTATTATTCGTCCAAGTTTTTATTATTGAAAAAATAAAATAAAATTTTATTTGTTCTTTTTTTGTCACAGTTTATGTTATTACAAAAAAAATATTGTTTTTATTGTTCTTTTTTTGTACTAGTTTCTATTTATAAAAAAATTCTTTTTTCGTTCCAATTTTTATCTATTAGAAAAACTAAAAAAAAATTGTTGTTTTTTTCCCAATTCTTATTTACTAAGAAAGTGTTATTTTAATAAGTAAAAACTGGGACAAAAAAAATTGTTTTTTTAATAAATAAAATAAGGACGAAAAAGATTACAAAAAACATTTTGATTGCTTTAATAAAATAAACAAGAACAATAAAGCGAACAAAAAAAAATAGATTTTTACATTTTTTCAGAGAAAAAAAAAAGGGACAAAAAAATAAAATTGATTATTCAATCAAATTGGGCCGAAAAGGAAACAAATAAATATTTTTTTAAAAACCATATAAATTTGAGAGAGAAAAAATGCTCCTAATTTAAAACTAAAAAATATGTTTTGTTTTTACTTATTAAGAACAACAAAAACCTGTTTTTTGTTTATTAAAAAAGGTTTAATTAAATGCCTAATTTAATTAATACATTAAGTTAATAGAGTGTTTTAAGTAAATTAAAAAAATAATAAGGGGATTGGCCTTTTAATAATGTAAAATAAGGGCAGTTTGGACTTTTGTAGGAAAGATAACCGTGTGATCAGTCAATTAATAATTTCCATCCTTTTTTAGTGGTAAAATTTAAAACAAAAAAGATAGTGGGCAAAGTCTAATAATGAAAATTAAATGGTTGATAAAATAAGATACCCCTAAAAAGATTAGTATATGATATAAAATTAAGTGTAAAGTATTCCAATAGTCACTTACCTTTCTATTGGTTTCAATTTAGTCCATTACCTTCTTATGGTCTCAATTTAAACCCTCACCTTTCGAATTTATTCAATTTCATCCCCAACCTTTCATTTTGTCTCAATTTAGTCAATCTGTTAAATATTTTGGATAAAATTGACTATTTTATCCCTCTTTATTGAAAAATAATATAATGAATGTTATAAATTTGAAAAATAAGCTATTTTATTACTTTTTGGGGATAAAAAATAGTTGTTTATCCTAAAATAATAAAAAAATAGTTTTTATTTTTATTCTATCCCAGTTGTTTTTAATTTTTCAAAAAAAAAACTTTAATTATAATTTTAATAGTCAACATAGTTTTTTTTATTTATAAAAAACTCTTTTTTTAATTTTAATTAAAAATGTAAAATTTGATGTTTTAGATTCATAATTGATTAATGTCGTTGGCGCGGACCCGCATCACATGAAAATTTTCATTTATCAATTATATTACATAGATAGAGAGAAAATTGATGTCTTAGATTCGCGATTGGTTAGTTCGCTTGATCACTCCACATTCATTAAAATAAATGGCTTGACTACACTGGTTCATTCTAAAACCCCTTATTTTAATGAATGTGGGTCCGATCCAGCGAACTAACCAATCGCGAATCGAAAACATCAATTTTCCCCCTATCTATGTAATATAATTGATAAATAAAGATTTGCATGTGATGTGGGTCCGTGTCAGCGGCACTAATCAATTGTGAATCTAAAACATCAAATTTTACATTTTAATTAAAATTAAAAAAAAAGAGTTTTTTTATAAATAAAAAAAACTATGTTGACTATTAAAATTATAATTCAAGTTTTTTTTTTGAAAAATTAAAAACACCTGGGATAGAATAAAAATAAAAACTATTTTTTTATTATTCTCGGATAAAAAACTATTTTTTATCCCCAAATAATAATAAAATAGCTTATTTTTCAAATTTTATAACATTCATTATATTATTTTTCAATAAAGATGAGTAAAATAGTCAATTGTATCCAAATAGTGAACGTATGGACTAAATTGAAACCAAATGAAAGGTTAAGGATGAAATTGAAACAAAAAAAAGGACAGGGATGAAATTGAACCAATTTAAAAGGTAAGGGATTAAATTGAGACAATAAAAATCACTGTTCTAAAAAACCCGCCTAGGCTCCGCCTAGGCTTAAGGCTTGGGCGAAACGCCTCGCCTTAAGTTTTTCACGCCTTATGCTTAGTAAAACCCTTAAGGCGCACTTTTTTCTAAAAACAACAATGTTTTAGTGAAACGATATCGCCTTTTAAAGAATTTTTTAACTAACCGAACCATTATTCCATCCAAAATAATCAAATAGTATTTTAATTTTTATATATTCAGACATATTTTTAAGATATGTACAATTTTAGTATTTTAATAGCCTTGTTATGGTGTAAAAATATTAAAATATATTAAGAAGGCCTAAACGCCTTTCACGCCTTCTTACGCTTAAACCCGCTTAGGCTTCTAAGGCTTAAGGCTTGACCTCCACGCCTCGATCATGCTCCGCGTTTTTTAGAACCTTGATAAAAATATAAGGGACTAAATTGAAATCAATAAAAAGGTAAGGGACTATTGGGGTACTTTATTCTAAAATTAATAAAACAAAATTGTTCGTACAGAGAGACTTGACTCCCTAATTTCTCTTTCGAATTCCTAATATCTCTCCCCACTTTCCCTCTTTTCTCCTTTTTTCAAGAGATCAATACTCCACCGTAGTGCTAGAGAGATAAAAATTTGTATAAATTTTTTGGGTTATTTCGGGCTTACCCTCTACTTATATAATTTAAATGGATTACACCTATTTTTCTTAACAAAAAATTGCATTCTAGATGCACTCCTCAACTAACATTTGCAAGTTATAAACTTTAACATTTGATCGAATTACTTTGAAAAGTTCTTATTTTTAATCATACAAATATAACTTTGATAAAGAATTAAAAAAAAAATAGTTAGTTTAGTGAATATAAAAAAAAGGTTAATTACTCCCCCCCCCCCCCCCCCCCCCCTCCTCCTCTCCCCTCACCACCTAAACTTTCAGTTTTTGTGCGTAACCCCCTGAACTTTCAAAACGACTTTTAGTAATTCCTACCGTAGATATCGTTAATTTTTAACAGAAAAGTGGGTTATGTACTGTGACACCCCGCCTAATTAAATACCTGGCGATCACTCCTTTATTAAATTAAATCAAGGTGAACAGTTGGTCCATTCTTAGCATCACTGTCGAAAAATAATTTTTTTCAATTTAACACCCTAATTAATTAAGCTAAGTGTCAAAACCATTTTCATACATACTATTCAAATTTTATTTAAAGAAAAATCATTTATTTTATTAACAACATTCAATAAGTAAGAATCACACCACATTAAACTCTGCAACATAATCTAATTAATTTAATACATTCGTCAATCGAATGTCAACATACGAAATCTAAAGTCACACATCCAAACTGAATAAATTCCATAGTAACAATACTGGAAATAACTGAAATACAAAAGTTCAATAACAACGGAATAATGGAAAGAGCTACACATGCCCCAACTAAATGGAAGTACTAAGAGTGGATCCGAATGAACGAAGTCGTCTAATCAAGAGACCTGCAACTCCCACCTAAGCTGCAGTGCGTTCCTTCCAAGAGATCCTAAGCAAGACGCCCCTCTGGCTGGGCACCTGTGATACATACATATATATACAAGAGAGAGAGAGAGAAAAAAGAAACGGGCCAGAGCCCGATAGTGTGTATGATTTAAAAATTCGTTTAGCAAGTATTTAAATTGATACAGGCCAATGCAACAACATATTAGTTCGACACTCTCTTGAGAAATTCTCAACTCTCTTCTAGTGTGCACGCCTATCGTACTAACCTTCCCAACGGATTATTTCGTCATATAACACCTTATCTCTCCCCATTGATTTAACTTATCTTAAGTTATTCGAAAGATTTAAAACTGAATAATACTGTTGTTTGAAAAGGTTTCACTAGTATCCAAAATTCTCAATTTAACTTGATTAATTTATAAAGTTTCCAGTGTCATATTATACTTTCTCAACGCAAGTATTTCAATTTGAGTTATCAGCCATGTCCTACATATCAAATCACAGTAGGCAGTTCCAGATTTCAGAATTTCACATATATATATATATATATATATATATATATATATATATATATAGAGAGAGAGAGAGAGAGAGGCAGGCTCCTGTGCACACTAAGTTTGCACATTACCTTTTAAAAGTGTGCAAACTTAGTGCTGGCGCACACCAATTTTTTTATGTGATATTTTAACATTTCAACGGACTCACATAAAAAAAATCATCTCAAAAAAACTTTTTTTGCTATTTTTAAAAAATCGGTCAAACTTTCGCAGTTTTTAAAGGGCTTAAAAACTGCGAAAGTTTGACCGATTTTTTAAAAATAGCAAAAAATGTTTTTTTGAGCTGATTTTTTTTATATGGGTTCCTTGAAATGTTTAAATATCACACAAAAAAAATAAACTCAAAAATATTTTTTTTACTATATATAAAAGGTAATGTGCAAACTTAGTGTGCAAACTTAGTGTGCACAGGAGCCTGCCTCTATATATATATATATATATATTTACTACTCGTATAATATATATATTACAACAGCACCCCAAATAAACTATGGTGCGGGCATATTCTGCTATCCAATCCCCGTATCGCTCACACTAAGGGAAGTACAAGTTCGGAATCACTCTCGAACTGTATCAACATATAAACACAAACAAGATTGAGGCGAAGTATGGATTCCAAGTCTCTAAGAGGTCAGTATATACCCCACGCCTCTTAGGACCGTCTGAACTATCGATTCGATAGCCTGTACCAAGGATATCTATCTTCTAGGGTACGAGTCAATATCCCCAATAAAGGTCCCATCGAGATAAGACTGTCCCAGCGAGGTAACCTCAGGGATAGCAAGTAGCGCGGGCATGGTTTTTACATGTATATAATATATGCATACACAATCATATAAATATACCAATTTTATCATATTAATATAGGTTCCTCTCATCACCTATAATTACAACATTTATCCTCCCTTTTCACATTAAGTATTCCTTATAAGGGTTTGTCGCTAACCTTAACTCGAAGGGTTTCTCCAACTCATTACGTGACACTTGTGGACCCTATCCTCCCAAGTATAAAATTCAGTAGGTGTCATTATTATGTTCTAACGTAACTCTCTTACGCGCCTCACCCCTTTAATACATAAATTTAACAACCCTAAAGTAAATACCCCATAAATACCATTCTCGTTGAATATTAAAGATCCCAACATTTATTCATATGCCCTACTGGTCATCAATGTCTCCCAAATTATTTTATTAAGAATGCCCAAGAATTATATCACGACAATTTGAATTTAACTTATTTAAAAAGAGAAATAAGAGTCTGCCAGGAGGGGTCGATCGATCGAGGTTTGGGGCTCGATCGATCGAAGCTCTAGGCTCGATCGATCGATCAAGCAGGTCAGCGAAATCTGCAGAATTGCAGTTACGGGTTTCATCTCCAAATTTACACCAAATCCATATTTTCTAATCCCAATCGTTCCAGAATTGATACTTCTAACCTTATATCATCATATCAGGTATTTTCAACGTAAAACATATCAATTTACATCACTAAACATGGATTAATCATGCCATAATTCATTTAAAACTCAAGAACCCTAAAAATCTCTAACTCATGATTCTAATCTGTTTTATCCCATAATTTCTTTCTTATTTATACCAAAATTTCGTGGGTTATCTTTCTGCATCACAAGAGACTTCCAGAATAAGGTTTAAATCTTTACTACATGCAAATTCCTATCAAAATTTGGGTTTTCTTCCATATATTTCATCCCTAATCATTCCTAAACTAATATGGAAATTGCACCAACGAAAATAACAAGATAAACACTTGCCTGGGATTTTCAGAAGTCTAGATTGCGGCTGATTTTGGTGTGGTTGCGTTTTCCCTTCTCGCGATCTACGCGTTGGTGGTGGCGGCGGTGCAAACCGGTGACTTTTTGGCCTTGAATTGCCTTAAGAGCTCTCTCCTCTCTTCTCCAATGGTCGTTCTAGGGTTATGAATATTCTAACCCTAAATGACTAACCTAAATGGCTGATATAGGTTGCTGATTTTCGTGGGTTTAATTACCCAAAAATGTAAAATGACCAAAATGCCCTCCCTAATTACTAATTAGGCCTAAAAACGCCCCGAGACCCAAACTACACCCCCGGGTACACTTTTCTGACTATCTTGACCCTTCCGGACGCGTTGGCGCACTCAAAACGAACATACGGGCAACTTATAAAATATTCATTTTTATTTAACAATATTTAGTCCTGACGCGACACGGGCGCGTTCCGACTCAAATTTCTAAAATTGTCATTTAACTCACTCATGACATTCAATATAACCAATATTATATATTACTTTGTTCATTAGTAATATTTAACAAATTTCATATAATTACTAACTCTCGTCACGTTAATAATTATGACATAATTAATTTCTGAATTTTTTTATTAAATAATTAACTCACATTAAATTTAATAAATCCCCAAATTAATATAGCATGAAACTACGGGGTATTACATGTACATTGCATGTGACCTTTTAAATAGGTTGTTTTAGTAATTTAACTTCATCTATAAAAAAAATGTATTTTATTTTATTTTTCCTCTTTTCTCTCTCTCTCTCTCTCTCTCTCTCTCTCTCTCTTTTATGGCAGCCACGGTTAATTAACCCCCACCCCCTGCTGCCTCGCCCCCTCCATTACCCCTCATCATCCTTTCTCTCGTCTCTCTTCCCACACACATACATTTTATAGGTTTGATTTAAATTTGTAAAGTTTTTGTTGGATCTAAATTTGATTTAGAATTATAATGGTTGGATCTAAGTTTGATTTAGATGTGGAAAGTTTTTTTTTTTAATCTAAAATGGTTGGATCTAAGTTTGATATTGATTTGTAAAGGTTTTTGTTGGATTTTGATTTATAGAGGTAATATTCCCAAATTTGTAAAGGTTATATTTCTTGCAACTCATGCCAGGGTTTCTTGCAACTCATTTGATGATAGTTTCAGTTTTTTTATGTATTTTTCAGTTTTTTATTAAGTTTTGTATTTAAGAATAATCTGAAAAATTATTGAATCTTTTTTTTCTATTTTTTATTGAAAATCTATTTTCTAATTGGAAATCTACTTTTTTACAATATTCTTTCAAACTATTTAATTGTTTTTTTGCTGGAATTATATTTTTTCTAGAAATACGGGATAAAATTTTAGGAAATATATTTTTTATGCTGAATATATGTTTTTTTAGGCGGGGGGGGGGGGGGGGGGGAAGTTTTTTGGTTGGAAATAATTTCTTTCTGAAATGTGTTTTTTTTTTCTTTGGAAATATGTTTTTTTCCTGGAAATATATTTTTTTAATATTTTCAAATTTTTTTAAAGTCTTTTTCAATTTTTATATATTTTTTAAAACTCATTTTCTATATTTTCATATTTTTAAAAAGTTTTCCAGTCTATTTTTTTAACTTTTAAAATGATTTTTTTTTTATTTCCAAAAAATTTAAATATTTTTTCAGTATTTTCTGTTATTTTTGTTTTTTCTAGTTTTCTGTAATTTTCAATATTTTTGTTGTTTTTAATCATTTCCAAATTTTAACAATATTTTTTTGTAATTTTCAAAACTTCGAAATTGTTTTTCTAGTATTATAAGATTTTGCAAATATTTTTTACATATTTTTCTGTAATTTATAATTTTTAAAATATTTTATATTGACTTGGACGAAAATATCCTTACGTGAATGGCACATGACTAATTTTTCATCCAAATATTTAATACCGTTAGGGTTTGGGGGTTACTGAAAATCGTATTGAAAGTTGGGGGAATTAAGTACTGAAACTTAAAGTTCGAGTGGTGAAGTGAGAGAGGGGGCAACGTTCAGGGGGGCAAAGTTTAGAGGGCCCAAGCGTAATTAACCAAAAAACGTAGTTACCATTTAAATACAAAACAAAGAGGGTTTAAATCCTAAACTATATATTGGGTTCGGTTCTAAAAACTATAGTATATTCCCCACTATACGCAAATCCTCTTCTACTAAAAATATCACTAAGGGTGTGTTTGCTAAATAAGATGAAAAATAAACACTAATAGTCAATTTCCATGGAATTGAAAACTTGAAAATATTTTCCATGAAAAAAATTTGTTGGTGTTGTTTGATTGCAATTAATTTTCAGGTGGAAAATGCTCCATTTTCTATCTTTTATGTGTTTGATTCCTAATATTTTCCATGGGAAAAAAGTAGAAAAAATATCGAAAAAACAGAAAAAAATAAAAATCCCATAAAATTAATAAAAATATCGAGAAAATTTTAAAAATCACAAAAAATGAATAAAAATCAAATCGACCATGCCCCCGCCCACCCCCACACCCCAGCCCCCAACTCTTTTGTCCCCTCATGTTGCAAGGTTTGTTCTAATTTATTTTTTCACATGTTTTTTAATTTTTTTTTCTAATATTTGCTTTTTTTTATTAGTTTTCTAGGGTATTTATTCATTTCCATTCTTTTAATTTTTTGAAAGTTTTTTATTTTCTTTTATTTTTTTCTTAATTAATAAATTTCTGACTTTTTAAGAAATTTATGAGTGTTTTTTTAAATTAATTCAGGGGCTAATATATATTTTCTACTTTTTATTCATTTATTGTATTTTTTTCATTATTTTTGTGTTTTTATTGATTTCTCTTTTTTTCTGAGCTTTTTTTTCTGGGAGTTTTTTAAATTAATTCTGGGACTAATATTTATTTTATGTATTTTTTTTATTTTTCGTACTTTTTTCATTGTTTTTTATTTTTAATTATTTCTACATTTTAATTTTCTGTTATTTGCTTTCTGAATTAATAAGTTTCTGACTTTTTAATAAATTTCAGGGTGTTTTTTAAATTAATTCAAGGGTTAATATTTATTTTCTTTTTTTAATCACTTTCTATCATTTTTCATTATTTTGGGTTTTTTATTCATTTTATTGATTTGTTTTATTATTTTTGGGTTTCTATTCATTTCTGGGTTTTTTTCATTATTTTGGGGGGTTTTATTCATTTTCTGGATTTTTCCCCTTTATTTTTGGGTTTTATTCACTTTTTGTATTGTTTTCACTGTTTTTGGGTTTTTATTCACTTTCTGGATTTTTTTTCATTATTTTTGGGTTTTTATTCATTTCCTGGATTTTTTTTCATTATTTTTGGGGTTTTATTCACTTTCTGGATTTTTTTCATTATTTGTGGGGTTTTATTCATTTTCTGTATTTTGTAATTATTTTGGGGGCTTTTATTCATTTTCTGGATTTCTTTTATTATTTTTGGAGTTTTATCCACTTTCTATATTTGTTTTCATTATTTTTGTGTTTTTATCAACTTTCTGGATTTTTTTTTCTTTATTTTTGGATTTTTTTTTCATTTTTTTGATTTTTTCATTATTTTTGGGGTTTTATTCACTTTCCGTATTTTTTTCATTATTTTTGGGTTTTTTTCATTATTTTTGGGTTTTTATTATTTTCTGAATTTTTTTCATTATTTTTCGGAGGGTTATTCATTTTCTAGATTTTTTTCATTATTTGTGGGGTTTTATTTATTTTCTTGATTGTTTTCATTATTTTTGGGGGTTTTATTCATTTTCTTGATTTTGCGTTATTTTTTGAATTTTATTCATTTTCTATATTTTGTTCATTATTTTTGGGTTTTTATTCCCTTTTTTTATTTTGTTTTTCCATTATATTTCGATTTTTATTCATTTTCTGAATTTTTTTCATTATTTTTGGGGTGGGATTTATTCTTTTTCTGTACTTTTTTCATTATTTTGGGGTTTTTAATCACTTTCAAGATTTGTTTCATTACCTTTGGGTTTTTATTCATTTTCTGAATTTTTTATCAATTTTTTTGGTGTGACAATTCTTTTCACTAGAAAATGAATAACAAGGTGGGAGGAGGTTTTTCAACTCCATCTTTTTGTGAAAAAAGTGGTTACGTGATTTGTTTTAAGGAAACCAATTCATTGAAAATTTTTGTTTATCAAACATCCAAAAGATATAAAATGACTTAATATATTGTATTTTCTATGAAAAATTAGTGTTATCAAACACCCTAAGTGTCACAAAATCATTTAGAAAATGTCTTTAAAAGTGTTTTGGAGTGAGGAAGGATTTTCATGGAGTGGGAATAACCTCATCCAAAAATTTATGGAGCCAAAGTAAACAAAAAATAATCATTTGACACATATAAGTATATCTAATTTTGGAAATATTAGATATACATAAATTGTTTTTGTCATTTTCTTTGGCTTTAAATTTAAAAGGGGCATTAGCTAATAAATCCCTTAAAAGTCTATTTATATATGATCCGTCCAAACGATAATCTTGTTGATTTCTTAAATCTATAAAAAAATTAATTAAATAACGATAAGTCAAAACGATACAATTACACTTATTAATGTAGATAATATTACACTTATTAATGTGAATACAATTGCAATTATAACTTTATCTGTATTAATAGGTGTAATTGTATTTACATTAATAAGTGTAATTGTATCTAAATTCATGTATCTATATTAATAATTGTAATACATGTGGACTTATTGAAAAACTGTTTTTAACTTGTTCTTATCATTAATTTCTAAAGCCCCTAAGAATTTATCACCATGCTTTCCAGTTTAAAATTCAATAACCATAATTTTAATTATTCTATTTATGATATCAAAGTTTACCAAAAAAAAATACTATAGTCAAATGTTAAAAGTCACGATTTGACTAACGATATTTAGGGCACTAATTATTTTTATAAAAAAAAATGAAGTAATACAAAACCTACTCTAAAAGTGGGGATAAACACAAAATGACCCTAAATTTTTATTTTTTTTGCTTTAGTCTCGTATCAAAATATTTATTAGACTCTCATCCCCATATATTTTTAAAATTGTAACAAGTCTCATAACCATCCAAAATCGTTTTGTAACCGTCCTTCTTCCTCTTTAGAGATAATGATATTTGTTCCATAATTATTACAATATGACATGTCAATGGGTCGTGTTGAGTAGTGTTCGTGTCGTTTTTTATCATGTTCGGGTCTTATTGGGTTCATGTCTAAACGGGTGACTTTTTTATCGTGTGGAAAAACCATATCCAAATCCGACATGTTATGTTAACGTGTCGTGTCATGTTCACTCGTTAATACCCATTAAAATAATGACTTATTTTGAATTATAAACAAGCTGACATGTTATCTCATTTTTGAACTCAAGTAGACCCATTAATTCATTGACATTACTAAATCTCTCATTTAGTAAAATTCATTATCATTAAATTAACATTATGCAGCATAAATTAGTTACAAGTTCCAAGAGTATATCTTATTTACTTAAATTAATGGGTCATAACGGATTTTATCGGGTATTAACGGGTGAAGGGGGCAACACTAATCTAACCCATTAACTATCGTATCTTATCGACTTGACACTCATATGGCCCGAACTAGACCTGTCAATGTGTCGGAGTCGGGTCGGGTTTAGAGAGATCCAGATCCGTATAAGTGGATCTTCATCGGGTTCGGGTCCGGGTCTTCATCGGGTCTACAATATTGGATCCAGACCCGGATCCGTTCTGGTCTTCGGGTCTGGTCAAATATATACATTTATTATATATTATCCCCCTTCTTTATTTTTTAATCTTAAATTAAAATATTTTGTAATGTATTATAGAATATTATTAGTATAAATAAAACATATATTATTTATATTTATTATATACATAAATATATATTTTTATATATATTACTTATATGTTATATTGATAAGATATATTTATAAATATATATAAATTTATAGTATATGTATATATATTTAAAAAATAATAATGTACAATTCGGGTCGGATCTTCGGGTCCGGGTCTTGTATAAGATCCAGACCCTCCCGTTTGAAAAACGGGTTTTCGGGTATTCGGGGCTTCAGGTCTCGAGTCCAAAAAAATATGTTCAGACTCAATTATACGGATCGGGTCCGGGTCCAAACCCGACCCATTGACAGCCCTACCCCGAACATATTAAGAATCTATCCATTAACTTATAACTTCGTGTCGTACGTCATTTTATGAGGTCAAAATATGATCAACAATTAAAAAAAATATAAAATATAAAAAAGACGACTGAATCTACAAAACTGGTACTAAGCATGGCAGCACTTAGCACACCAGACGTGATAACAAAAAAACACGCAAACTCGGTTGTTTCTAAAACAATTAAGAAGATTCAAACTAGTTTAACAACCTACCAAACCTGGACATAACTAATCTAACTTGTCAGTTTTAAGCATCCCTAACTAAATTCTTGTTAAGACCAATCATGACTAAAATATTGGCCACCTAATCAACGAAGACTTTCTCGACTCCCATTCTGATCCAAACAAAGGCTTAAAACTGAAATATATTACTCCGTAAGAGGTCCTTCTCTTGCTTTATACATCATACACGTATCCAACCAAAGAGATTAGTGTGAAAAATATTATATCAGGACTTAAAAATATATAAACTTGACATAGGACAAGTGTATCCTGCAAGTTCTATATTTTATCAACTGTTATGCAGGGGACGAAGGCAGGAATATAGGTCGATGGGGCCAATATAATTTTTTTTAGGAGTTTTTGGGAAAAGATTCTCATAGTGTTCAAAGTGTATAAAAATAGGACATTCCATATAATTTTATAAATTTAGTCTCTGTACTAAAATTACCATGAAAAATGGTGAAAAATAGTGCCGCTGGCGCGGACCAAAAAAATAAAGGTTTTTTACCACAGGGACTAGATTTATAAACTTGAAAAGCATTGTCCTAAAAATTCAAATATAGGAAGGAACATGACCTTTACCTTAATTCTCTATTTTTTTTATAATTAATTAGGTCAAAAATTAATTAATTCAAATAGTGTAATTGTTATTACAAAATTTTGTAACACAAAATAATTATAATTTGGATATTATGATGATTTAGTGTATTAGGATCTACATTGTATAATAAATTATATTTTTAAATAATATATTGTATTGACAAAAGTTGTTAAAAATCTACGTGGGACTTTTAGTCTCTAGATGCCCCCTCACGTGTGGCGTCAAGTCATGAATGATACACTCTGGTACCATTTTAAATATTGGAGCATTCAATCCAAAATCAATTGGTAATGAATGAATGAGCCTCAAGATCTTATATAATGTGGTGCGAGGTTTTAGTTTCTCGATGTGGAACTTTTAGTCTCTACAATATTCAATAATATTCCCAATCAATAATTAAGAGGGAAAAATAAAAAAAATAAAAAAAATAAATTAACTAGGAAGCTTTGGGAACCACCGTACTTTGTTGCTGGCTAGTAAAACATTTATTGTTTTGGGGCAGTTTGTTAACCATTTTTAATCAAAGTAAACACTATGACCCAGTTTGGTTGCGCAAATTGTTTGATTATGTAAATTGGTTCATTGTGAATTAGTGAATTATAAATGAGTGAATTTGAAATGAGTTAAATCCAATTTTACACAATGTTTGGTAATTTGAAATTGATGTTAAGGTTCTATGAAAAAAAGATAAAAACAAATCAAGAGAGAGAGGGGGAGGGGAAGAGGGAGAGGGGACATGAACTTAATGTGACTCCTATTTCAAATGGATTCATTTCACATTTTTTGTGAAATGATCTAATTTCAGATTTTGCACATAAGCTAAAATGGGACAATTAATGAATCATTTCATTAATGAAACCAAACACAATTAATGAGTCAATTTGTAAATGGGCCAATTTATTAATGATCCAATTTACAATTTTGGGACAACCAAACGGAGCCTATATATGTATACATATATTGTGGATACCTCCAAATTGTTGAGGGGGCCATGGTCCCTCTAATTTCGTCACTATGCAGCTACTATGGTCTATCTTTTCCATATATTTTTGGGAAAATAAATTAATTCATGATCTCAAATTCCGTGACCCACTTTTAAAGTTGATCACGGTGACGAAACACAAAAATAATAAATAAATAATTCTATTAAACTTTATATTTTTTAATGTTTTCATCCAATAAAATGCGAATGTTGAAAGGTCAACAAATAGTGGAAGATTCAGTATTTGAAGTGAAGTGGGACGAAATCTTTTGACGAAGCGCAGAAGTTCGGGGGTTGTTTTTACTTATTCTTTTGCAATTTTTAAGCCTAAAAATGTTGAGGTATTAATTAACAAAATTTGTGTTCCTAAATTTTTCCGTTTCGAATACAGTTGGTGTGTTGTCTCCTCTTTTCCATTTAAAAAATTGCTCCATTAACTTCCTATATTTACAACAAATTTAATTTAATTTCAGACTAATAGATTCACACTAAATTTAATTTCATTTTAGACTAATTTTACATTATAGATTAAATTTCACACTAATAGATTAAATTTTACACTAATAAATTAAATTTCACATTTCAGACTAATTTCACACTAATAAATTAAATTTTACATTATAAATTTAAACACATATAAACAAACACATATTTAATTTTGCTAAACAAACACATATAAACAAACAAAATATACACAAAATATACACAAAATATAAATAATCTCACAATGGCAGGTGGAGATAGCAGGCGGATGGAGAGGGCGATAGCAGCAAGCAGCAAACGGAGGGTAGCAGCAGCAGCAAAGCAAGGGCAGGTGGAGACAGGACAACAGGCGCGGTTGGAGAGAGAGGGGGGAGAGGGTAGAGAAATGAGTAGCGACAGACTGACAGTGGAAGGAGTGAGCGGCGACAGTAAACGAAAGAGAAGAAGAGAAAATAGGTTAGGTTTAAGTTTGGGATTTTGCTGAGCAGCGGTAAACAATAAGTTTAGTTTTTTTTGTTTTAAATTTATTACACATTTTCCCCTCATCTTTGAATATAATTAGAAGAAGTAACCTCCAAGTTTAATTTTTTCATCAAAAAAACCCCTATTTTTTCTTTTAAGTTCAACTGGGGCGGCTGCCCGCTTCGGCCTGGGTGGATCCACCCCTGTCAACAAGTTTGAACTTTGAATTCATTTTAAGAGATTGTACATTAAAAATTAACTCTAACGTGCTAGTACGTGCATATTCATGCAAAAGAAAAATTCTCATTTGCCTTTCAACAAGTTTTCAAAGTTAAGATTCAAATATGCCAGCAGCACTTCAAGTACGAGATGGTGATTTTATTAAATCAAGGAAGGGAGGCACTCCCTTCTTACTAAATACATCTCATTTATATAGGCTCCGTTTCGTTGTCCCAAAATTGTAAATTGAATCATTAATAAATTGATCCATTTACAAATTGACTCATTAATTGTGTTTGGTTTCATTAATGAAATGATTCATTAATTGCCCCATTTTAGCTCATGTGCAAAATCTGAAATTGAATCATTTCACAAAAAATGTTAAATGAATCCATTTGAAATAGGAATCACATAAAAGTGCATGTCTCCTCTCCCTCTCCCCCTCTCTATTTTCCCTGCCCCACTCTCTCTCTCTCTATATGTTTTTACCTTTTTTTCATAAAACCTTAACATCAATTTCAAATTACCAAACATCGTGTAAATTTGGATTTAACTCATTTCAAATTCACTCATTTACAATTCACTAATTCACAATGAACCAATTTACATAATCAAATAATTTGCGTAATGAAACTGGGCCATAGTGTATACACTTTCAAAACACCCAGTCTCTACCGTTGTTTTATTTTATGGATTGGGCTCCTCTAGAGTTATGGAAACAACTCTACCAAGCAGAGTTTTGCAAATCTCAACCAATTATTTGAAAATGAATGGTGACTCTTGCATCACATCATTACACTGTTTTCCAAATGAACTACATTTAAAATTTATTTATTTTTTAAATTGAGTTAATCCTGACTTTTTATTTTGAAATAAAAGGTTGAGATGACGTGAATGCTTATGTGAACTGCTAAAAAACTAACACCTACTTATATAACAGGAAATTTCAGTACTGATATGTTTCTCTAATGTAAAGTGGTCAAACTTCTAATTAATTAATAATAAAGTGATCAAACTTGAGTGATATAAATTTTTGGATGCCATTTTAGTATGAAAATATTTTTTCTAAAATTAAAAGAGGGGCATTTGCTCCCCTTTGTCAGAAGATGGCTCTACCCCTGCTTAAATGAAAAATAATGGGTCTGATGAATTTGTTTGATGGTTTAAAAAGGTAAATATTCTAACTTTTAATGTATGAAACAAGAGGATGCATGCTAAATACATTGACGTCACTAAAAAAATAAACACTTTTATATTGCTAAAGAAAACCCCGAAACGATGAAGGTTTATTAATTCAACCCCAAAAGGATCCTTGTAAACCAAGGATCAATAAAATTTGATAGGCTAGTGGGTGCACCAACAACCTCTAAAGTTGAACTAAATTTTCCTTGCATTCTGACCATCATACTGATTCAAATACAAGACTAGCATCCTATTCTTGTGCTATAAAAGAAATTCTCCCTCACTCCCTCTTTCACAAGCTGTCTTAACAATTTCTTTCTCTACCATCACTCAACAAAGGCTAGGCAAAAGATGGAGGTCTTACACAAAAGCTTTGTCAACCCTTTATGCTCTTTTTTCTTGTTTGGCCTCTTGCTTCTCTTTGCCAATGCTTTGTCTTTGGCAAATGCAAAAACTCATCAACATCAATTTGTTGTATGTCTTCTCTCTCTCTATTGCATTCATTATTTCTTCCTATGCTAATAATCTCCTTATATATCTATATTAACTAACTGTTTGAAATTTAATAACAGATTCAGGCAACACCAGTGAAGAGGCTGTGCAGAACCCACAACACCATCACGGTCAATGGGCAATATCCGGGACCAACCTTGGAAACCCGTAATGGTGACACTCTAGTCGTCAACGTGGTCAACAAAGCCCGCTATAATGTCACCATTCACTGGTAATGAAAGACAAAATAGACTGCATGTTCCTAATACAATGTGCATGAAGGCATAGTTATCATTTTTTTAATTTCTTTTCAGGCATGGCATCCGACAAATGAGGACAGGGTGGGCGGATGGACCAGAATTCATCACGCAGTGCCCAATTAGACCCGGAGGGAGTTATACCTACAGATTTACAATCCAAGGACAGGAAGGGACCCTATGGTGGCATGCCCATAGCTCATGGCTCAGAGCCACCGTTTACGGAGCCTTAATTATTCACCCTAAACAAGGAGAATCCTATCCTTTTACCAAGCCAAATCGTCAAACACCTCTTCTTCTTGGTAAACTCTCTTCTAAGAAGACCCTTATCAACATGATCATTTTATTTTTATTAGTATTAGTATTAATTATATTATTACTATTATTATTATTATTATTATTATTATTACACAATAGAAATCGTACTGTTAAAAAAGTAGCTAGTTACTTGAAAATCGGCATGACAATTGGGATGATGATTGTGATCAGGTGAATGGTGGGATGCAAACCCAATAGACGTTGTGAGGCAGGCCACAAGAACAGGAGCGACTCCAAATGTATCTGATGCATATACCATCAACGGTCAACCCGGTGATCTTTATAAATGTTCTCGCAAAGGTTCGTTTATATGAACTCATGGGTTCATCTCCTCTTTCCACGAACACTTAGCTGAGACAGATATCTCTGAAAATGATTACAGATATTAAATTAGGCTGGTGAACTTGGTGCTCCCATATCTTATCATAACTTTTTTTTTCAGGTTTCATAGTTTATTCGGAGCATTAGGACGATTGATTACCGTGAAAACTAACTAAAATACAACACCTGGGTAGTTTAATATATAATTGTCTTCAAATGGATAGAAATAACCAATGGGTAGCTATTACAAGAACACTATAACAACAACAAAAAAAAACTAATTGGTTGATTAGACAAAAACACTAGTAGACTGCCATCATCAGTTTTTCTTTGATAAGTACCACCTAAAACTTAATTGAGTCCGGATTGCAAAGAAGAGGAACCCATTGTCATTTCAAGATTAACTACACTTAGATCCCATATACATCTTGCATGATCCACTAATGATGTAATCTGCTCCTCTTATTATGATGTAGACACTGTGATAGTTCCAGTGGAGTCTGGTGAGACCAACCTCCTCCGCATCGTCAATTCTGCGCTAAACCAAGAGCTCTTCTTCACTGTCGCCAACCACAAACTCACAGTTGTCGGAGCCGACGCCTCTTATCTCAAACCCTTCACCACTTCAGTCATCATGCTCGGACCGGGTCAAACCACAGATGTATTAATCACTGCCAACCAGCCACCAGCTCGATACTACATAGCAGCACGTGCCTATGCCAGCGCCCAGGGTGCACCGTTTGACAATACTACCACCACAGCCATCCTCCAATACAAGACCACCACTTGCTCTCCCAACTGTACCTCCAACAAACCCATTTCCCCTTCTCTACCTGCATTTAACAACACAGCCACTGCCACGGCCTTCACCACTAGCCTCAGAAGCCCCAAAAAGGTCCCAGTACCCACTGATATTGATGAGAGCCTCTTCTTCACGGTAGGTCTAGGGCTCAATAGATGCCCCTCTGGGGCTAGCGCTAGAAACTGTCAAGGTCCGAATGGGACCCGCTTTACAGCTAGTATGAACAATGTGTCTTTTGTACTCCCGTCGAACTACTCCCTCCTGCAAGCACATAAGCATGGTATACCCGGAGTTTTCACAACTGATTTTCCGGCAGCCCCACCTAAAAAATTTGATTACACTGGTAATGTGAGCCGCTCACTCTGGCAACCAGCTAGGGGAACTAAGGTATACAAGTTAAATTATGGAGCTAGGGTACAGGTGGTGTTACAGGGGACAAATATCTTCACAGCTGAGAACCATCCGATTCATCTTCACGGATATGATTTCTTCATCATCGCAGAGGGTTTTGGAAACTTTAATCCCAAAACCGATACGGCTAAATTCAACCTTGTTGATCCACCTCTTCGGAATACAGCTAGTGTACCTGTCAAAGGATGGGCAGTCATTAGATTTGTTGCAGATAATCCAGGTAAGAATAACAAAAACTCTATTTATTTATTTATTTATTTTTATCTAGTTTTTGTTGATAGATAAATAATTTTTCAATTTGTTTATTTGGCAAAAACAGGAGTCTGGCTTTTGCATTGTCACTTGGATGTTCACGTTGGCTGGGGTTTGGCAATGGCTTTCCTTGTAGAGGATGGTGTTGGCGAATTAGAGACATTAGAGCACCCTCCAGAAGATCTGCCAGTCTGTTGATAACATCAACAAAAAAACATCGTCCCAGATTAATTTAGAATGCCCTGTAACAGGGTCATCATTTTTCTTATCTTATTATATTCAATGTTGTTTTCCCACATTAGGAGCTAGTTCCTTGTATTTTTTCCTATTATTCATTTTGATAGATAATTCAGGTCAAAAGATGGTAGCATGCTTGCAACACGAAGTACTGTACCATTTAGAGACAGACCTGACATGTTTGTTGGTTATAGCTGTATTATGTCTAGAGCAATGATAAAATCCTCTTGGTTTCTAACATATCCTAGTATTTTTCCAAGAGATTCATATCATTATCTACATCGAGTGAGAAGCAAGATATCCACTCAAGGAGGTATAAAACAATTCACAGGTTGATAAAAATCAAACGACTAGCAAACACATCTCAAGAAATTTGTAGAGCTCTACAAGAAAAAAGAAAATGTACAAATAATATCTGTCATTCAACATTCCCCGCTTAACAAACTTCACAACATACTGAAATAGTGGCATACATAGAAGAGAAGGAGAGTCTCTCACTGAGAGAGAGAACTTGAGAAGAGGAGAGGCTAGAGAGAGAACTTGAGAAGAGGAGAGGCTAGAGAGAGCAGAAAAGTGGCACAGACAAATACAAACAAAGGTGTTGTTGGCTTGTTGTGATGTGAGAGAGAACAAATGTGTGCGTGTGTTTAGATCTAGGGTTTCCTTTCTTTTTTTTTGATGAGCGTACCCCCAAGTTAGTTGTGTGCGTGTGTTATTAATATATATGTATAAATATAATTAAATACATATATATTAATAGTAACGAGTCCGGGTCGGTCCAAACCCGGTATTTAATAAGGGAGACTGAGGACCGGACCGGTCAGACCGGTCTGTCAAAAAACAAAACCGGACCGGACCGATTAAAAAAAGGGGCAAAATTAGGACGGTCCGATTCGGTCCGCCAATCCATTCGGTTTTCTGAACACCCCTAATATTTAGATATACAATTACCAAAGAACCTAATGACACTCTCAACTCTGATGTGCATCATATGATACCATTAACACAATGACAACAATATATGGTGTAATTATTCCGATGCATAGCTTGGCAGGACCCCAAAGAGGATGCAGCAAAAACTAATCTTGATTTTTCTATCTTTAATTATTTATAGTATTTTGATATTAGTAGATATAACTTCCTCCAAACCAAATTAAGAGACCAAGATTCGAAGTCAAAATTTCTCAAAATAATACTTTCAACATAATTAAAAAGGTTGTACCCAGCGAACAAGGCTTCCGCTTAACTGCAGAGACACGGATGTCAGCTGGCCTTATCCCCATATATGAAGAGGCTGCTCCCATGTCTCGAACTCGAGACTAACCGTAGCTTGGGCGAGGACACTTGCCATAATTAATGGTCAAAATTTAATTACTTTAATATTGTGGACTATGGTTCTAATGTTCATTGATTTTCAAAGTAAGCTCTAAACTTGGGACATATAGGTTATTCCCATATAGGTTATTCCCATTATTAGGCAACATATAGGTTATTCCCATTATTATCTCTAACTAGTAGTTACCTTATGCCTTGGTGATCTAGCACCCCTAGCCAGCCCATAAACAAAGGCTATTTCTCTATGTAAAGTGAGCTTATTATTGCTGTGAATTTTGAGTATGGTGTACTGAAAGTATCAAATAGGTGTTTATTCTCTTGTGAGAGGTTGCTCGATTATTTGTCAATAATATATTACAATTTGGGCATGGCGCACATGTGGTTTACATCTGATTAACACATTAACATTCTTATTGGTATTAAAGAGCAATAGACGACTAAGGCATACAGCAAAGGCGACGACGACCTATGTACATAAGGCCGTGCCTGCCTCTGGTCTCAATATAAGCTGCAACCTTAACAGAGGCCTCACCATGTCCAGCAAAGACTCAGTGAGGCATCGGCCATGGAGGGCCTCTTAAGGCCGTGGCCCCCGCCAATAGTTACGTAGCAGATCTACACTCTAAACACTCCACTGACCACCAAAGCAATGAGGAATTCTCTCATTAACCAATGCAAAGCCCTGCCACTATAGAGTCTCTCTTTACACTCCCCAGAGGGGTACAGAGAGGTTTTACTGTAATATGTTTATTTGTACTCTATTATTTGTTTCCCTTTTATTTTATTCCTTAATTTTGGTAGGGGTAATTTTCCTTAAAATATTATTAAGTGCCTCTTTTGTCCTTTTTACCTTTTGGGATTATCTTAGCTAAGAAAACAACTTAGCATATGAATAAGTCCCTTGGTCAACCATTATAATCATTTTACATTTCGATTTTACTGAGATTTGGCTTGTTTGTCTATTCTTTTTTGGTATAATTGATGCGTTTACGTCAAATTTGGTGTCAAAGTGAGGTTCGCTTAGCCATTCCAAAACTTCGCAACCAACAGACCCCTCTTCAACGACAAACAATCGCAAACAACCATCATCTCATCTGCCTTGTTTTGCGGAGCGTCGCTGCAGCACCAAAAAACCTCTGGTTCAGCCCAACAGAGCTGCCACGAGTCCACGACTCAGACGAACCATCTAGGCGGTCATGGCTCCAAGCAAATCCCACCCCAAAACCCTAAATCCTCTTGTTATGCCCTTAAAACCCTTACTAAAATTGCTCCACTGGACGACGACCACGAAAGGGCATGACATGTCAATAGCACCAAAAAGAAAGAACAACTTTACACAATCTCACAAATGTACTAAATCACTTGTCCCATTGGATATGAGTACAGATATAGGTCTTGGAGAGGAGAATGTTCCCAAAAAGGTGCTAACTAATTCGGAAAAGTTCTAGCATTAATGAGGTCATGGGTGATGTCACCTAGGGGTGACATCCCTCATGACCACATCTCAGTTTGACCCTTCATCTTCTTACGATGGCAGACTCGACAGAAGCTTGAAGGACCCTAAAGATTGAGGGGATGGTTATTTGGAGTTGCTGAGGGTGATGGTAATGCTTCGGTGAAGTTGGGAGGGTTGGTGCATGGCGGAAGCGTGGTTGTGGTAAATATGGTGTTGTAATACAGGTGGTGGAATGTTGGTTTGTAAGGTGCAATGGAGGGGTTTTATTCGGCTGGTGGCAGATTAGGCATGGGAGGGGCGGTGGTGTAACAACCCAGGTTTTCGAGCGACTATTTTATACTATTTTGCCTAATGGGCTAATTTTATAAAATAGGGAATGTTGGAGTAAATATTATTTCCCGTGAGACTTGGGGATAATATTTACTATGCTTTGTCTATTTACCGTTTTGAGAAGGTAAATAGTGTTATATTGTGTATTTTGCGTCGTTATATGTAAAACGACGGTTATGACCTATATTTAAATTTGGGTATAATTAATGAATTAAAATGGAATTGGAACGTAAAAATAGTTCACACTTTCCCGAATGCCAAAATAGGGGGTGCGGTTGTTTTTAGAATAGTCGAGATAGTCGAAATAAGTGCCCAGATGTAATTTTCGAGATTCGGGCATTTTTAAGGGGTTATGACTCAATTTAGTGGTTACGAGTCATTTTAGAGGTGTATTAGCATTTAAGAGTGGGGGTTTATATTTCGAGACCCTTATAAATCCCCCACCCCTTTTTCTTTTCTTCATTTTTGGTGGGAGAAGCCAAAGAAGAGAGAGAGAGAGAGAAGAGAGAGTTGAGAGAAAGAGAGAAAATGGAAGATTTGGCCGGAATCCGTCTCTACCGGGGGTGTTCCGAGACTACGAACCTCGAGGCAAGTTTCTTACTTGCTAGATATTGATTTAATGTGATAAATCTGCATGTGTAGTTAAGTTTTGGGAGGTTTAAACCATAAATGGGTTTTTGTAGATTTTGGTGTTTAATCCCTTAATCTTGTGTTTTAATTTGATTTGAGGAGAAATAATTAATTGTAGGATGTTTAGAAGTGATTGGGTATCATTATTTGTTGTTGTGGTTGGGTGAAATAGCGGGTAGAAGCTCGGATGGCTCGTTAATGGCCGAAACAGCTTCTCGGAGAAGAAGCTGTCCGCCAGGATCGATCGATCGAGCCTGGGGGATCGATCGATCGAAGCCTTCGATCGATCGACGGCCAGGGGTCGATCGATCGACCTCTTCTGAAAAGGTGGGGTTTTTCTAATTTTGTTTTAGCCCTTTTCTTTTAGGTTCGAGGCTTAGGAACCTTCCTTTGGGAAGTAATTAAGAGTCCTAGAGGGTGGTTTTGGGTAGACTAATTCCCTAGGATTAAATAGGATATTTAGGCTTACCCGAGGGCTAAGTTGCGTAGGTTGATATCCGAATGATTTAGGAGATTAACCTAGAGATGAATTGGAGATAAAATTTTAAGGTTGAGACAATTGGGAGACCCTCCTTGAGGGAGATTCACTTTAATGGTTTAAAATATTATATTGAAGTCTTAGAGACTAATTTGAGGTTTATGGCACTTCTAGTCTTAGGTCATTCATAAAATATGACATTAAGAATGAGAAATACATAAAGATAAAATATGGTACTAATAAATAGTACAAGTGATTTTGAGAATGTAAAATTGGATGTTTTCAAAAGGAAAAGTAATGTTTTTCATAAATGTTAATTTATGGATACACACCTCTCTAAATCGCTATCATAAGGGAAGTCGCGCGCGTTGTGGTGAAGCCCCCTGGCTAATGATGCAGGGTGGATATAGTCCCTAGGCCATGTGAGCGTTTGTTTATATATTTTCTACGCTGGTTAGGAGATTCCGGGTGTGGTCTTGACTATCCCGCAGGCACATGGTCGCTTCCCGACGTTTCGTTAGGATCCCAGGTTGTCTTGGAGGCCCTGGAAGATGATAGCCATTTAGGGGCGCGCACAGTGGGGAAACCCGGACGGGCGGTCTTAGATTTCGTTATATTATATGATATATAACTATGATTCAATAATGTGGGACATTATTGGTTATTAAAGCATTTTATGATAATGAAATGGCTTTAATTTACATTTCCCGGATAGAAGAAGGGAAATGGGATGTTAAATACATTTTCTGGATGGAAGAAGGAAAATGGATGATATGATATGAAAGTAAAGCATTTTATGATAATAAAACTTGCTTTAAATTATGTATTTTCCTGAATGGAAGAAAAGAAATAAAATTTGGTAAAGAAAGTTTTAAAATGGGATTAATTGGTAAACATTTGATAAAATGAATTTACCATATATGTATATTCCTAAGTAAAGAATTAGGAATTGTGCCATTAGAGTGTGGATTGGGTTTATGTTTATATTCTTGAGTAGCTGTAGTTGTGACCTCCCACACTTATGCACACACATGTATTTATTTGTTATTTCGTGCTTAGGGTCTAATGGATCTCGACGATCAACCTTGCCTAAGTAGTAGTGTATCGGGGGGGTTCCTTGTTTAGATTTCGCTTTGCGAGACACCCCACGCACGAATAGGGCATAGTGTTGAGAATGGGGAGAAGTTAGCCCTTAGTACTTAGGGTTAACTAGAACATCTCACGATATTGCGTTAGGTTGCTGCTAGATTGAGAGGTGAGGAATATTTTTGTTATCTGCGAGAGAATTACGCACTTAACTGTCATGCATTTTAGTCACATGGTAATCATATCAAACCGGGCCCTGACCGGTATCTATATTTCTTTGTGCTGCACATTCCTTGCCGTTACAGGTGCGCTTCCGCATGGACACCTGTATTTACATATTCCATTCCAGTTGTAATGGAGCTACAACATGTTGAGGATGTTGTAGGATACTTGTAGTAGACGCTCCTCTCCATTGTACTCTAGTTATGTTCAGTACATTTTTATTCGGGCGTGTTTGCTCAAGGTGTTGCACTCATTCATTATATTGTAAATATTGGATTGTAATACTTAACGTATTATTTGTATTAGTCTGTGCACCGACAGCTTATTCGGTGATTATTTATTGTATTGTCATACTTCATTTATCGATTTTTGATACCCACCGTTTTTACAAATGGGATTGTCTAAGTGTTTTTCTTTTACTTTTAAATTTTTTTGGTTATGACAATCCGTTTTTCTAAAATGATTGGTGGTTATCTCATACTATTATTTTAATCGACAGTGATGCCAGGAATGGACCATCTATGATTCCGGTAATTATTGGAGTATTGGGCTGGCCACCTATTATTTTAGTAGGCGGGTTGTCACAGATGGTATCAGAGCATTAGGTTCTAGAGTCCTTAGGAATCTGTGCGGATGTTTTACGTCTTCTGCGTTTCTCTCTGTTTGATGTAGAGCCTTAGGAATAAGGTCGTTGAATTCTCTTGTGAGATTTCGTTCTCCTGCTATGGTATGAGGACCCCGAAGATCTTCTACGCGTTCGTGTGAGACTTGTAAGTCGTTAGATGAAGGGCGTTGAGGAAGGCCATTGTGAAGGCGTCGTGGGATGGGATTACTATAAGCTGTAGGCTGTGGTGGGGAATAAGGACCGCTTTGGAGGTCCCCCTCTTTGTAGCATTATTTTATAATGCTGCCGTGACTACTAAGTACGGTGAAAATAGTTTTCCCAAGTACCGTTGTCGGTAGAGAGTGGTACTATGCTTGGGACTCCAAGCAATGTCAATTTGGAGTTGAGAGGTTCTTTAGTAGGACCCCATGTTGAAGTTGGTTGGATAGAGGAAGTGTAACCTCGTTCGGTGAGAACGTAAGGCCCGAGAGTTTGGCCTAGAGTTGGGTATAGGAGTGCCCAGGTGTGAGGATTTGAGGAAAAACCTTTCACCCTTAGGAGCAAGGTTGAAGTGGCGGAAATGATAGTCGCCTCTTTATGGTGGGGCAGAATGTTTTTGCCCATAGAGAGAGCCTTTCAGTGGAAATGCTAGGCTCGTATGTAAGTGTTGGAAACACTTTTTGGGATAAGTAGTGTTCATGAGACCCCACTGGTGGACATCCACCCGGGGAAGGCTCGTGGAGCTAAGGTCGGGGAGGCTGGCAGAATGTTCTCCTTGCTGAAGAAATCAAGGGAACTGTGCGTTCTGATCTTGTCGATTGAAGATAACCGGCAAGGATGGGACTCCTAGTTGAGTCATTGATGGAAGTAGTTTGGTTCGGGTAAGACTTGAATGACTTGTCTTGGAACCATTGGTAGTAGCCTAGGAGGTTTGCTAGTAAGTTGGTGGAATTTCCAACTAGGGTGCGAGTGGTGCATTCCTTAGGTAAGATGGAGTAGTATGGCGTTAGCCCTAGATTCGGGTGCATATATCGAGCTTATGATGGTATCAGTACGTATTTTATATATAGTAATTATATTTATGTGACTTCCATGACAGGGGAGTTCTGTATTTTCCTTCTCACTCGTTATGGGGCGAGTGGTGATATGTGTGGTACGTGCTACTTGTATTATATATATTATACGAGTAGAGATAGTCTTAGATTGGTTGGTGTGGTAGCAAGCGAATGAATCGCGAGGCTATCCTATTTCTAGCTCTAGAGGAGGACTAGTTGTTCTATAATATCTCTCCTGGATACGGGTTGAGACTTTATAGAGGTGGTTTACGGTATGTAGATAGTTTCCTTTATTTTTGTTTTTATTTTGTTTGCTTTGCTTGTGTATGCTATTGCCTTATCTCCATAACCGGCTAGTTAAGGTGACTGTGTGGAGGGGTTCCTTGTTTGGATTTCGCTTCGGCGAGACGCTCCACGCATGAACCTTAACGACGTTGGGAGTGGAGAGATGTGCATTTTCTTTTCTGTTCTTTCCTTCTTTCTTTTCTTTTCTTTTCTGTTGGTTAGTGCTGGGTTGGAAGGTTTAGCCAAGAATCACGTATATGAGTGATTAAGGGCTAAGTTCATGTGCGATATATGAGCGCGATGATGGTTTTTCCTCTGAGTCGATGTGGGGAAGACTATGATGATGAAAGTCCGATAGGGACTTATGGTTGTGCCTTAATGAGAAGGCCATTTGTGTAGAGGTATATGTGTCTCTTGGGGTAGAGTATTGGTGGCATCTTACTGAAAGTAAATGCCTCAGCCGAATGTTATGGTAGGACGTAGAAGTATATGTACTAGTAGAGTTTCGAATTAGGATTCCGTCAATCCCGATCATGTGTCTTCGACCGTTACTTCTCGACGACTGACAATGCGAGGTAGTAGTGTAACGGGAGGGTTCCTTGTTTGGATTTCGCTTCGGCGAGACGTCCCACGCATGAAACAGAGCTAATGTCGGAAGTCGGGAAAGGTCTTGGACACTAGGGATATTTAGTATTATACTTATACGACTAGGTTAGGATAGATAGATTGACCTTAGGATTTTTAGGACGCTAGGCCCTTAGGGCATGCGGCGTTATTTTAGGAAGATGGTTGGGAGTTAACCACAATAGGTTGTGGGTTAACTCTAAGTAGGATTTGATCCCTAGACGAGAAGTATGGGATTTCGAGCTCGTTAGAATGTTAGGCCATTAAGTGGTGAGGCCTCTCGTAGATAGAGGGTTACATGGGTAAGCTACCTTTGGAGGAGTTGAAGTATAAGCTGACTTTTCTCCTGCACTCGTGTTGTTATGATCGAGAGTGGATTTAACGAACGAGTCTTTGCCAGGAACGGGATGTGCAAATACGGGAACATGGACCTATTGTTCGTGTGTCTCACATTTTTAAGAAGTGTCATCCCACGCTTGATTTAAAGTTCATGGCGGTTGTAATTGCCTTAAAGACTTAGAGGCATTTCTCCTGGGCAGGAATTTGGAGTCCTTTCACGAATAACAAGTTTATGATCGGGAAGGACTATCGATAGGATATTCCCTCTCGCTAAGTTAATGCGGATGGGAGTAGTATAGGCGCCGAGTAGATACCATCTTAGAGTTTATTCGTGGCATGGAATGCCAAGTGGAGTGAGCTTCACCGAGGGGACGCTATTGTAAGAGCGTTCAAGTCCATGATTGACCCTTTCAACTACTGGTATGTAGAGAGTAGTGTGGAACGAGGATGGGTATATCCGTGGACATTTTTATCGAATTGTCGATAATGCAACGGTCATGATTCTAGTTGAGGAAACTGTGGATCATTTGATCAATCGCTGCTTGCTCGATGGAAATGGGCGGACTAAGCGGGAGGTGTACGCCCAACTCTTCTTAGTAGGAGTTTTAGATCTGTATGCGGTTCCTATCAAACGGTAGTGAACCGAGACGAGATATTCGTGTCAAGGAACAGGTAAAGTCTCCAGGGAGAAATGGAAACCGTTGGGATATGGGGTATATCCTACCACCCGTAAGTGGAAGGTTGGATCTGATTTAAAGGAGAGATCGGAGTAGTAGCTTTATGGATCGAATTTCCGTGCAATAGTTCGGATCGTTTCCGATAAACGTTAGGCCGTGTGTAGCCTAGTATAGATGGCAATATGCCTTGTCTACTCGTTGGAATGGAAACAGCGAATAGTATATTCCTGGGACTGGGAGTGGCCCGGGAACCTTCCTTTAGATTGGGCTCAGTGAGCAAGTAGACTTTTGAGGGTTACACCATCGCGAATAGGAGTAAGTAGTGTTGGGGTTAACGATTGTAAGATAGTGTAGTTATTCCCTAGTAAAGGTATAACGTGTTTCGGAAAGTAAGGCAATTTGTGCCGAGATTGTGTGGGTATCTCCTCCCGTAGTAGAAGTGTAGGATTGAAAGTTCCTGAGGAACGATTTGGCGCTATGTTATAGCATGATGATGTGGGCCAATGTTTTAAATCGCGGTCGCGCAAGGTGTCGCGTTTTGGCTCTAAAATCGCCTCGCGTAAATCGCCTAGCGTATCGTACAAGCAATTCGTGCATTCCAGATTTTTAATTTGAAAAACATGTAACAAATATAAATAAATAAATAAGCTCTAACAATCACTCCAAATCATTTCAAATATAGTCATAAAGCCATATAGTGCTACAACATTCCAAATAAAACACAAATAGGACCATATTGTTCCAAAAATAGGACCATATTGTTCCAAAAATCTAAAAGGCATGAAGTTTCAAGAATAAATTAACACCAAATGAGTTTTTTCAAAAATTGTCAAACATAAAAAATAAAAAAAGAACTGTGTAAATTCTTACAAAAGTTGGATCGGGGCTGCCAAACAGTGGAAGGAAGAGAACAAGTGTTTGCGTTTTTTTTAAACCTTTGTACTTGCCAAAACGACGCCGTTTTGTAAGCCAGAGGGTTTAAAAAAGCATGCATTGCACGGCTATAGCGCAGGTTTGCGCACTTTTGCGCTAAATCGCGCCAAATTGCGCCCAATAGCGAACGCAACAACAGTATCCCAATTAGCAGACCCATTTGCGTTGCCTTTTCCCGTCGCAAAAAGCAATAGCGGGCTATTGCGTTCGCGATAGCGAGCTATTTAAAACACTGATGTGGGCTGAGATCGATAGCGATGACCTTAGTCTGTGTCCTATGGGGACATTTCTATTCAGGGGTTTGCTAGTATGATAGCACGGTTTTTGGTATAGTATACCCTTTTTATGGTTATGGGTTACGCCTGAATTTTGAGGGCAAAATTCCCCTTTAAGGGGGGGAGTATGTAACAACCCAGGTTTTCGAGCGACTATTTTATACTATTTTGCCTAATGGGCTAATTTTATAAAATAGGGAATGTTGGAGTAAATATTATTTCCCGTGAGACTTAGGGATAATATTTACTATGCTTTGTCTATTTACCGTTTTGAGAAGGTAAATAGTGTTATATTGTGTATTTTGCGTCGTTATATGTAAAACGACGGTTATGACCTATATTTAAATTTGGGTATAATTAATGAATTAAAATGGAATTGGAACGTAAAAATAGTTCACACTTTCCCGAATGCCAAAATAGGGGGTGCGGTTGTTTTTAGAATAGTCGAGATAGTCGAAATAAGTGCCCAGTTGTAATTTTCGAGATTCGGGCATTTTTAAGGGGTTATGACTCAATTTAGTGGTTACGAGTCATTTTAGAGGTGTATTAGCATTTAAGAGTGGGGGTTTATATTTCGAGACCCTTATAAATCCCCCACCCCTTTTTCTTTTCTTCATTTTTGGTGGGAGAAGCCAAAGGAGAGAGAGAGAGAGAAGAGAGAGTTGAGAGAAAGAGAGAAAATGGAAGATTTGGCCGGAATCCGTCGCTACCGGGGGTGTTCCGAGACTACGAACCTCGAGGCAAGTTTCTTACTTGCTAGATATTGATTTAATGTGATAAATCTGCATGTGTAGTTAAGTTTTGGGAGGTTTAAACCATAAATGGGTTTTTGTAGATTTTGATGTTTAATCCCTTAATCTTGTGTTTTAATTTGATTTGAGGAGAAATAATTAATTGTAGGATGTTTAGAAGTGATTGGCTATCATTATTTGTTGTTGTGGTTGGGTGAAATAGCGGGTAGAAGCTCGGATGGCTCGTTAATGGCCGAAACAGCTTCTCGGAGAAGAAGCTGTCCGCCAGGATCGATCGATCGAGCCTGGGGGATCGATCGATCGAAGCCTTCGATCGATCGACGGCCAGGGGTCGATCGATCGACCTCTTCTGAAAAGGTGGGGTTTTTCTAATTTTGTTTTAGCCCTTTTCTTTTAGGTTCGAGGCTTAGGAACCTTCCTTTGGGAAGTAATTAAGAGTCCTAGAGGGTGGTTTTGGGTAGACTAATTCCCTAGGATTAAATAGGATATTTAGGCTTACCCGAGGGCTAAGTTGCGTAGGTTGATATCCGAATGATTTAGGAGATTAACCTAGAGATGAATTGGAGATAAAATTTTAAGGTTGAGACAATTGGGAGACCCTCCTTGAGGGAGATTCACTTTCATGGTTTAAAATATTATATTGAAGTCTTAGAGACTAATTTGAGGTTTATGGCACTTCTAGTCTTAGGTCATTCATAAAATATGACATTAAGAATGAGAAATACATAAAGATAAAATATGGTACTAATAAATAGTACAAGTGATTTTGAGAATGTAAAATTGGATGTTTTCAAAAGGAAAAGTAATGTTTTTCATAAATGTTAATTTATGGATACACACCTCTCTAAATCGCTATCATAAGGGAAGTCGCGCGCGTTGTGGTGAAGCCCCCTGGCTAATGATGCAGGGTGGATATAGTCCCTAGGCCATGTGAGCGTTTGTTTATATATTTTCTACGCTGGTTAGGAGATTCCGGGTGTGGTCTTGACTATCCCGCAGGCACATGGTCGCTTCCCGACGTTTCGTTAGGATCCCAGGTTGTCTTGGAGGCCCTGGAAGATGATAGCCATTTAGGGGCGCGCACAGTGGGGAAACCCGGACGGGCGGTCTTAGATTTCGTTATATTATATGATATATAACTATGATTCAATAATGTGGGACATTATTGGTTATTAAAGCATTTTATGATAATGAAATGGCTTTAATTTACATTTCCCGGATAGAAGAAGGGAAATGGGATGTTAAATACATTTTCTGGATGGAATAAGGAAAATGGATGATATGATATGAAAGTAAAGCATTTTATGATAATAAAACTTGCTTTAAATTATGTATTTCCCTGAATGGAAGAAAAGAAATAAAATTTGGTAAAGAAAGTTTTAAAATGGGATTAATTGGTAAACATTTGATAAAATGAATTTACCATATATGTATATTCCTAAGTAAAGAATTAGGAATTGTGCCATTAGAGTATGGATTGGGTTTATGTTTATATTCTTGAGTAGCTGTAGTTGTGACCTCCCACACTTATGCACACACATGTATTTATTTGTTATTTCGTGCTCAGGGTCTAATGGATCTCGACGATCAACCTTGCCTAAGTAGTAGTGTATCGGGGGGGTTCCTTGTTTGGATTTCGCTTTGCGAGACACCCCACGCACGAATAGGGCATAGTGTTGATAATGGGGAGAAGTTCGCCCTTAGTACTTAGGGTTAACTAGAACATCTCACGATATTGCGTTAGGTTGCTGCTAGATTGAGAGGTGAGGAATATTTTTGTTATCTGCGAGAGAATTACGCACTTAACTGTCATGCATTTTAGTCACATGGTAATCATATCAAACCGGGCCCTGACCGGTATCTATATTTCTTTGTGCTGCATATTCCTTGCCGTTACAGGTGCGCTTCCGCATGGACACCTGTATTTACATATTCCATTCCAGTTGTAATGGAGCTACAGCATGTTGCGGATGTTGTAGGATACTTGTAGTAGACGCTCCTCTCCATTGTACTCTAGTTATGTTCAGTACATTTTTATTCGGGCGTGTTTGCCCAAGGTGTTGCACTCATTCATTATATTGTAAATATTGGATTGTAATACTTAACGTATTATTTGTATTAGTCTGTGCACCGACAGCTTATTCGGTGATTATTTATTGTATTGTCATACTTCATTTATCGATTTTTGATACCCACCGTTTTTACAAATGGGATTGTCCAAGTGTTTTTCTTGTACTTTTAAATTTTTTTGGTTATGACAATCCGTTTTTCTAAAATGATTGGTGGTTATCTCATACTATTATTTTAATCGACAGTGATGCTAAGAATGGACCATCTATGATTCCGGTAATTATTGGAGTATTGAGCTGGCCACCTATTATTTTAGTAGGCGGGTTGTCACAGGTGGTTGGAGGCTGGTGGTGAGTGCACTGACCTACCCAATAAGGGTCTCGAGGGTAGCCTTGAGTTGTGGCCGTTGCTGCGTATAAGACGGGGTTGTGATCCTACCCAGGGGCGAAGCTGGGCCATGGCTGGGGGGGGGGGGGGGAGGGGGTGGGGGGCATGGCCCCTACCAAACTTTGGAAAAAAAATACCCTATATATCATATGTGTGTATTTTTAAACCCAACTTAAATAAAAAGCCCAAGCCCAAACCTGTTTTTCTCTTTTAACTAAAGTTAGGTTAATTAAAAGAAAAGGTAGCTTTCTCTTTGAAAGAGACTCTTTCCCAGCAGCCGCACATCTTGACTCTTTCCATATTTTCAAAGCTAGCATCAAAGGTAAGGTATCTCCATTGTTAGCTTAATATTTTAATGCCTATTTTCATGACTTTCTTCATATTTTAATATTTTAATGCTTCTTCAAAGCCACCAAATTTATCTCTTTATTGACAATAACTGTTATCGTTAATTGTTGTTTTAATTAATAAATTAGTATTAACGGAAAGACCCTTGATCCACTAAGCTTAATTGTTAACTGTTATTTATTGTTAATTGTTAACTAAGCTTATTGTAATTATTAATTTTTATATGATATTCTAGTGTTCAATTAATATATGGTAATTAATTTTTTTTAGGAAAAATGACATTTTAATTGTTTTATTTTTGTGTAGAAATATGAGCAAATCAAAGACCCTCGATTCATTTTTCAAGAGAAAACATGTTGAAAGTGAAAATGTCGGCGAGTCTCCGGTTTCTCCTGAGTCTAATGTTCAAAATTCGGTACATGAAACACTTGAGCAACGAACTTTAAAATCTCCAAGAATTGTTAGAAAAAATGTGTTTTGTATGTGTTGCAACCTATGTAGCACGGATACGGGTGTCATGTCTGACACGACACGGACACGCCGACACGGTAAATCTAAAAAAATCAGGACACGACACAACGGGGACACGGGATTAAATAAATATTTTTTATAATTATTTTTATATATAAAAATATGAAATATCACATTAATACTAATCTCATACTAAGAACAACATTAAACATATAAGCATTAAGAGTATTAAATCCATTCTACACATCAAACATCACAATAATACTAAATCTCATACTAATAATAACTATCAAAATGCATATGGCTAATGCAATTTATTAAATAGAGATTAAAAAAAAGATTAAACAGTTGAAAATAAACAAGTGAGAAAAAGGGGAAAAAAAACATATGTTTCCTGCCCCCTTTTTTTAAAAGTTAATATATATTTATGTCAGCCGTGTCCCAGCCGTGTCTCAGCCGTGTCCCAGCTGTGTCCAACTATTTTTAAATGCCTTTTAAGCCCAACACGCCACGTGGCGTGTCGGACACGTGTCCAAGCTGTGTCCCTTGCGTGTCCGTGTCCTTCGAGTGTCCGACACTCGTACGCGGCGTTCGGAGAAGTGTTCGTGCTTCATAGGTTGCAACTATTATATTTTGATGGTGAATATATAAGATATTGTTGGAAAAAATGCTTATGGTTAATTTATTTTAGTGCTAAAATATTGCATAAAAGCGTAAATAACCCTAAAAAAAATCGCCTAACCCCCGGTAAATTATGGTCCCCGCCAACATAAATTCCTGGCTTCGCCCTTGATCCTACAAATGGTGGTGTGCCAGTTTAGGGCTTTACACACTCGCACAATGGAGCGAGACCACATTCTGATATCAATTTGTCGTAACACGCCAATGGCACCAAAAAGAATGAATAATAACTCTAGCACAAAGCGTGCCTAAGCGTTTTCTTTTTTATTACACATAACACCAAGTATGCTTAGAAGTTTATGTTACAAAGAACCTAATATTGATTTACAAATGCCTTAGCGGCGCCTAGGCGTTTTTCTTTTTTTAATTACATACAACACCAAGTATGCTTTGGAATTTATGTTGCAAAGAATCGAACATTGATTTACACATTAACATCGGTAACAACACATTAAAGCCATACACTTTTAACATTGCTAATATTTGTTTTAAGTCCCATACATAAATAAAAAAGATTGCTAACAGTAAGAGAAAAAATAGAAACATCACACACAATATTCGATTCCTAAAATAAAGAATAGAAATATTAGACACAGCAAAAAATAATGTTATTCTAGATATAAAACTCAGCAAAATTTATGAAATTGGATATTGAAGCTTTTGTGGTCCTCGTATAGAGGTGTATTTGCTAACAACTATATACAGGGCACGAAGCAACCAAAGCTCTCAATCGAAATTGTAAGATTCAAACAGAATGTAGTATGTACAAACAAGCAGTGAATAGGTTCAATTACATAAATGGAACTGGAACTATTTATTTTAATTAAACTTGGCCCAGGCTTAACCTCGCAAAATAAAAGCATGGGAGGGTGTGTGATTAAAACAATTGGGGCCTAAATTTAAATAGCAAAGTGAAAAGAAATGGGTATAATATAGCATACCTGGCATGATTGCTGGAGGGAACAACAGGTCAGGCTATATTGACCGGTATGTGTTATATATGCTCAACAATTTCAAATGTCATCCCAAATTATGCTCTGCTCTGCTCTGCTGGTGTGAAATTAAACTTCACTTCCCCTAATATTTGAGTAAGAATAGTTTTAGATGAACCGAGCTCCAGCTGTTCTACTTTTTCTTTCCTTTTGGTTAATAGCTCCAGCTATTCTACATATAAATATCAAAAACCTAAAAAAAAAAAACATCATAACATCTCCATCCGACATGAAATTATGAGTTAATTGATTTATTTTTATTATATTTAGGCATTAACGAGTTAACACGATAGACCCGTTAATACTAACGATTCGAGTTAGAAATTTACTTGTGCACATTTTTACTCGTAACTATCCGTTAATACTAATAGGTACTTAGAGCCACCCAATCCATAACCAATAAGAATAATCATTAAAACCCATTATTTATAAATCCTTTAACACGAATGGGTATTATAGGGTCACCCAACATATACCTAATAAGAACAACCATTAAAATCCATTATTTTTAAACTAATGAAGACTAACATGTACTATAAAGTCAGTTAACCCGTTATCCGTTTAGACTCAAATTGATTCGTTAATATTAGTGGGTGGTAGGTAACGATTCGGATCGTATACCCATTATATGGATAGTGTTTGGGTATTGTCATTAGACCCGCTAGCTTTAACGGGTCATGTCTGGGTTAGGGATGTTTTGACCCGTTAATCCAACCCATACACAATCGACACGACATGTTGACAGCGCTAATCAAAGCAAACACTTGATTAAAAAAAATGTTCATTTAGACTCTAAAAATAGATATGATCTCTTATTTTAAAATCATACACGTGTATTTGTTGTAATGGGTTGGGTCTTGGGCCAGGTTATAGGCCTCTAGTGTTGAGTTTAGGGTTTTTGGGCTTGGGCTTGGGCCTGCGGCCCTTGATTTTGTAATTTGTTACTTTTGTTGGCCAATGGGTCGTGTTTTGTTCTCGTGTTCTATCCTCGGCTTGCCCAACTTGGTAATTATAATCACATTTTTACCAAAAAAAAAAAAGATATGATCTCATTAAAAAAGGTATTGCTCACACATAAATAAAATAAAATAAAAACCTTGTTTGATTGAATTAATAATAGTTGAAACTAATTTTAAAATTCTGAAATTACAAATATTTGCACATTAGTTTTTTGAACTCATTCTATTTATCTTTTAAATTAATTATAATTATTACGTGGGTCGGGTCACGAGCTGACACGATACGACAAGCGTTTTTTTAACACAAACATGAAAGGACACTACTTCATTTTTTTTTATCTGACACGAATACGAACCAAATAGATTATGACACGGCACGACCAATACATTTTCATCAATTTTATACTAAATTAAACATAAATAGACAATAACTCGAATAAAATACGATTAACACAACTAACAAGAGTCGTAATTTTGACACGATATGACTTCTTGTCAAAAAAACCTGGCACGAACACGACATGAACTCAAAATACCGTCTCAATTTAGGGTCAATTTAGTGTCGTTTCTATCGTATTTTCATGTCATTTCGTTTTGTGCTTTCGTATCATTTCTTAAATTGTCACCACTAATTTTTTATTTATAATAAAAAAATTATGAATAAGTTATAAAAAATATTTATAAAAATAAGTTATAACTATTTTTATAAATATAAAACCAGTTTTTATAAAACATTTTTATAAATATATTTTCTAACTTATTTGGGAAACAATTTTTTATAACTTATTCATAATAAGTTTCTTTTTTATAAATAAAAAAACTAGGGGTGGCAATTTAGAAATGACATGAAAACAAAAAGCGAAACGACACAAAATTGATCCGAAATTAACACGATATTTCGTGTTTGTATCGGGTCTTGTTGACAAGAAGTCGTACTGTGTCGTGTTCGTGTCAAAATTATTAGTCATGTTATCGTGTCTTGTCGTGTTAATCATATTTTATTCGAATTTTCATGTATAGTTATGTTTAGAGTAGTGTTATGAGTCCCAAAAAATCCCCCAAATCCTCCCCCAAACAACATTAAAATATTGTGTCCTGACAGGACCTATAGTACAAGGTACAACACTTAATGCTGTTTGGGGGCGGATTTGAGGGGTTTTTTTTGGGACTCAAAGCATTATTCTTATGTTTAATTTAGTGTAAAATTAATGAAATCATATTAGTCGTGCCATGTCATGTTTTATTCCGTTCGTGTTCGTATCAGATAAGAAAAATATGAAGTCATGTCCTGTAAGGACAAAATTTTCAATTGAGTCTGTTGTTGTATTTGACACCCCGCCTAATAAAATACCAGGTGATCAGTCCTATATTAAATTAAAACAGGAATCCCAGTTGGTTCATTCTTAGCATCACTGTCGAAAGACCTATTTAAAACTTACTAACCACCTAATATTCCAAAAAGTCGGTGCCAAATTTTATCTTTTTATTTAAACAAGACAATAACATGCGGAAATACATATAAACCATTCACAATAACTGAATCAAATCAACTGAATAAATAATTAAACTACTTGCCGAATAAACCATCGGCCACCAAATTAAATAATCCAACAACAATCATCCAACAACTGAATAAATGAATCTGAAAACTGTATTGCAAAGTCTGGGCGACAAGCCCTAAGTAAAACTGAAACTGGTAGATGATTCCTACTCTAGGAAAGAATGAATGATGCGTCTGGGCGACAAGCCCTGGAATAAAATATCAAGTCTGGGGTCCCTGTGGCTGGACACCTAAAAGGTTTTGAAAATAGTTTTATAGCAAGGGTTAGAACCCAAAATATTTTGAAAATATTTAGCAAATGATTAAGTTGCAGTAATAAAATATGCATGAATTCGCTTTATATTTTAGTTAGTGTCGCACTCCCTTGAGGACAGACTCACCCCTCAACTAATGTGCACACCTAACGCCTTCTTTATATCCCACCTAATCCTCTTTCCCGAAACTAGATACTTGATATAACTCTTGTCAACCGCCCTACTCAATCCCAAGTATTTTTAATGTAAGACTTATAAGCTATTTATCGCCTTAATTTACTTAATCGCCTTTCCTTGAAAGCCATATAACATTCACTAGTTAGATGAATAATACGCTTTTCTCCATGTATTTAACTTTCCCGTATATAATTATTCTCCCCAATATGTACGTACAGTTATCTTACGACAATCACACATGTTGAATGTGAATATAACCCATAAATTATTACTATAATTCACTTCATGTATTTAATGACCCGTATATAACTATTTATCCCATTATATACATAGAACCATATTACAACATTCACACATATGTTAAATAAAAATATAACCCATCCTCCCGAGTAATAACTCACCGGATGTATTCTCTAAAGTCCTATCACACTAGGTGTACTCGCATAACCTAGTTACCCCAAGTCAGAATTGCTCACTAACTTGGCTAAAAATATAAACGTAATGGAGGCGGTTATATTCCTTCCCTGAAAGTGAGATAAGCCACTCACCCATATAACGGACGCTATGACCTGTGGATATACTCGCCCTACTCCTCAAGCTCGGGGATTCACCCACTTCGCGCAACTTCCCTTAATAGCACTAGAGCGTATTTAATAATATCTAATCACTGATATTTATAAGCACATACCATATATATACTATCACACACTGTATATATATAAATATAAAATATACCGGCTTTACCGTGTACTGAGTCTGTAACACTAGTCTATACTTAGTATCTCGAGTTTATGGTCCAACTCTGATTATTAATTAATTTATACATTAATTAATTAAATTTTTTTTTGGTGTCACCCAACCAATATACTCGGGCTCACTCTCGTGGCCCGAAATTAATATAATACCCGAGTCTAATCCTTGACTCTGAATTAATTAGTTTTCATCCATAATTAATTTAAGCGAGTAGTGTCGCCCTACTACTATACCCGAACTTATTCACCCAGTTCGTCATTTTATTTCTCAGAATTTTTTTCTCAAAATTCATACGTAAGTGTTACACTTAATTACCCCTTCACTCCAAATTATATGCCCCTATAATTGTGAGAATATTAACTTCCCTAATTAAATTCTCTCCCTTAATTAGACTTGGTGGCAATTAAACTAAAAGAAAATCCCACCTAAAACTCCCAAGGCTGAACTGTCAAAAATTCCTAGCCATCGATCGATCGATCGAATAGGTCTTCATCTTCTCCGACTTCATGTTTCTGCCTTTAACGAATTCCTCTAATCTCCAAACTCGTCTATGGTTCATCTCAAGTACACACAACATTTTAATCATATGGAAACGTAATTAGGACCTCCCCTAGAACCTTAAACACAAATTAAATTTCACAAATCTCTACTTTTTCGCATTTGGGGAATTTCCGGGTCTTTACTCGTTCAGTCCCAATTTCGTATGTTTATCCCAAATTCGTTCATAAATTTCTCCTGGGTTTTCACATATGAATCAATTATCTCAGAACTATGTAATACAATGAATTCCCACATTAATTTTCCATTAATTTCATTCAAGTGTTTTATATACAAAACTCCCCTTTTTGTACCCTTTTACACCCAAAACGAATTTTGATTTACACATCACAAAAATATGAATTGAATATCATAAATAAACATCACAGCAAGTTAACCACTTGCCTCAAATGGTTTGTAGAGTCTGATCCGTTGGTGTAGAGAAAGGGTTGATGAAGAACAGCTAATTTGTCCCTCGATATGTCTCAAAAAAGTCCCCAATTTGTTCTTGATTTGCTTCATCTATTTCTCTCTCAAATCCCTAAGTGTAGAGTCGTGTTAACTTCCGTTCAACACTCCCTCAATTAGGTTTAAAATCCCTAATCACGTTTTTAGTCACATGGGCCTAATTAAAATTGTTTAAATCCCCCGTGTGGGTCCGACTATGCCCAATAATACTCCGAGACCCGATTACTATCCACGGTACTCTTTTCTGACTATCTCGACCCCTTCGGGCTCAACCGTGCACTCAGAATTGTCATCCAAAATACTTTATAACAGTCTCAAATTTTGACCGTAAAAATGCGACACACAAAAATTTGAACAATTAAACTTAAAGTCGCCAAATATAAATAATTCTTCCGACTCAAATAAATTTTTCAGATCATAAATTTAAGTGTCTCCAATTTGAATTATTTTATTTCTTCCAAAAATCATTAATACTAAATCCTCAAAATTTTGGGGTGTTACATTGTATTTGGCTTATTCCTGGAACAAAACATTATTTTTGAGTCATAAATAGATTTTTATTGCCACGATCCCACACAGTCTATGACATAAAGTTAATTGAAGACGTTGCGGCCAAGCTTCAAACATAAATCATGCCGATATTATTTCGGTGTACGTTTCATGTCTTCATTGCATTCCGAGATCGCTCAGGTATGAATGCGTAATGTTTATGGGACTCGAAAAACTATTTTAGGATGTTATTTTTATTAAAAACCAATTTAAAATATTTAAACTTCATTTATTCTAAGATAAAGATGGTTTAGAGTTGTGTAAAACACAAACTCTTATTTTTTGATGGTTCAAACGACTTTGAATGTCATTCAAGCGATATCAGCATATCGTTCGAACAACATGTGCATCTCGTTCGAGCGACAGGCATATTTCGTTCGAACAATGTGCAAACTTAATTTTATTATTTAAGGCACGTTTCTCTCAGAATTTCGTAAGTTGCAGAAATGAAAATACATTTTACATATAGTACATTTTCTGCACAAGTTTTCTAAGGTTTTTAAAGTCTAAAAACATCATTTGAGTTTCAAAGATCCGATCTTTCATTCACATATCCAACAGTGATCTTGGTTTGCACCATTTGGAGTTATTTATCACTTTGAACATCATTGGGTTTTGCAGAGAAGAAGCGAAGGAGTTCGTGTTCAGAATCCGTAGACGTTTCCAAGATAAATCGGTGGACACCGAGGCATTCATGGATGCGTGTGCTGTGGACAGATTTCACGGAAGGATATTCGTGTGGGGCACTGAGCTAGAGTGGTTGAAGATTGAGAGAAGCTTCAAGACTTTTGTGGATCGAGTCGATGAGTAAGTCTGTCTTTATACTTTGTAACACCACATCATAGTGAATGTCTAGCTTGGGTCGTCCGAGGTTTTTTCCCTAAGTGGTGACCTCGTACATCCGGCGTCGACTTTGTGAATTTATTTATTTTACTTGCATTAATCACTTAGATTCATGTTTAGGATTAAATAAGATAAAATTGATCTTAACTAAAATTGGTTCACATACTTGGGGCGGTTTAAAATTTGGAAAAGAGTTTTCAAAAAGAAAGTTGGTTTTGTTATCCTTAGAACACATTCGAGAAAAAAAAGAGCCTACAAATTGGTATCAGAGTAAGTAACACTATTTTATTGTGTAGATCCTTGTTTTTTGTTTTTTGGTAGTCATATTTGTTTATCTCTCTTGGGTTGTTTTTGTCTCAATGGATTCACAAAGTTTTGACGAATTAAATCACTTGAATTTGAAGTTTGCAAAACGTATTGAAATTCTTTAAGAAGAAAATTCTCATTTTAAAAATATGATTGAATATTTGCAAACGTTTCAAATTCAAAGAGAAATCATTCGTGAGAAGTTTTTGACTTTGTATAATAACTTTAAATCTTTAATTGTGGCCAAGGAAGAGATTGATAATAGAGTCCTTGTTTTAGAAAAAGAGTTGGAGGACTTGAAAAATTCTAGGATTTTTGTCGTTGATGAAAATAGTTTGATTAATGATTTTGTGGCACGTGATAAGACTCTTAGGGATAAGTTTGATCAGATTGAGGGGGAGAGAGATAACCTTCTTGGGTTAATTAAAAATCTAAAGAAGGAGTCCCGAAAGTTTGAGGAGTCAAATCTTTTGCTTGAATCCAAAATTTTAAAGTTAAAAAATGATTTAAGTAGTGATGGTAGTGGCTTAACTTGTTCTAGTGCGTCGAATGTTAAAGCCAAAACCATAGTTTGTTTTAGTGCGTCAACCTCCGAGGGTGTTAGAAAAGGTCAACCTAAAGGTCTCGTTCCTCGTCGAGTTTTCACATGTTCGCATTCTGGTAGGAAAGGTCACCTTAGGAGTTTTTGCTATGATCTTAGATAAGACCCTATAAACATAGTGTCAGGGAATCTGTTTTGGATATGCTAAATGCTTCATTAGTTGATTCTCACATGCTTACACATGATGCGTCACACACTATTTCTTATGGATGATTGCTTGCATGATATGTTTGTCATACGCTAGTCTTTGCATCATGATTTATATCTTGCTAGTCTTATGACATGTTTATCTTTTGTATTATATTTTTCTTTTATTGGGTCTTATTTTTGTTTTTAGATATTTTTGAGAAAAATACAAAAAGATTATATTTTGGGTCAAAAATACTATTTAGAAAAATATAAAAAGATTCTTCATTTATTTTTGTGTCATGAGTGTTTCATGTTTGATATGTCATATTAGTGTGCTTGGACCCCCGTCATTTCATTATCCATATGGCTAGAAAATTTTGTCATAATTATTGATGCGTTGGATGATCTTAACCATTGTCTATATGGGGTTGTTTTGAAGTTGACCTGCATTTGAATTCGACTTTGTATATATGCCATCTTTTCACACCTGCACGAGTTTATATGAATGTTTGACATCTCATGCATATTTAAGTTTTGTGAGACGTTCTTATCTTAATTTTTTCATCTATGCGTAACTAAACTTAGGAGGAGGTGTGCATGTAAGAACCATTTACCGTGAGGATTAATATTAAATAAATTGAAAAAAAATGATGAGTGTTCACGGAAAATGGCTGCGAGTGAATAAAAATCATGTCGTGAAAGTCACCGTTTATAAGAGCCCAAGAAAACATTATGGCAATAAAAATAATCATATGTCAAAATAGGGCCAATAGGAATTCTCTAACTTGAGAAAATTAGAAACCTCAAAAGACTTTGAAAAATAATATATATGTTTGGGGGAGTTTGGGGGGAAAAATTTAAACGAGTTTGCACCACGAATACTTATATTAAAACATTGTATCATGATTCTATTGTTTGTAGAATCATCAAAATTTTGGATTTGGGTGTATGTTGATTGTTTAGTTCGTTTAGCTCATCTTATTAATTATCACATATGGCTAAAACTAAGTTTGATGACACTTAGGTATTAATTAGAGTTTCGTGATCGTTTCAATGTGTTGGAGTTATGATTCATTTGTTGTAGTTCACAACCATTCACTCCATATCCATATTTGAGCACATTGATTCTATATTGGCATGAAACTCACATTGTTTTACTTGTTTTTTTCCTGTTTTGAGTCTATTTTACCGCTGTTTTCTCTTTCTAGTTAACATTTTCAGAAAATGTTTTCACTGGGCGAAACTTCATGTTTTTCAGTATTGGAATTGAGAATTATTCATGTTGTTCAAATGACATAGTGGCTTCGTTCAAGCAATAACCTGATGTCGCGCGATGAACTGTTCACGTGAGGTTTAAGCGACACATTTTTCGAGGCATCGATGTTGTCAGGTTTGGTCGCGCGAAGGTCGCAAGATAAGTTGCTTCGAGCGAGTTACTATTAGAGTTCATTATTTTAAATCTCTTGATGTTTGGTTAGAATGACAAGACTTTGTCATTCGAGCGACAAGGCACTGTCATTTGAGCGACCTTCTGGAAGAAATTTTGTTTCTTCTATTTCAATGCCCTGCTTCAGTTTGATATACTTTTGGTATTTGATATACTTTTAGCACTACTGGGTTTGTTTGGTCAGTTTTATGCAGTGTAGGATGATTATGAATGATGATTTTAACTGCATTGTTAGTTTAATCACATCATTACAAATTTTGATGATTTCTCACATGTGATTAATGTTTGCTAGCCACGAATTTGGTATCTCTTTATCAGTTTTAGATGGTTATTTTAGGTTTATCTAGATATACTTCATTGGTTATTCTTATACTAGATATGTTTATCTTTTCACTGATTGTCTATTCGAGACAAAAAGGGGAGAGATGTATATGATGTTGGGGGGAGTTTGTTGTTGAGCATATATGTTTTTTTCATTACTCATTGGTATCATTTTTGTGATCTTATGCATTCATGATTAGTTTACACAAATTGGTATCCTGATTTCAATGTTTGTTTTCATATTGGTATCAAATTTTCTCACATGTTTAACAAATGATTGAATTTTGATTTTACATATTGGTATTAATAGTACATATTGATATCATAATATTTTATATCAGTTGTACCTCCATACTTCACTAGGTATTTGTCTGTTTCATGTGTGTAGGTATGCTTTGGAGAATCTAAATTTCAAGTATACATCACATTCAGACAACTCATGCTTGTCCGACCATCATTTACAGTCATGTCCTGTAATTTTTGACTTTGGGTTTTATAGGATGGGATTTAGGCATCATACGGCTTGACGACCCAACTTAGGCATTTCATTGTTTGGGTTTTGTCCCAGAATAATCAAGGGGGAGATTTATAAGGACAAAATTTTCAGTTGAGTCCATTGTTGTATTTGACTTATTCCTATAACAAAACATTATTTTTGAGTTATAGATAGATTTTTATTATCACGATCCCACACAATCTATGACATAATGTTTATTGAAGATATTGTGGCCAAGCTTCAAAGATAAATCATGCCGAGATTATTTCGGTTCATGTTTCACGTCTTCATTGCATTCCAAGATCGCTCAGGTAGAATGAGTAATCTCGAAAAACTGTTTTAGGATGTTATTTTTATTAAAAACTATTTTAAAATATTTAAACTTAATATATTCTGAGATAAAGATGGTTTAGAGTTGTGTAAAACACAAACTCATGTTTTTCGGTGGTTCAAACGACTTTGAATGTCGTTCAAGCGAGATCAGCATGTAGTTCGAACGACATGTGCATCTCGTTCGAGCGACAGGCTTATTTCGTTCGAACGATGTGCCGACTTAATTTTATTATTTAAGGCATGTTTCTCTCAGAATTTCGTAAGTTGCATAATCGAAAATACAGTTTATATATAGTACGTTTTCTGCACAAGTTTTCTAAGGTTTTTAAAGTCTAAAAAGATCCTTTGAGTTTCAAAAATCCGAGCTTTCATTCACATATGCAACAGTGATCTTTGTTTGCACCATTTGGAGTTGTTCATCGCTTTAAACATCGTTGGGTTTTGCAGAGAAGAAGCGAAGGAGTTCGTGTTAAGAATCCGTAGACGTTTCCAAGATACATCGACGGACACCGAGGCATTCGTGGACGCATGTGCTATGGATATATTTCACGGAAGGATATTCGCGTGGGGCATTGGGCTAAAGTGGTTGAAGATTCAGAGAAGGTTCAAGACTTTTATGTATCGAGTCGTTGAGTAAGTCTGTCTTTATACTTTGTAACACCACATCAGAGTGAATGTCTAGCTTGTGTCGTCCGAGGTATTTTCCCTAAGTGGTTTCTTCATACATCCGACGTCGCCTTTGTGAACTTATTTATTTTAATTGCTTTAATCACCTAGATTCATTTTTAGGATTAAACAAGATAAATTTGATCTTAACTAAAATTGGTTCACATACTTGGTGCGGTTTAAAATTTGGAAAAAGGGTTTTCAAAAAGAAAGTTAGTTTTGTTATCCTTATAACACATTCGAGAAAAAAAGGAGCCTACAAATTGGTATCAGAGTAAGTAACACTATTTTATTGTGTAGATCCTTGTTTTTTAGTTTTTGGTAGTCATATTTGTTTATCTCTCTTGGGTTGTTTTTCTCTCGATGGATTCACAAAGTTTTGACGAATTAAATCTCTTTAATTTGAAGTTTGCAAAACGTATTGAAATTCTTTAAGAAGAAGATTCTCGCTTTAAAAATATGGTTGAATATTAGCAAACGTTGAAAATTCAAAGTGATATCATTCGTCAGAAGTTTTTGAATTTGTATGATAACTTTAAAATTATTAATTGTGGCCAAGGAAGAGATTGATAATAGAGTCCTTGTTTTAGAAAAAGAGTTGCAGGACTTACAAAATTCTAAGATTTGTGTCGTTGATGAAAATAGTTGGATTAATGATTTTGTGGAACGTGAGAAGACTCTTAGGAATAAGTTTGCTCAGATTGAGGGGGAGAGAGATAACCTTCTTGGGCTAATTGAAAATCGAAAGAAGGAGTCCCGAAAGTTTGAGGAGTCAAATTCTTTGCTTGAATCCAAAATTTTGAAGTTGAAAAATGATTTTTAAGTAGTGATGGTAGTGGCTTATCTTGTTCTAGTGCCTCGAATGTGAAAGCCCAAACCATAGTTTCTTTTAGAGCATCAACTTCCGAGGGTGTTAGAAAAGGTCAACCTAAAGGTCCCGTTCCTCGTCGAGTGACGCGACTGAAAATGTGTCTTAGAAATGTGTTCACTCTAGGCTCAAGTGAAAGCCTGTCGCTCAAGTAATAATCCCAGTAAGTCGGGTATCGATCCTCAGGGAAAAAGGACAACGAAGTTGTAACGACGGGAAAAGACTGAGGAATCCTAACCTTGACTCTAAAAAGAAAGGGAAAATGATTTGATTTCGGGAATGATTAAAATAAATGCAAATATGAAATTATGAAGAGATGCAATTACACTAAACTACCTAAAATATGAATGAAATATGATTTGAAACTTTTAACTAAGTGATGAGAAAAACCGGACGGGAATACAATCCCCCAACCCTAGTAAATTGCAGTTATAATATTAATCATAAATTTAAGTGATTAATTTTGACCCGGAATTTAGTACTCCCAAGCATTACGTATATGAGGTTCAAGCCCGCATCATACTTAATCTGAGAACGAGTAAATCGGTATCGCGATAGTAACACTCGAATTGCATTCTAAATCATCACAGTTACCTAGAGGCAAACGAGATATAAAAACCTACAATTGTTATGTTCCTACGCAATACGGTCGTAATTAATCAATAAATTCAGAGGACTAATTTTATACACATGCAATTAACACATCGGGGTGGGTTCATGTATCCCGGCCTTAGAAAATCTAGCCTAACATGATGAAGGTAATGAAAACAGTGTTTGATATGCAGAAATTCATGATTAATCTAAAACAAACTTGTAAATTGATGTAGAATAGAATTGAAAAGAGGGAATTACTCACTAATTTCTACCAAAGCAGTAACAACAGCTCTGAATAAAACTGGTAATCAAATAAAATCTGAACCAAGCTTCAATCTTGGAATTAAAACTGGAAATTGTATCTAAACTATGGTTTGCTGGAAAAGAAAGGAAAAATCTATTATTCTCCCTAAAATATCCGTAAAAATATCCGTCCAAATAACAACAATAAAACGGGTTTTTATACCCTCTAAGAATTTAGGAATTTTAGCAGCACTATGACTCTTTTGGAGAAGATTAGATTTTGCAAATCTCGATACCCGGATCGATCTGGGCCTTAGGCGGACCGGTCTGCCTTCAAAGCGGATCGGTTCTTTTTATTTTGGGGATGACCGGTTCTTTTTATTTTTGCCTTCTTCGGTTCGCTTGTGATCCGGGGTCTACTGGAGTTTGGTAAGGCGGACCGGTCCGGGGCAGGAGCAGACCGGTCTGCCTGTTGACTTTTTGCTCAACTTTGACTGCTCATAAATTTTGTTTCGGGACTCCGATTGAGGTGCCGTTTCTTCCTATGTGCTCATGAATGTGATATATTCAACTTCTCTTTAGGTACCTCATCCGAATTCTGGGTGAAAATTACGCTTTTTGCCCTTTTGACTTTCCTTCTTTCTTTCTTGATTCTTCCGGTTTCCTTCTTCCGTTTATTGACATCAAATACCTGTAAAATCACTATGAAATACCAGAAACTCGGTGTACTCATTAGGATCAGTCAGTAGCAAGATTATGAGATAAAGTCAACTCAATTACGTTGTTCGAGGTGCCAAAAGTAACTAAATCAAGGGATAAATTAGGAAGAATTTATGCCTAATCAAACCCCCTAACTTAGAACTTTGCGCGTCCTGAGTAGTGTAAAAGAATCCTAGCAAGGTTCAATTTTTGTAAATCATTTTATTGGGATAGAATACCTTTTTCGCGGGCAATCGGTTGCATTTAGCGTATGCAACAAGCCTTTAAACCCCTAGGTCACCCTAGTAGGACAAGTTGTGTCTCGTGAGGGTTTGTAGAGAATATACCCACAAAATTCGACTCAAAGAAAATTCAAAATACGCAAAAATTGTACAATTCAAACTTTTCCAGAAAATAGTCATCATCAAGTCATATTTACAAGTCTCAAACCGTAGTGTGTGTGTGCGAAGTCGGAAATATAACCGACAATTTTCACCGATTGATCATTACGTTACTTATCCAAAAATTCATTTTGATTTCAATTTCTCACGGAATGCTCTCTCAAACGAATCACTCGGATTGTGGCTATTCTCTCGGTATGCGTGATATAAAGAGTAAATGTAATGGACGCAAAATCACGCATACAATTACAAAGACTGAAATTTCATGGTGAAAGGATCTCATCAACGGATTACGGGTTTTTAAAAACGGGAACATGGCCTCTTTTTTCGCGCATTTAATCTCCTTTATTATCTTTTGGTGTATTAGCTCTCCATGCGATAATCAATTTTGCAATTTGGACTCAGTTAGGACTTTTTTGGGGTTTAAGGTATATTGGGTAAAATGAAAGAGGTAGGGAAGGTTGGAATTGGAAAATTAATATATGATGTCCATTTGTGCTTTTTCCGGGCTATTGCTCATTTTTTCTTCTTTTTCTCTTTTTTTATTTTTATTTTTATTTTATTTTTATTTTTATTTTTATTTTTATTTTTATTTTTATTTTTATTTTTATTCACTTCTTTTCTTTTCTCACTATTTTTGTTGAGCATATTTAATTTTTTTCTTGCCTCTTTATATGCACTTTTTGGACTTAAATTCTGAATTTTTCTATTTTTCACAATTCCGGGCTATTTGGATTTTTCGGGTTGTCAAACGAAAGGACAAATTTATTCGGCTCAAATTGGGTTACAAAAGGGGTAATTTTTCGCATCTTTTTCTGGCCAATATTTTTTTGGGTGACAAACGAGGGCCTACTTCATTGTCCAAAATACCAATTGCGTTACCATGTGCGTTTCGAGATGAATTTTAAGTTTGGAGATCAATTACGGCACATTTTTCAAAGCAATATTACACACATCTTTCAAAACCGATCAAAATGAAAGAATTGAGATCGTCGACAACTTTTTAGGCGCTGAAAAGAACTTTGAGTTAACAATTAACTCGGATTGATTTAAGAACTCGTAAAAAGTGATTGGCTCGAATCTCACCGGGTTTGTTAATCTCCACACTTATTCTTTAAGTCGTCAATTTTCGCTCAATTTCCATCTTTGGTCAATTTCGACTTTGTGTATGTTGGATTTTTATAGCTTGAGACTTCAATTTTGACTTTTAATGATATTTTTGAAAATTTTGAATTACAATTTTTATTTATTTTGAACAAAAAAAATTTTGGGTTTTTCAAAAAAAAAAATTTTTTTTGGGAAATTTCTTGCCATTTTTGAAAATTTGTGAAGTTTTAGAAATATGCACTTGTGACCCCCCCTAACTTAGACGTTTGCATTGTCCTCAAGCAAAAAGGACTAAAATCTAAATAAGGCAAAATAATAAGTACGATAAATAAAACAAACAAATGGAGAAAAATGCAATTTTTATTATAAGCAAGATTGTGTTACAATTACAAAGAAAAGCATACAAACTGTGAATAGAAAAAACAAATAAAAAGCTGCCAACACCATATCAAGCTTCACTGGGGCGGGGGATGGGAAGAACCGGGGGCGTCGGGGCCATAGGGGTTATGGTAGTAAGAGGGCAGCGGCTCATTAGGATCCCCTTGGCGTCGATAGATGTCCGCTTAAAAGCGGAGAACTAAGTTCATGTCGCGCCGGTAGTCGGTAATAAAGTTGTCGAAGTTCGTTTCAAGTGCCGACAGGCGGTCTAATAGGTCGCTTCCTGCCCACTCAAAATCGGGGTCATCCGCCCCGTCCGCCGACTCCTCGTCCGGACCGATGTCCCCCATCTTGACATCCTCACCAGCTGCCGCTTCTTCTTCTTCACTCTCGCTCGGGGCAGCCTCTTCGTCACTATCACCTCCCCCCCTAGCCCGTAGGATAGCTAGCTGTTTGGCGCTCTTGGTTCGGATCCCTTGTCCAAAAGGACCCGGAATACGAGTACGATCGATCGGCGCCTCTATGCCATCATCCTTAAGGATGGAAGTAATCAAACGGACATAGGGAAGTGGGGTGGTACCCTTATCATCCAAGGATGCGTTAATGATATCGGCGTATAAGGTGCGGCCCAAATGGATGGAAGTGATGGGGTCAAAGAGGTGATAGGTCAAAGTGGCTTGCCGAGGACGCATGGCAAAATCGTTGGACATTTGCAATATGTTGGCGCACACAATCTGAAATGTGAGGCGCGCTTTCTCGTTAAGTCGTCCAACGGCGACGGTTTGTCCCGTCCAAGCCACATTTGGTGCAATGCGGGCCATGACAATATCCTTGTCGATCGGGGGGACGTTTCGTGGATATGTGAATTCTTGAACGTCCGGGACGTCATACTCGGCCAACTTGGCCGTGAGACGGGCCAAGGAAAATGGGATGACATTCCCATCCACGTAAGCTTCGGCCTCGAATTGGGCCATCCGAACTAGGGTGCCGTAAAAAGAGCGGACTTCGGTTGCCCAAACCGCTTCCTGGGGTTCGTTGAGGAATCGACACCAGCCCCGAGCCATGAATAGGGCGGTGACAGAGTTGGGCAGCCCATCCCATTGGACAGCGTGCTCCATATGGAGTTTGTAGCCCAAATCGAAAAACTGATTTCACCATCGCTCCTCTTGGCGGGAGCGGAACTCGTCGTGACCGGAGGATTGGATCTCGGTGGAGTCATACTTGGTGGGGGCAACGCGGGGGGCCATGGAAGCAAGAGCGATTTTTTCTTGGAAAGCTAGAGAGGGAGAAGAGAGGATTTGTGTTGAAGGTGTGAAGAGAAGGGGAGGGATTGGGGTGTATTTATAAGGGAAGGGGTGAGTGGAGGGGTTGGAATTGGAGGGAAGGGGTTTGGAGGGAAAAGGGGGTGGATTTGGGAGGGAAAGGTTGGGGTTGGGAGGAGGAAAAACGGATTGGAGGGAATGAATGGGATTGGGGAGAAGGGGGTGAATCTTAGGAGAGGAGAAAACAAACCTGCAGAAGGAGGACCGGTTCGGGGTAGGGGCAGACCGGTCCGGGTCATTGACTTTTCAAAAATTGCCTAGCGGACCGGTCTTTTTTAAAATTAAAGGAACTGGTCTGGGGGCGAACCGGTCCGGCCTTAAATTAAAGGAATCGGTCCGGCCCCAGGGCTTTTGGGATGGATTTTTCCCGAACTTGGTTTTGATCTCTCTTCTCCGAAAATTGTCACTTTCACAACATACTCCCTATCAATCTGGACTAAAACCCTCTCGATTTCGCTGGTTAACACCCTTTGACTCAAAATTTCCGAAACACACGAATGCTTTTCCCGAATGAACCTAGTCTTAACGACTCTCACAACACATACGACTCTCACCCCATACGCGTCGGGGGTGCGACGACCTCACTGTAACAGCTCACTCTACCCCGTAAACGGGGTCCGACAACCAGACGGTGTCGACTTCTTCTGCACACACCTGTAGATATGGCTTTAGGCGTTGTCCATTCACTTTGAATGTATTTCCCCCTTTTAGATCGTCTAATTCAACAACTCCATGGGGGAAAACATTCTTCACAATGAACGGGCCAGACCATCGTGACCGCAACTTGCCCGGAAATAGAAAAAGCCGAGAGTTGTAGAGAATAACTTTTTGCCCGGGAAGAAACTCTTTTCATAGAATGATGCTATCATGAGCGAGTTTCATCCTTTCTTTTGAAATTTTGGCATTTTCATACGCATCGTTGCGTAGTTCTTCTAACTCATTCAATTAAAGCTTGCGGGCTTCACCGGCTTCGTCCATGGCATAATTCAATTGCTTAATCGCCCAATACGCTTTGTGTTCGAGCTTAACAGGAAGATGGCAAGGTTTTCCATATACAAAGCGAAAAAGGGACATGCCGAGTTGATTCTTGTATGCGGTACGATAGGCCCATAGCGAATCGTTCAATTTAAGTGAGCAATCTTTCTGGGTAGGATTGACGGTCTTTTCAAGAATGTTCTGATTTCCCGATTCGCTAGTTCATCCTGCCCATTAGTTTGCTGGTGATAAGTCGTTCCAACCTTGTGAACGACGCCATACTTTCTCATGAGCTTCACGAATGGCCTATTGTAAAAGTGTGTGCCATTATCACTAATTATCACTTTCGGTGCACCGAAGCGGGAAAGTATGTGTTCCTGTAGGAATTTTATCACCACCTTGTTGTCATTTGTCTTGGTAGCTATATCTTCCACCCATTTGGAAACGTAGTCTACCGCGACAAGGATGCATAGGAAACCAAAGGACGAGGGGAAAGGGCCCATGAAATCAATATCCCAACAGTCGAAGATCTCAATGATGAGTATGGGGGTAAGAGGCATCATGTCTCATCGGGTAATGGCTCCCATCCGTTGGCACCTATCGCAAGATTTGCGAGCAGCGTTCACATCTCGAAATATTGTGGGCCAATAGAGGCCGCATTGCAAAATTTTTGCGGCCGTCTTTTTCGTCAAAAAGTGGCATCTACAAGCTTCCAAATGACAAAACTGGATGACTTTCGGGATTTCATCATCCGGTACACATCGTCGGATGATTTGGTTGGCACAATATTTAAAAAGGAATGGATCGTCATAGAAAAACATGTGTGACCAAGTAATGAACCTCTTCTTATCTTACGGTGTCCAATCGGGAGGGACGGCTCCCGTGACAAGGTAGTTCACTATATCCGCAAACTAGGGCAAAGGAGAGGTAGCAAAAAGTTGCTCATCCGAAAAGTATTCGTCTATGGGTACGAGATCACTAGGTACGTTGGACGAAAGCCGTGATAAGTGGTCGGCAACGATGTTTTCTACTCTTTTCTTATCTTTGATGGAGATATTGAACTCTTGTAGGAGTAGGATCCACCTTATGAGGCGCGATTTGGCATCTTTCTTTGCAAGTAGGTATTTCAAAGTCGCGTGGTCGGTGAAGCAAGTAATGGGAGAACCTATGAGATATGACCTGAATTTATCAAGGGCAAAGACCACCGCTAGCAACTCCTTTTCTGTGGTGGAGTAGTTGAGTTGAGGTCCGGTAAGGGTCCGGCTAGCGTAGTAGATGACATGAGCTTGCTTATCTTTTCTTTGGCCCAAAATAGCCCCTATCGCATAATCACTTGCATCACACATAAGTTCGAATGGTAAGGACCAATCCGGAATTCGCATGATGGGAGCGGACACAAGCATGTTTTTCAATTTTTCAAAAGAGCTTTGGCATGCTTCCGTCCACTCGAATGGGGTGTCCTTCATGAGTAGGTTGCTTAAGGGTCTAGCGATGGCGCTGAAGTCCTTAATGAACCTTCGATAAAACCCCGCATGGCCCAAGAATGAGCGCACGTCCTTAAGCGATTTTGGTGGGGGAAGATCAGCTATGACATCTATCTTTGCCCTATCAACTTCTATTCCCTTGGATGATACTATGTGGCCAAGAACTATTCCCTCGGTGACCATGAAATGGCATTTTTCCCAATTCAGCACTAAGTTCTTTTCCACACACCGGGCGAGTACTTTTTCCAGTTTTTCTAAACAATGGTCGAAAGAGGTGCCAAAAATGCTGAAATCGTCCATGAACACTTCGAGTCCTCTCTCGACCATGTCGCTAAATAAGCTCAACATGCACCTTTAAAAGGTCGCGGGTGCATTACACAAGCCAAATGGCATACGTTTGTAGGCAAACGTACCAAAAGGGCAAGTGAAGGTAGTCTTCTCCTGGTCAAGTACATCCACCTCAATTTGGTTATATCCGGAATAACCATCAAGGAAGCAATAATACGGGTGACCCGCAACTCTCTCAAGCATTTGATCGATAACTGGCTAGGGGAAATGGTCTTTCCTAGTTCCCGCATTGAGTTTTCGGTAATCAATGCAAACGCGCCACCCGGTGGTGGTACGTTGGGGAACTAGCTCTCCCTTAGCATTCTCAATCACAGTCATACCCGACTTCTTTGGGACGACTTGAATAGGTCTCACCCACTTGCTATTCGAGATTGGGTAGATAATCCCGGCATCTAACAACTTGATAATCTCGGTTCTCACAACTTCTTTCATGTTGGGATTTAGTCTTCTTTGCATTTCTCCAGAGTGCTTAACATCCTCTTCGAGATGGATCTTGTGAGTGCAAATCAAAGGACTTATCCCCTTTAAATCAGCGATGCACCAACCAAAAGCACCTTGGTGCTTCCTCCAAATTTTCAATAATTTACCCTCTTGCTCGTCATCTAGGCTAGAGGAGACAACAACAAGAAATGTATCATCCTCTCCTAGGTATGCATATTTAATTGGGAGGGGAGTTTCTTAATTCAAGGGTTGGAAATTTGTCACTAGAGGGAACCATGCGTGTATCCCTCGGAGGTAACTCCTCGAATCTATAAACCCAATTAATATCTCTCGCATCCTCGTTCGACGCACTCTCATCGAGGAACTCTCTCAACTCCCTAACCTCCCTCTCGAAGTCGGTGTACGTCCCCTCACTCTCGTGTTTCGCCGCTAAATAGGCCCCTAAGGCGTCGCTGCAATAATTTTTCTCAAAATACTCATCTACTATCTCATCTATGAGGCTCACCGCGTGAAGATCATCTTCCTCCCCCGTATGTTGGGCTATGTGGAAGATGTTGGTCTCTAAGGTCATGTTACCAAAAGTAAGTTGCATTCTCCCATTCCGAGTATTGATGATTGCGTTAGCCATAGCTAGGAATGGACGCCCAAGGATGATGGGAACATGGCTGCTCGAGTTGAAGGAGGGCTCCGTGTCCCAAATGACAAAATCTACCGGGAAGTAGAAAGTGTCAACTTGGACGATCACGTCCTCGACTATGCCTCGTGGGACCTTCACTGTTCGATCCGCTAATTGAAGATTGACCTTTGTGGACTTGAGGTCGCCCAAGTCAAGTTGCCTATAGATGGAGTAAGGGAGGATATTTACGCTTGCTCCCAAGTCAAGTAAGGATTTTTCGATTTTATTCTCTCCAATGATGCAGGATATGGTGGGTGCACCGGGATCTTTGAATTTAGGCTGGAGATCATTTAGTAGAATGGAGCTCACGTTTTGTGCTAGAAAGATGTTCTTCTTTACCTTCATCTTTCTCTTTACCGTTAACAAGTCTTTGATAACTTTAACATAAGCTGGAATTTTCTTAATGGCATCGAGGAAAGGTAAATTCAGCTTTACTTGCTTTAGCACTTCTAGTACGTCTTTACGTGGGTTTCCTTTATGGGAGGGAATCAACCTTTGAGGAAACGGTGCCGCGGAGGATGGTTTCACTACCACCTCTGGTTCACTAGCGTCTTCTTTGTCACTCTCATTCAAGGGGACATCTTCGACCTCTTTCGTGCCGGGTAAAATCTCCTTGTCTTTCGGTGTGTCATGTGGGGGAGGTGATAAATCAACGACTCTCCCACAACGAAGAGTGGTCACATCTTGACATTGCTCCTGATGTTCAGTGGAGGTGGAGCTAACACTAGTTTGACCTTGGGGAGGTCTTTGGCCTTGGGCAGGAAACTTTCCCTTCTCTTGGACACTCAACGAGGATTGTATCTTTGACAGACTTACATTTATATCGCCAATCAGACAATCATATTTGCCATTGGTTGCGGTCTGGCTTGCTATGAATTGATTCATGGTATCCTCGAGAGTTCTCCGCGGTGGCGGGATATACGCTCCTTGAGGTGGTGGTGCTTTCACATGTCCTTGCATGTGTGGAGCTTGTTGAAAATGCTGTGGTGGAGGAGGGGAAACATGTGAAGGAGGGTTCATTGCGGCATGTTGCTGCCCATAGCTAAAATCGGGATGGTTTTTCCATAAAGGGTTGTATGAATTCCCATGCGGCGCACCGAAATTACCCTTAAATCCTCCTATACCACTAACTTGCTCCTGAAGCATTACTTTGTAGGTGGGTATCATCGGGCATTCCTCAGTTGAATGGACCGCCTCACAAATAGCACACACCTTCTCGACGGGGTTTGGTATGGGTCCAGCTGGTCCTTTTCCATATATCTCGCATAGGTCTCAAAATCCTTTCTCAAGGCTATCCAATCGACTATCCGTCATCGAATTCTTATCTACGTGAAATAGGCCGGACGCCGACGGAGTGGTGGTCACTTGACGATTTCGATTTTGAACATTAGGGTCAGATGTGTCCCAGGATTGGGTAGTCTCGACGACATACCTCAGGTGAAGTTCAGCATAGTGGGCATCTAAATCGATAAACGGACCACTTCCCATGGTTTCAACAAGTTGCTTGGAGTTAAGATTCAGCCCATTATAGATAAAAGATATGATTTGCGCTGAATCAAATCCATGATGGGGGCATGAAGTAACTAACTCATTGAAACGCTCATAACATCGATGAAATGGCTCATTTTCAGCTTGTCTGAACGCTTGAATTTGAGCCTTTATGGAGATTGTTCGATGTGTTGGGAAGAACTTCTTGAGAAATCTCGATTGCAACTCATTCCAAGATGGAATCGAGCTTGGAGGTAAAGACCATAGCCAGGTCTTAACTTTATCTTTGAGAGCGAAAGGGAAGAGTTTGAGGCGGATCACCTCTTGTGTGCAGGTTTGATCATTGAGGGTATCGCACACGTCCTCAAATTCCCTAATATAGAGGTATGGCTTTTCAGAATCCATACCATGGTAATGTGGTAGCATCTGGATCATCCCATTTTTGAAACGGAATTGCCCAGCATTATACGGGAGTATAATGCATCCCGGAGTGATAGTGCGCTCGGGATATAAGAATTCTCTCAGCGGGCGGTATGGGGGCTCTTCCTCACCGTCGGGTGCACTGCCGTGTTGCGACATCTCTTCCTCACTTAACGACTCGAAGCTCTCACTGGGTGTGCTCGAGGTGTGCTCGGAGGTGTGTCCTAGGAAGGAAAATGGAGTGTTATTGAAGATTGAGTGTGACGGTGTGGGAGGTGGGATCCAGAACTGTGGGGCGTTTGGAGTGTGGAGACTATCGGGATTATACTCAACAATTGGATTTTTGTGAATGTTAGTTGGAGTATTATGGGGTGTGGGAGTGAGTTCATAATTTTGCATTAAAATCTTGTGAGAGATGATGGTGAATCTTTTTGTGCTTTTTGAATTTTTTTTATGTTTTTGGATTTTTGGAAATTTTTGGTCAAAGATTTGGATTGACTCGATCTAATCCTAAATCTACCTATTTCCCCGGCAACGGCGCCAAAAACTTGACGCGACTGAAAATGTGTCTCAGAAATGCGTTCACTCTAGGCTCAAGTGCAAGCCTGTCGCTCAAGTAATAATCCCAGTAAGTCGGGTATCGATCCTCAGGGAAAAAGGACAACGAAGTTGTAACGACGGGAAAAGACGGAGGAATCCTAACCTTGACTCTAAAAAGAAAGGGAAAATGATTTGATTTTGGGAATGATTAAACTAAATGCAAATATGAAATTATGAAGAGATGCAATTACACTAAACTACCTAAAATATGAATGAAAGATGATTTGAAACTTTTAACTAAGTGAGGAGAAAAACAGGACGGGAATACAATCCCCCAACCCTAATGAATTGCAGTTATAATATTAATCATAAATTTAAGTGATTAATTTTGACCCGGAATTTAGTACTCCCAAGCATTACGTATACGAGGTTCAAGCCCGCATCATACTTAATCTGAGGACGAGTAAATCGGTATCGCGATAGTAACACTCGAATTGCATTCTAAATCATCACGGTTACCCAGAGGCAAACGAGATATAAAAACCAACAATTGTTATGTTCCTACGCAATACGATCGTAATTAATCACTAAATTCAGAGGACTAATTTTATACACATGCAATTAACACATCAGGGTGGGTTCATGTATCCCGACCTTAGAAAATCTATCGTAGCATGATGAAGGTAATGAAAATAGTGTTTGATATGCAGAAATTCATGACTAATCTAAAGCAAACTTGTAAATTGAGATAGAATAGAATTGAAAAGAGGTAATTACTCACTAATTTCTACCAAAGCAGTAACAACAACACTGAATAAAACTGGTAATCAAATAAAATCTGAACCAAGCTTCAATCTTGGAATTAAAACTGGAAATTGTATCTAAACTATGGTTTGCTGGAAAATAAAGAAAAAATCTATTATTCTCCCTAAAATATCCGTAAAAATATCCGTCCAAATAACAACAATAAAACGGGTTTTTATACCCTCCAAGAATTTAGGAATTTCAGCAGCACTAGGACTCTTTTGGAGAAGATTAGATTTTCTAAATCTCGATACCCGGACCGGTCAGGCATTTAGGCGGACCTGTCTGCCTTCAAAGCGGATCGGTTCTTTTTATTTTGAGGCGGATCGTTTCTTTTTATTTTTTCCTTCTTCGGTTCGCTTGTGATCCAAGGTCTACTGGAGTTTGGTAAGGCGGACCGATCCGGGGCAGGGGCGAATCGGCCTGCCTGTTGACTTTTTGCTCAACTTTGACTTCTCATAACTTTTGTTTCGGGACTCCGATTGAGGTGCCGTTTCTTCCTATGTGCTCATGAATGTGATATATTCAACTTCTCTTTAGGTACCTCATCCGAATTCCGGGTGGAAATTACGCATTGGCCCTTTTGACTTTCCTTCTTTCTTTCTTGATTCTTCCGGTTTCCTTCTTCCGTTTCTTGACATCAAATACCTGTAAAATCACTACGAAATACCAGAAAATCGGTGTACTCATTAGGATAAGTCAGTAGCAAGATTATGGGATAAAGTTAACTCAATCACGTTGTTCGAGGTGCTAAAAGTAACTAAATCAAGGGATAAATTAAGAAGAATTTATGCCTAATCATCGAGTTTTCACATGTTCGCATTGTGGTAGGAAAGGTCACCTTAGGAGTTTTTGCTATGATCTTAGATAAGACCCTTGGAATTTTAAACATAGTGTCCCATTGATTTTAAAACCCGTTTTGTTAGGTATAAACCTGTTTGGGTTAGGGAATCTTTTTTGGATATGCTAAATGCTTTATTAGGTGATTCTCACATGCTTGCTAATGATGCGTCACACACTATATCGTATGGATGATTGCTTGCATGATATGATTGTCATATGCTACTCTTTGTATCATGATTTATATCTTGCTAGTGTCATGACATGTTTATCTTTTGTATTATATTTTTCTTTTATTGAGTCTTATTTTTGAGAAAAATACAAAAAGATTATATTTTGGGTAAAAAATACTACTTAGAAAAACACATAAAGATTTTTCATTTATTTTTGTGTCTTGAGTGTTTCATGTTTGATATGTCATATTAGTGTGCTTGGACCCCCGTCATTTCATTATCCATATGGCTAGGACATTTGGTCATAATTATTGATGCATTGGATGATCTTAACCATTGTCTATATGGGGTTGTTTCGAAGTTGATCTGCATTCGAATTCGACTTTGTATATATGCCATCTTTTCACACATGCACGAGTTTATACGAATGTTTGACATCTCATGCATATTTGAGTTTGGTGAGACGTTGTTATCTTAATTTTGTCATCTATGCGTAAGTAAACTTAAGAGGAGGTGTGCATGTAATAACCATTTACCGTGAGGATTAATATTACATAAATTGAAAAAAAAATAATTAGTGTTCACGGAAAATGGCTGGGAGTGAATAATAATCACATCATGAAAGTCACCGTTTATAAGAGCCCAAGAAAAAATTATGGCAATAAAAAGAATCATATGCCAAAATAGGGCCAATAGGATTTCTCTAAGTTGAGAAAATTAGAAACCTCAAAAGACTTTGAAAAAGAATATATATGTTTGAGGGAGTTTGGATGGAAAAATTTAAACGAGTTTGCACCGCGAATCCTTATGTTGAAACATTGTATAATGATGCTATTGTTTGTAGAATCATTAAAATTTTGGATTTGTGTGTATGTTGATTTTTTAATTCGTTTAGCTCATCTTATTAATTATCACATATGGCTAAAACTAAGTTTGATGACACTTAGCTATCAATTAGAGTTTCGTGATCGTTTTAATGTGTTGGAGTTATGATTTATTTGTTCTAGTTCACAACCATTCACTCCATATCCATATTTGAGCACATTGATTCTATATTGGCATGAAACTCACATTGTTTTACTTGTTTGGATTTTTTTTTTTGTTTTGAGTCTATTTTGCTGCTGTTTGCTCTTTCCAGTTAACGTTTCCAGGAAATGTTTTCACTGGGCAAAACTTCATATTTTTCAGTACTGGAATTGAAACTCATTCATGTTATTCAAACGACGTAGTGGCTTCGTTCAAGCAACAACCTGATGTCGCGCGATGAACTGTTCACGCAAGGTTTAAGCGACACATTTTTCGAGGTGTCGATGTTGTCAAGTTTGGTCGCGCGAAGGTTGCAAGATAAGTTGCTTTGAGTGAGTTACTATTAGAGTTCATTATTTTAGATCGCTTGATGTTTTGGTTGGAGCGACAGGCCTATGTCATTCGAGCGACAAGGCACTGTCGTTTGAGTGACCTTCTGGAAGAATTTTTTTTCTTCTATTTCAGTCCCCTACTTCATTTTGATATACTTTTGGTACTACTGGGTTTGTTTGGTCAGTTTTATGCAGTGTAGGAGGATTATGAATGATGATTTTAACTGCATTGTTAGTTTAATCGCATCATTACTGATTTCGATGATTTCTCACATGTGATTAATATTTGGTAGCTACGAATTTGGAATCTCTTTATCAGTTTTAGCTGGTTGTTTCATGTTAATCTAGATATACTTCATTGGTTATTCTTATACTATATATGTTTATCTTTTCACTGATTGTCTATTCGAGATAAAAAGGGGAGAGATGTATGTGATGTAGGGGAGAGTTGATTTGTTGAGCATATATGTTGGTTGCATTACTCATTGGTATCAGTTTTGTGATCTTTTGCATTCATGATTAGTTTGCACAAATTGGCATCCTGATTTCAATGTTTGTTTTCATATTGGTATCAAATTTTCTCATATGTATAACAAAAAAATGGATTTTGATTTTACATATTGGTATTAATAGAACATATTGATATCATAATGTTTTATATCATTTGTACCTCCATACTTCACTAGATATTTGTCTGTTTCATGTGTGTAGGTATGCTTTGGAGATTCTAGATTTCAAGTATACATCACATTCAGACAGCTCATGGTTGTCCAACCATCATTTACAGTCATGTCCTATAATTTTTGACTTTGGATTTTATGGGATGGTATTTAGGTGTCATACGGCTTGACGGCCCGGCTTAGGCATTTCATTGTTGGGGTTTTAACCTAGAATAGTTAATGGGGAGATTTATAAGGACACAATTTTCAATTGAGTCCGTTGTTATATTTTACTTATTCCTCGAACAAAACATAATTTTTGAGTTATAGATAGATTTTTATTGTCACGATCCCACACAATCTATAACATAAAGATGTTGTATCCAAGTTTCAAAGATAAATCATGCCGAGATTATGTTGGTGCACGTTTCACGTCTTCATTGCATTTCGAGATCGCTCAGGTATGAATAAGTAATCTCGAAAAACTATTTTAGGATGTTATTTTTATTAAAAACTATTTTAAAATATTTAAACTTCATTTATTATGAGATAAAGATGGTTTAGAGTTCTGTAAAACACAAACTCTTATTTTTCGGTGGTCCAAACGACTTTGAATGTCGTTCAAGCGAGATCATCATGTCGTTCGAACGACATGTGCATATCGTTCGAGCGACATGCTTATTTCGTTCGAACGATGTGCTGACTTGATTTTATTATTTAAGGCATGTTTCTCTCAGAATTTTGTAAGTTGCAGAACTGAAAATACGGTTTACATATAGTACGTTTTCTGCACAAGTTTTCTAAGGTTTTTAAAGTCTAAAAACATCCTTTGAGTTTCAAAGATCTGAGCTTTCATTCACATATGCAACAGTGATCTTTGTTTGCACCATTTGGAGTTGTTCATCACTTTGAACATCGTTGGGTTTTGCAGAGAAGAAGCGAAGGAGTTCGTGTTCAAAATCCGTAGACGTTTCCAAGATACATCGGTAGACACCGAGGCATTCGTGGACGCGTAGGCTGTGGACATATTTCACGGAAGGATATTCGCGTGGGGCACTGGGCTATTGTGGTTGAAGATTCAGAGAAGCTTCAAGATTTTTGTGGATCGAGTCGTTGAGTAATCTGTCTTTATACTTTGTAACACCACGTCATAGTGAATGTCTAGCTTGTGTCGTCCGAGATTTTTTCCCTAACTGGTTTGCTCGTACATCCGGCGTCGCCTTTGTGAACTTATTTATTTTACTTGATTTAATCACTTAGATTCATGTTTAGGATTAAACAAGATAAAATTGATCTTAACTAAAATTGGTTCACATACTTGGTGCAGTTTAAAATTTGGAAAAAGGGTTTTCAAAAAGAAAGTTGGTTTTGTTATCCTTAGAACACATTCGGGAAAAAAAGGACTGTACAAATTGGTATCAGAGTAAGTAACACTATTTTATTGTGTAGATCCTTATTATTTGTTTTTTGGTAGTCATATTTGTTTATCTCTCTTGGGTTGTTTTTCTCTCGATGGATTCACAAAGTTTTGACGAATTAAATCTCTTGAATTTGAAGTTTGCAAAACGTATTGAAATTCTTTAAGAAGAAAATTCTCGTTTTAAAAATATGATTGAATATTTGTAAACGTTTCAAATTCAAAGAGATATTATTCGTGAGAAGTTTTAGACTTTTTATGATAACTTTAAATCTTTAATTGTGGCCAAGGAAGAGATTGATAATAGAGTCCTTGTTTTAGAAAAATAGTTGGAGGGCTTGAAAAATTCTAGGATTTGTGTCGTTGATGAAAATAGTTTGATTAATGATTTTGTGGCACGTGAGAAGACTCTTAGGAATAAGTTTGCTCAGATTGAGGGGGAGAGAGATAACCTTCTTAGGTTAATTGAAAATCTAAAGAAGGAGTCCCGAAAGTTTGATGAGCCAAATTGTTTGCTTGAATCCAAAAGTTTGAAGTTGGAAAATGATTTAAGTAGTGATGGTAGTGTCTTATCTTGTTCTAGTGCGTCGAATGTTAAAGCCAAAACCATAGTTTGATTTAGAGTGTCAACCTCCGAGGGTGTTAGAAAAGGTCAACCTAAAGGTCCCGTTCCTCGTCGAGTATTCACATGTTCGCATAATGGTAGAAAAGGTCACCTTAGGAGTTTTTGCTATGATCTTAGATAAGACCCTAGGAAGTTTAAACATAGTGTCCCATCGATTTTCAAAACCCGTTTTGTTAGGTATAAACCTATTTGGGATAGGGAATCTATTTTGGATATGCTAAATGCTTTATTAGTTAATTCTCACATGCTTGCACAAGATGCATCACACACTATTTCTTATGGATGATTGCTTGCATGACATGTTTGTCATACGCTAGTCTTTGCATCATAATTTATATCTTGCTAGTGTTATGACATGTTTATCTTTTGTATTATATTTTTCTTTTATTGGGTTTTATTTTTATTTTTAGATATTTTTGAGAAAAATACAAAAAGATTATAATTTGGGTCAAAACTACTATTTAGAAAAACACAAAAAGATTTTTCGTTTATTTTTGTGTCGTGAGTGTTTCATGTTTGATATGTCATACTAGTGTGCTTGGACCCCCGTCATTTCATTATCCATATGGCCAGGACATTTGGTCTTAATTATTGATGCGTTGGATGATCTTAACCATTGTCTATATGGGGTTGTTTCAAAGTTGATTTGCGTTTGAATTCGACTTTGTAGATATGCCATCTTTTCACACATGCACGAGTTTATATGAAAGTTTGACATCTCATGCATATTTGAGTTTGGTGAGACGTTCATATCTCAATTTTGTCATCTATGCATAAGTAAATTTAGGAGGAGGTGTGCATGTAAGAACCATTTACCATGAGGATTAATCTTACATAAATTTAAAAAAAAATGAGTGTCACGGAAAATGGCTGCGAGTGAATAATAATCACGTCGTGAAAGTCACCGTTTATAAGAGCCCAAGAAAAAATATGGCAATAAAAATAATCATATACCAAAATAGGGCCAATAGGATTTCTCTAAGTTGAGAAAATTAGAAACCTCAAAAGACTTTGAAAAAGAATATATATGTTTGAGGGAGTTTGGATGGAAAAATTTAAACGAGTTTGAACCGCGAATCCTTATGTTGAAACATTGTATCATGATGCTATTGTTTGTAGAATCATCAAAATTTTGGATTTGTGTATATGTTGATTATTTAATTCATTTGGCTCATCTTATTAATTATCACATATGGCTAAAACTAAGTTTGGTGACACTTAGATATCAATTAGAGCTTCGTGATCGTTTCAATGTGTTGGAGTTATGATTCATTTGTTGTAGTTCACAACCATTAACTCCATATCCATATTTGAGCACATTGATTCTAAATTGGCATGAAACTCACATTGTTTTACTAGGTTTTTTTCCCAGTTTTGAGTCTATTTTGTTATTGTTTGCTCTTTCCAGTTTAACGTTTTTAGGAAATATTTTCACTGGGTAAAACTTCATGTTTTTCAGTACTGGAATTAAGAATTATTCATGTTGTTCATACGACATATTGGCTTCGTTCAAGCAATAACCTAATGTCGCGCGACGAACTGTTCACGTGAGGTTTAATCGACACATTTTTCGAGGCATCGATGTTGTCAGGTTTGGTCGCGTAAAGGTCAAAAGATAAGTTGCTTCGAGCGAGTTACTAATAGAGTTCATTATTTTAGATCGCTTGATGTTTTGGTTAGAGTGACCGGCCTATGTCTTTCGAGCGATAAGGAACTGTGGTTTGAGCGACCTTCTGGAAGAAATTTTTTTGTTCTATTTCAGTGCCCTGCTTTAGTTTGATATACTTTTGGTACTACTGGGTTTGTTTGGTCAGTTTTATGCAGTGTAGGATGATTTATGCATGATGATTTTAACTGCATTTTTAGTTTAATCACATCATTACTGATTTCGATGATTTCTCACATGTGATTAATGTTCGCTAGCTACGAATTTGGTATCTCCTGATCTATTTTAGCTGGTTGTTTCATGTTTATCTAGATATATATGATCGGTTATCCTTATACTAGATATGTTTATCTTTTCACTGATTGTCAATTCGAGACAAAAAGGGGGAGAGGTGTACGTGATGTAGGGGGAGAGTTTGTTTGTTCAGCATATATGCTTGTTGCATTACTCATTGGTATCATTTTTGTGATCTTATACATTCATGATTAGTTTGCACAAATTAGTATCCTGATTTCAATGTTTGTTTTCATATTGGTATCAACTTTTATCACATGTTTAACAAATGATTGGATTCTGATTTTACATATTGGTATTAATAGTACATATTGATATCATAATGTTTTATATCATTTGTACCTCCATACTTCACTAGGTATTTATCTGTTTCATGTGTGTAGGTATGCTTTAGAGATTCTAGATTTCAAGTATATATCACATTCAACAACTCATGCTTGTCAGACCATCATTTACAGTCTTGTCCTGTAATTTTTTACTTTGGATTTTATGGGATGGGATTTAGGCGTCATACGGCTTGACGGCCCGGCTTAGGCATTTCATTGTTTGGGTCCCAGAATAGTCAAGGGGGAGATTTATAAGGACAAAATTTTCAATTGAATCCGTTGTTGTATTTGACTTATTCCTGGAACAAAACATTATTTTTGAGTTATAGATAGATATTTATTGTCACGATCCCACACAATCTATGACATAAAGTTTATTGAAGATGTTGTGTCCAAGATTCAAAGATAAATCATTCCGAGATTATTTTGGTGCACGTTTCTCGTCTTCATTGCATTTCGATATCGCTCGAGTATGAATGAGTAATGTCGAAAAACTGTTTTAGGATGTTATTTTTATTAAAAACTATTTAAAAATATTTAAACTTCATTTATTCTGAGATAAAGATGGCTTAGAGTTGTGTAAAACACAAACTCTTATTTTTCGGTCGTTCAAACGACTTTGTATGTCATTCAAGCGAGATCAGCATGTCGTTCGAATGACATGTGCATCTCGTTCGAGCGACAGGCTTATTTCCTTCGAGCGATGTGCCGACTTAATTTTATTATTTAAGGCATGTTACTCTTAGAATTTCGTAAGTTGCAGAACTGAAAATGTAGTTTACATATAGTACATTTCCTGCATAAGTTTTCTAAGGTTTTTGAAGTCTAAAAAGATCCTTTGAGTTTCAAAGATCCGAGCTTTCATTCACATATGCAACAGTGATCTTTGTTTAAACCATTTGGAGTTGTTCATCACTTTGAACATCGTTGGATTTTGCAGAGAAGAAGCGAAGGAGTTCGTATTCAGAATTCGTAGACGTTTCCAAAATACATTGGTGGACACCGAGGCATTCGTGGATGCATGTGCTGTGGATAAATTTCATGAAAGGATATTCGCATGGGGCACTGGGCTAGAGTGGTTGAAGATTCAGTGAAGCTTTAAGACTTTTGTGGATCGAGTCATTGAGTAAGTCTGTCTTTATACTTTGTAACACCACATCATAGTGAATGTCTAGCTTGGGTCGTCCGAGGTTTTTTCCCTAACTGGTTTCCTCGTACATCCGGCGTCGCCTTTGTGATCTTATTTATTTTACTTGCTTTAATCACTTAGATTCATGTTTAGGATTAAACAAGATAAAATTGATCTTAACTAAAATTGGTTCACATACTTAGTGCAGTTTAAAATTTGGAAAAGGGGTTTTCAAAAAGAAAGTTGGTTTTGTTATCCTTAGAACACATTCGAGAATGAAAGGAGCCTACAAATTGGTATCAGAGTAAGTAACACTATTTTATTGTGTAGATCCTTGCTTTTCATTTTTTGGTAGTCAAATTTGTTTATCTGTCTTGGGTTGTTTTTCTCTCGATGGATTCACAAAGTTTTATAGAATTAAATCTCTTGAATTTGAAGTTTGCAAAACGTATTGAAATTCTTTAAAAAGAAAATTCTCGTTTTAAAAATATGATTGAATATTTGCAAACGTTTCAAATTCAAAGAGATATCATTCGTGAGAAGTTTTCGACTTTGTATGATAACTTTAAATCTTTAATTGTGTCCAAGGAAGAGATTGATGTGACACCCCGCCTAATTAAATACCGGGTGGCCAGTCCCATACCAAATTAAAACAGAATATACAGTTGGCTCATTCTTAGCATCACTGTCGAAAACATTAATTAATCACCCAATACCTAATTAAGCTGGTGTTAAAAATGTGGGTACCCGAAATTAGAATGATGGGCCTAGACGAGTAACCCAATTGTAGTGGCCCAAAGTTCAGACCCCCCATATCTTAATCGGTTATGATTTAGTCTTCTCCCATGTTCCCGTCAAGAGGGGTTCTAGGAGAAGATGAAAAACGTGGGGGAGTCCAACACCCCCACTCCCTGAAATGGACATGTATATAATAAACCCTAGGTCCGAGGCAAAGGACACATTGTATTCTCTATAATTTCTCTCCGGAGTATATAGAAATAACATTGACTGCACCACCGTGGATGTAGGCATTTTTGCTGAACCACGTACATCTCTTGTTGTGTGATTTAGACATTTTGTATTTCTTTTTCTGTGTGGTGATTGCGCTTCTCTTATCTCTTTGTGTTGAATAATAATTGTCACCACAATTGGCGTCGTTTATGGGAAACGTTTATCTTCCCTGAGAAAGCCCGTACCCAGAAAAAAGCCCGAAATGTCTGGTCACAGTAGTAATGCTCTCCATGCAGTAGATATCCAAGAACCACCTGCTCCTCACAGGATTAGATCTGAAGTTCGACATTCAGATCAGAGGGCTCGCTTAGAAAGGCCAGCCTCAGAAAAAATCCAAGGACCAGCGAGGTCCACACATATATCCAGGCTGATTGATGCATATGAGGCGAGGCTCCATGAGCAAAGGGAGTCTTCTCGCAAGCACAAAGCTGAGAATGCTCGCCTGAAAAGAAGATTAGAATGAATGGAGAGAGAGATCTATCGTGGTACCAAGAGACGCCCATATCTCACTCATAGCCCTCAGGCGAGCAAGTCTCGCAGCCGAGGAAGGATCCCCAGGCGCGGATCCCAGAAAGCTGAGGGAAACGAGTCAGAGGACGACTTGCTCGAGCAACTGCAACTAGCTCGTAATTACAGGAGCCCGGATCGCAGCAACGAGAACATATGAAGTCTGGTCCGAAGGGAGATGGACCAACACCCTGCACATCACGGTACCAGATCGACTCGAGAACTCGTAAGGAGAGCTCTCAAAACTCAGATGAAATCACCTTTCTCAAGGGAAATAGAGGAAGAGGAAGCCCCCAAGAAGTTTGTTATTCCAAGGTTCAAGACTTATGATGGTAAGACTGATCCCATTGATCACGTCAGGCATTACCGACATGCCATGACTCTCTGGAATAATCGAGACGCACTAATGTGATGAATTTTTCCCTCGAGCCTGCATTACGTGGTACAAAAATGGTTCGAAAGGCTCCCTCACCGGTCCATCAGGAGTTTTAAGTCCCTGGACGAGCTCTTTACGGCACGATTCATTACTAGTAGCTCTCATTCCAAAAGGATGGATGCTTTGCTGACAATGAAAAAGACGCCTCAAGAGACCCTCTGAGACTACGCGAAGAGGTACTGGGAGTTATTCAACAAGGTCGAGGACTGCTCGGAGCAAGTGGCAGTGGCCTCTTTCAAAATTGGGCTACCCAGCTCTTCCCTTCTGTACCATTCCCTGACGAAGAAGGAAGCCATGACCATCGACGACCTAATGGCCCACATCGAGAAGTATGCCAAGGTGGAAGATGTCACCCGCCTTAGTACAGGGGAAAATGGTCGAGCTAAGCTCGCTGCCAAGGGAAGTGACAAAACTGAGAACCAGAAGAAAGGAGGAAAGAACGGGGGAAAAAATGGCTCCAAGAATGGAGGCAATAATGATGTGTCAAAAGCATTTCAGGCGGTCAACACAGTCTTCAGAGAACCGATTTATAAAATTCTCGCGAAGATCAAAGACGAACCATTCATCAAGTGGCCCAGGAAGATGGGAGGAGATCCCTCGAAGAGAAACAATGCATTAAGATGCACTTGTAATACCCCGTACTTTTGGCTATATTTATTTATGGGATTAATTAATTAAATGTGAATTAATTGGAAATTAATCCGGGTTATAAATACTAACGAGATGCGAGTTGGTATTTGATTATGTGCATACATGTTTCGATATATGTATTTAGTATTATAAAATTTGTCGTAAGATTGATATACGGCATTTTAGAAATTTTGTTGAGACGCGTGGGACCGCCGCGTCACGGTATAATATTTTGATAATAAAAAGTAAATTTAAAATCTATAAACCGTATGGTCATTTTGAGTGCGCCAACGCGTCCGGGAGCGTCGAGATAGTCAGAAAACACTAGCCGGGGGTGTAGTTTGGATTCCGGGGTATTTTTAGGCCATACCGGCATCATAAAGGGTATTTTGGTAATTTTACATTTTTAGGAATTAAAAGTGACGAAAATTAGAGATGTAAATCTGATGTGGATTAAACCCATTAAGCTCATTAACCAAACCATATTAACCCTTTAATCTACGGAGGTTATCATTAGGTTTACAAAGTTCCCAAATCAAAACCCTAGCCACCTTAAGCCACCATTGGAGAAGGAGCTTGGAAGAGAGGAAATTCTGCAGAAAAGTTCTACCAAACCTACACCAAACTCAGAGACAATCAAGGCAAGTGACTTTATTCCATTTAATTTCAGAGAATGTCTTTTCCATGTTAGAAATTGAGGAATTTTAATTGTTCTTGAAAGATGAATGAAAACCCATGTAGTTTGGAGTTTAGAACTTGGAAATTTTGAAGAGAATTGCATGTAGAATGATAGGTAGATGATTTCTCTCATAATAATTGTGATTAGAAGAGATATAAACGAATTAAAATTCTGGGATTTGATGATGATATAAACCTAGGGTTCATGTTCTTGAAATAATTGGGAAAAAGTGTAGAGATTTATATTTTGATTGATGTTAGTGAGATTTAATCCTTGAAAACATGTTAGGAGATGACTTGAATATGTTTAGGATGAATTAGAGACCCTAAAACGTTGTTGGGATGAACTTTGGAAGAGGTTAGAAGTGATAAAAATGGATGAAAACGAATTGGGGAAAAATCTGGGCCGAAACTGGTCAGTCGTTAGAAGCAATCCCCAGGCCGTTCGAACGAACTCGTTCGAACGAGCTTCTAACAAGTTGACCAGTCACTGCTAACGAGAAGGGGTTTAGTTCGATATCTCGTTCGAACGAGATATCGTTAGAAGGTACAGTTCGTTCGAACGAACTGGAATCTCGTTCGAACAGCCTCGTTCGAACGAGACTTCTAACGAGTTGGCAGAGGAATCTCGTTCGAACAGTCTCGTTCGAACGAGACTTCTAACGAGTTGACAGTTTGGTCCTTTTTGGACTGTTTTGATTTTTGGAGTTCCGTAAACTTGTTCGAGGATATAGATAACCTTCCTTTGATGATGTAAGGATAGATTTGGGACTTTTGGGTTATTACGAGGAGTAAACTATTTACGCGAGTTATATTAAATGGACGGTTTGGGTTGAGACGTGAGTGTCTACTACGACGTGAGAGGATTATGGCGCGTATGATTATAAACCGGAGTAGTATAAATTGTGATAATTATAGTTAGTACGAGAATGCGATATGTACTACGATTAAACTACGGTATTACTAAGACGTGTGTTAACTTAGTATTGGTATACGAATTGTGTGTATGACATACCTACCATACTTGCTATCACGGGAGGTTTGCGTTCGCTTAGGGCCCTCTAATCCTTGTGTTGCCCGGATTTAGACTGGTTACCTTGATGAACATAGGTCATAGAAAGACTTATTGGGATATTAATAAGTCCGCTGATCGTAGGAGCGTAGGTATGTGCGTGACCTATGTGATGTGACTGTGTTCGCCTCCATTATTTGTGATGTTGTTATCTGTGAACTATTCCTGAGAGATTCGGAATATGTGATCCTTATGTACGTGATGTACCGAGATGGATAGCAGAGTATGTGTGCACCGCAGCTTAGTTCTCGGGGTGCTTATATTGTATATTTATGTTGTGAATAATATACACTTAATTAATGGGAACCTTCATGTTAATGTTGTGAATATAATTACGGTATTGTTTCGAGTTAGCTGATAGTGATATATATATTGCATATTGAGCATCTGAGTTTACGTTAAACCCTACTTAATTACGAGCGTTATGATGTTAATTAGAACCGAGTAATATGGGTAGGACCTATGATAGTCTAGCTAGAGATGATGTCACTTAGCTAGTGGTTTGTGTCGTTATAGATGGGTACTTACGTTAGGAGTGCACAGTTAGACGAGAGGTGAGAATATCATGTGAGTGTACGTCCTAACATGTACTTTGCATTTAATGTTTTAAATGTTTTTAAAGCACTTGCAGGTTTTTAAAATAACTCCACATTCGGGCTCTGACCCGTTTGCTTTTCAAATCTTTTTCTTGTAAAACCATTTTAGGTGCCCAGCCACAAGGACACCAAGCATAGGATACTCATTCAGGTGACGAGCTGTAGCTGTTTGTGGAAGCTACAGGGATTTGCTTGTAGACGCTTCTATCTTTTGGATTCCAGAGTCACTATCTATCAGTTGTAGGGCATGTTGCCCATTTCTATTCAGAGCATCTTTTACATTTCAGTTTTCAGACTTTAGCATGGATTGTTTCAGTATTCAGTTTACTTTTCAGTTGTGGGATTTGTAGTGAGGAGTTTTCCTCCAGACTTTATTTACACTATGTGATGGTTATTCGTTTTACTTCAGTATGGTGAATGGTGTTATTTATTTCTTCATTACACTTGTTGCATGTTAATCAAACTTTAAATAAAATTTGGCACTTACTTTTTAAATACTAGGTGGTTAGTAAATTAAAATGTTTTCGACAGTGATGTTATTAACTGGACCAACTTGGCATTTTGAATTAATTTAATAAAGGAGTAGCTACCCGGTATTTAATTAGTCGGGGTGTCACAGGTGGTATCAGAGCATCAGGTTTTAGTGTCCTTTAGGATCTGACGGCTATTATGTTTCCGCTAAGTTTCTTTGATATAGAGCCCTATATTTTAGGACTGTTGTACTCTTTTTGTGTATGCTACGTTCTTCAGCTATTTTAAGTTTATAACTGCGAACTTATAAACTTCATTCTTATTTCAGATGCCTCCACGACGTGCACGACGAGTTCCCAGGGATGCAACGCCCGAACCCCAGCCCGCTCCAGTTCAGGGCATGATGAACGCCGCTGAGGTTGCAGCTATAGTAGCTCAAGCGGTAAATGCCGCGATTGCCGTTGTTCAGCAGGCACCACCACAGGCGCCGGTTGCCGCGCCAGTGCAGGTTAATGCATTCCCGTCTGCTTGGGAGCGTGTACGTGATGATTTTCAGAAAGCGCATCCGCCAGAGTTGCAGGTAGCTCAGATGTGGTAGTCTCGAGCCAGTGGAGGAAGGATATGCAGAGGCACTTGAGGATGCATGAGTGCACTGATGTTCAGAAGCAGGTGCTAGCTACTTTCAAGCTAGTTGGATCTGCGCTACAGTGGTGGGAGTCTATTACCACCATGGAGGAGAGGGATACTCTCACCATTCAGGAGTTCTGGGTGCGGTTCGACCGCAAGTACTTTCCGTCAGCAGTTCATACGGAAATGAGGAGGAGATTGATGAGTTTGAATCAGGAGGGCAAGACTGTGACCGAGTATGAGGCCGAGTTCACGAATCTGTTGAACATCGTTCCAGACGAGATACCAACAGAGAAGAAGAAGATTGAGAAATTCACGGACGGGTTGACTTGGAGGATCCGTCAGCATCTGCTAGGGAACCTATCGTTGGCCACTTATTCTGACGTGGTTAACGCTGCATTGTTGTACTGCCAGGACCACCATTTTCATATGGCCAAGGATAAGAGGTCGGGGGAGTCTAGCCATCAGGGCAGGACTGGAGGACATGGTGCCAGCGGGGCACAATCTGGTCAGGGGCAGAGACAGAATGAGCAGGGCTCCCAACAGGGGGATAATAAGAGGTTCCGATCAGGGAACTACAGACAGGGACATGGAGGTTTCCGTCAGGGCCATCAGGGTCCAAACGGCCATCAGGGCCAACAGGGATAGAATGGGCAGCAGTTTCACCAGGGCCAGCAGGGCCAAGGGAGGAACGGTAACGGCCACCAGGGCCGGGGACAGCAGGGACAGAGAGGAGGGAACTTCCCAGGGAAGTGCTTTGTTTGTGGCAAGACTGTCCACAAGCGACAGGATTGTCCTGATAGGGGCAGGGCCCCACAGCAGCAGCAGCAGGGCGCTCGCCAGGAGCCACAGAGGCCTATGTTTCCCGTCGCTCTTCCCGCACCGCCACAGATGGCAGCATTGCCACCCATTCCAGCAGTCCCAGTTCAGCAGGGGCAGCTACAGTATGGACGTGTCTACAACGTCCACCAGGCTGCAGTTCCACAGGTACCGCCCACGATTGAGGGTACGTTTCCTATCCATGGCACTATGGGTCGGGTATTATTTGATACGGGTGCTACACACTGTTTTATAGCTACACACTTCGCGAAAGCTTTAGGATTGTTAGCTACGGCAGAGAGCACAGTGACGTGTGTCGACTCACCATTGGGGAGTGGGTCACTTATTTTCTTTATATGCCGGGGAGTGGGGGTAGAGATTGGTGGTTTGGTATTACCTGCAGACATGTTAGTGTTAGACATGCATGTTCACGATGTGATTATTGGGATGGATTGGCTCGTAGCTTATTGGGCCATGATTGATTGCTTCAGCGGGAGCATTGTTTTTGCCATTCCGGGGCAGGAGATGTTTGTAGTGGCGATGCCTCGCCCAGAGGGAGGATCGACTGCTCATCTGTATTACATTGAGGAGGATACCTCTAAGGAGGTAGTGATTCCTTTAGATTCTATCCCAGTTGTCAGGGAGTATTCAGATGTGTTTCAGGAGATACCAGGCTTACCACCCAGTCGAGAGATAGACTTTGTTATAGATTTGCTACCGGGTACGAGACCTATAGCACGCGCACCGTACCGTATGGCTCCAGCTGAGATGAGGGAGTTACGGGATCAGATAGAGCAGCTGTTAGGTCAGGGCTTTATTCGCAGGAGTACCTCACCTTGGGGCGCTCCAGTTCTGTTTGTGAAGAAGAGGGACGGTTCACTGAGATTGTGTGTGGACTACCGAGAGTTGAATAAGGTCACGATACGGAATAAGTATCCGTTGCCTCGAATCGATGACTTATTCGACCAGTTGAGAGGATCTTCTTTCTTCTCGAAGATTGACTTGAGATCGGGATACCATCAGTTGCGTATCAGAGGAGGATGTCTCGAAGACTGTGTTCTTGTCGAGATATGGTTCTTACGAGTTTCGGGTTATGCCTTTCGGCTTGACCAACGCTCCAGTTGTGTTTATGGACTTGATGAACAGAGTGTTCAGGGATTTCCTAGACCAGTTTGTCATTGTCTTCATTGATGATATTCTGGTTTACTCCCAGAGAGAGGAGGAGCACGCCGAGCATTTGAGGCAGGTTTTGCGGACACTTCGTCAGAACGAGTTATATGCAAAATATGAGAAGTACGGGTTTTGGCTGAAAGAAGTCCAGTTTTTGGGACACATTATTTACGACCAGGGAATATCTGTTGATCCGGGGAAGGTATCAGCGGTGAGGGAGTGGGGACAGCCCACGACACCGACTGAGATTCGTAGTTTCTTGGGTCTAGCAGGATACTACAAGAGGTTTATTCGGGGCTTCTCAGAGATAGCAGGTCCTTTGACACATCTGACACGTAAGGGTGTGCCATACATCTGGAGTGATGCCTGTCAGTTGGCATTCGATGAATTGAAGGACAAATTGACCTCAGCACCTGTGTTAGCATTGCCGAGGTCGGGAGTTGAGTATTTGGTTTACACCGATGCGTCTTTGCAAGGACTGGGAGGTGTATTGCAGCAGGAGAGACAGGCCATAACTTATGCTTCCCGTAAGCTTAAGCCTCATGAGAAGAATTACCCCACGCATGATTTGGAGTTGGCGGCAGTGGTATTTGCCCTACGGATTTGGAGGCACTATCTTTTGGGGGAGAAGTTCCAACTGTTCACGGACCACAAGTCCCTACAGTACCTATTCACACAGAAGGAATTGAATATGCGGCAGCGTAGGTGGCTTGAGTTTGTGAAAGACTACCAGTTCGACATCTAGTACCACCCGGGTAAGGCTAATGTGGTAGCAGACGCGTTGAGCCGTAGGCCAGCAGATGAGGTGGCAGAGGTGTGGAAGGCTAAGTGGAAGGAATTGGGACACCAGGATGCAGTGGCCCGATCTTTCATGTCTGTGATGACCGTTACACCGCATATTGTCACGAAGGTAGTACGGGCACAGGCCGATGACTCGTTCTGTCAGGAGCAGATAGTTCGATTACTAGCAGAGGGAGCCGAGTCCTATGCCGTTAGCTCAGACGGGGGATTACGCTTCAATGGGAGATTGGTAGTTCCGGAAGGGGAGGAATTACGACACGATGTGATGGCAGAGTCGCACGGCTCACGGTTCGCGGTACATCCCGGAGGGGACAAAATGTACCAAGACATGAGACGCCAGTATTGGTGGAGAGGTATGAAGAAAGATATCGCTGAGTTTGTTTCGAAATGCGCCACTTGTCAGCTTGTAAAAGTGGATCATCAGAGACCGGCAGGATTGCTACAGCCATTGGAGGTCCCGGTGTGGATGTGGGAGAGCATATCCATGGACTTTATTACGGGGTTGCCTACGTCGCAGAGGGGTCACGACTCCGTTTGGGTAATTGTGGACAGGTTGTCCAAGGTCGCTCACTTTTTACCCGTAAGGACTGATTACACTGTGGGACAGTATGCCCAACTCTTCATTTCAGAGATTGTGAGACTTCACGGTGTGCCCCTAAATATCGTGTCTGACAGAGACAAGATATTTGTTTCGAGGTTTTGGGAGAGTTTCCAGGAGGCCATGGGCACGGAATTGCGGTTAAGTACGACTTATCATCCGCAGACTGATGGGCAGACTGAGCGCACAAATCAGATGTTGGAAGACATGCTACGCATGTGCATTATTGACTTCGGGGGTGGATGGGAGCAGTACCTTCCACTGGTGGAGTTTGCTTACAACAACTCCTATCAGTTCACTATTGGCATGGCTCCGTTTGAGGCATTGTACGGTAGGCCTTGTCGTTCCCCAGCATGTTGGTTAGAGGTGGGGGACAACAAACTGCTTGGGCCGGAAGTGATTCAGGATACTTCGGCAAGGATTGAGTTGATTCGGAGTCGCATTCGGGTAGCTCAAGACAGGCAGAAGAGTTATGCTGATGCGAAGAGATTTTTCAGAGAGTTCCAAGTGGGGGACCAGGTTTTGCTCAGGGTATCTCCTATGAAGGGGATTATGCGTTTTGGGAAGAAGGGGAAGTTGGCACCAAGGTATGTGGGGCCGTTTCCTATTATTGAGCGGATCGGACCGGTTGCGTATAGACTTGGACTACCGGAGCATTTGCATCGGATTCACGATGTATTCCATATTTCCTCGCTGAGGAAATACCTTAGAGATAATTTGGCTCATTCTCACATTGCTGTGGAGGACATAGATCTCCAGCCGGATAGCTCCTACGAGGAGGGTCCGATTGCTATTTTGGACCGAAGCGAGAGGAAACTGCGGTCAAAGATAGTTCCGTTAGTGCGTGTTCAGTGGCGACATCACAATGTCGAGGAGTCCACATGGGAGCGCGAGGATGAGATGCGCGAACGTTATCCAGAGCTGTTTTTAGCAGGTACTTTCTAGTTTCGAATTTCGGGACGAAATTCAGTTATTAGGGGGGAAGTATGTAATACCCCGTACTTTTGGCTATATTTATTTATGGGATTAATTAATTAAATGTGAATTAATTGGAAATTAATCCGGGTTATAAATACTAACGAGATGCGAGTTGGTATTTGATTATGTGCATACATGTTTTGATATATGTATTTGGTATCATAAAATTTGTCGTAAGATTGATATACGGCATTTTAGAAATTTTGTTGAGACGCGTGGGACCGCCGCGTCACGGTATAATATTTTGATAATAAAAAATGAATTTAAAATCTATAAACCGTATGGTCGTTTTGAGTGCTCCAACGCGTCCGGAAGGGTCGAGATAGTCAGAAAACACTAGCCGGGGGTGTAGTTTGGATTCCGGGGTATTTTTAGGCCATACCGGCATCATAAAGGGTATTTTGGTAATTTTACATTTTTAGGAATTAAAAGTGACGAAAATTAGAGATGTAAATATGATGTGGATTAAACCCATTAAGCTCATTAACCAAACCATATTAACCCTTTAAGCTACGGAGGTTATCATTAGGTTTACAAAGTTCCCAAATCAAAACCCTAGCCACCTTAAGCCACCATTGGAGAAGGAGCTTGGAAGAGAGGAAATTATGCAGAAAAGTTCTACCAAACCTACACCAAACTCAGAGACAATCAAGGCAAGTGACTTTATTCCATTTAATTTCAGAGAATGTCTTTTCCATGTTAGAAATTGAGGAATTTTAATTGTTCTTGAAAGATGAATGAAAACCCATGTAGTTTGGAGTTTAGAACTTGGAAATTTTGAAGAGAATTGCATGTAGAATGATAGGTAGATGATTTCTCTCATAATAATTGTGATTAGAAGAGATATAAACGAATTAAAATTCTGGGATTTGATGATGATATAAACCTAGGGTTCATGTTCTTGAAATAATTGGGAAAAAGTGTAGAGATTTATATTTTGATTGATGTTAGTGAGATTTAATCCTTGAAAACATGTTAGGAGATGACTTGAATATGTTTAGGATGAATTAGAGACCCTAAAACGTTGTTGGGATGAACTTTGGAAGAGGTTAGAAGTGATAAAAATGGATGAAAACGAATTGGGGAAAAATCTGGGCCGAAACTGGTCAGTCGTTAGAAGCAATCCCCAGGTCGTTCGAACGAACTCGTTCGAATGAGCTTCTAACGAGTTGACCAGTCGCTGCTAACGAGAAGGGGTTTAGTTCGATATCTCGTTCGAACGAGATATCGTTAGAAGGTACAGTTCGTTCGAACGAACTGGAATCTCGTTCGAACAGCCTCGTTCGAACTAGACTTCTAACGAGTTGGCAGAGGAATCTCGTTCGAACAGTCTCGTTCGAACGAGACTTCTAACGAGTTGACAGTTTGGTCCTTTTTGGACTGTTTTGATTTTTGGAGTTCCGTAAACTTGTTCGAGGATATAGATAACCTTCCTTTGATGATGTAAGGATAGATTTGGGACTTTTGGGTTATTACGAGGAGTAAACTATTTACGCGAGTTATATTAAATGGACGGTTTGGGTTGAGACGTGAGTGTCTACTACGATGTGAGAGGATTATGGCGCGTATGATTATAAACCGGAGTAGTATAAATTGTGATAATTATAGTTAGTACGAGAATGCGATATGTACTACGATTAAACTACGGTATTACTAAGACGTGTGTTAACTTAGTATTGGTATACAAATTGTGTGTATGACATACCTACCATACTTGCTATCACGGGAGGTTTGCGTTCGCTTAGGGCCCTCTAATCCTTGTGTTGCCCGGATTTAGACTGGTTACCTTGATGAACATAGGTCATAGAAAGACTTATTGGGATATTAATAAGTCCGCTGATCGTAGGAGCGTAGGTATGTGCGTGACCTATGTGATGTGACTGTGTTCGCCTCCATTATTTGTGATGTTGTTATCTGTGAACTATTCCTGAGAGATTCAGAATATGTGATCCTTATGTACGTGATGTACCAGGATGGATAGCAGAGTATGTGTGCACCGCAGCTTAGTTCTCGGGGTGCTTATATTGTATATTTATGTTGTGAATAATATACACTTAATTAATGGGAACCTTCATGTTAATGTTGTGAATATAATTACGGTATTGTTTCGAGTTAGCTGATAGTGATATATATATTGCATATTGAGTATCTGAGTTTACGTTAAACCCTACTTAATTACGAGCGTTATGATGTTAATTAGAACCGAGTAATATGGGTAGGACCTATGATAGTCTAGCTAGAGATGATGTCACTTAGCTAGTGGTTTGTGTCGTTATAGATGGGTACTTACGTTAGGAGTGCACAGTTAGACGAGAGGTGAGAATATCATGTGAGTGTACGTCCTAACATGTACTTTGCATTTAATGTTTTAAATGTTTTTAAAGCACTTGCAGGTTTTTAAAATAACTCCACATTCGGGCTCTGACCCGTTTGCTTTTCAAATCTTTTTCTTGTAAAACCATTTTAGGTGCCCAGCCACAAGGACACCAAGCATAGGATACTCATTCAGGTGACGAGCTGTAGCTGTTTGTGGAAGCTACAGGGATTTGCTTGTAGACGCTTCTATCTTTTGGATTCCAGAGTCACTATCTATCAGTTGTAGGGCATGTTGCCCATTTCTATTCAGAGCATCTTTTACATTTCAGTTTTCAGACTTTAGCATGGATTGTTTCAGTATTCAGTTTACTTTTCAGTTGTGGGATTTGTAGTGAGGAGTTTTCCTCCAGACTTTATTTACACTATGTGATGGTTATTCGTTTTACTTCAGTATGGTGAATGGTGTTATTTATTTCTTCATTACACTTGTTGCATGTTAATCAGACTTTAAATAAAATTTGGCACTTACTTTTTAAATACTAGGTGGTTAGTAAAATTAAAATGTTTTCGACAGTGATGCTATTAACTGGACCAACTTGGCATTTTGAATTAATTTAATAAAGGAGTAGCTACCCGGTATTTAATTAGTCGGGGTTTCACAGCACTTTTCACAAAGAAGGAGGACACAAAACTAAGCATTGCAAAGCTCTTAAGTCCCACCTCGAAGAGCTGGCCCAGTAGGGGCATCTGAACGAATTCGTGGAAAAGAAGGCAGAGAAGGTTGCTGCCCATAGAGAAGCAAGGCCTGACAACGTACTCGAAGACGATGCCGACCATGAATTCGCAGTAATTTATGGGGCATCTGACGTGAAACAAATCTAAGTAAATTCAGCTCGAATGGAGGTAAAAAAGCTTACAGCGGTGATGCATGCTTTTCAGATCTATCCAGCGAAGACGCTATTAGGAAAACGTCGACGAACAGATGACGTAGACTATAGTAAGCATATCGTGTTTACAGAGGAAGATCTGGTGGGAGTGAGAACCCCACATCATGATCCTCTGATCATTACTCTCACAATAGCAAACTATGACATCGACAAGTTACTGGTCGACCAAGGAAGCTCGTCCGAGGTAATGTACCTCGAACTATTCCGAAAATTGAAGTTAAGCATCGCCGACCTAAAGGAAGCTACTGTCCCTTTAGTTGGAATCGCTGGGAAAGTAACCATGCCCTTGGGAAAGATCGTGTTCCCAGTAAGGGCAGGACATGTTTCTAAAATGATCGAGTTTTTGGTGGTCGACATTGACTCGCCGTACCAGGCTATCCTCGGCAGAGGATGGCTGCACGCGATGAAGGCAGTCTCCTTGACCTACCACCAAAAGCTCAAATATGTGACTGAGAGAGGAGTAATGGAGATCCATGGCGATAAAGCAATGACAAGAAGGTGCTTCATAGAATCCATCCGCCCAAGACCAGAGAAGAAGGCCGACAAATCCAGCGAGAAGGTTGAAGAACAAGGAGGTCTGATACCTTCGAAATAACAATTAAAATATGGAAGGCCCGGAGTAGAGGAGACTAGGATCCTCCCCTCTGAACGTGTCATCGAAGACCTTGAGGAAATCACGACTGGAGATTACGATGACAGCAGGATTTTCTTTATTGGAGCCTCTCTCACCGATCAGGAGAAAAAGGAATTGATGACCCTGCTAAGGAACAATATAGACGTCTTTGCGTGGGGACCATACGAGCTGCCTGGAATTGATCCTAGTATGGTTTGTCATCAGCTGCACGTCGATCCCAACTTCAAACCAATCGCACAGAAGGCACGGCGAACTGCCCGAGAAGGCAAAAGCTATGGAAAAAAAGTGAAAAAATTATTGGATGTAGGATCCATACGGGAGGTACAATTCCCCAAATGGTTATCCAACCCAGTAGTAGTTCCAAAAGGCAACGGGAAGTGGAGAGTTTGCATCGACTTCACTGACCTCAATAGAGCATGCCCTAAAGACAGTTTCCCCCTCCCAAAAATTGATCAACTGGTAGACGCCACTGCAGCTCACGAGAGAATGAGTTTTCTGAACGCATACTTAGGGTATCATCAGATCCCTCTGTATACCCTAAACCAGGACAAGACAGCATTCATCACCACAGTTGGGTTATTCTGCTACAAGGTCATGCCCTTCGGACTAAAAAACGCAGGGGCAACCTGCCAGCGGCTAGTCACCAAGATGTTCAAAGACCAAATGGGAGACACCATGGAGGTTTACATCGATGATATGCTCGTTAAAAGCAAGAAGAAAGAAGACCACCTCTCAGACCTATCAAGCACCTTTGAAATCCTCAGGAATTACCTAATGAAACTTAACGCGAGCAAGTGTTCTTTCGGTGTCCAATTAGGAAAATTTCTTGGGTACTTGGTCAGTAAGAGAGGCATCGAGGCTAACCTAGACCAGATCGATGCAATAAATAGGGTACAACCTCCTCGAACAATCCGCGACGTACAAAAGCTCACCGGTATGCTCGCTGCCTTATACCGCTTTATCTCTAAGTCCTTCGAGAAGTACAAGCCTTTTTTCCAGCTTCTAAAGGGAAACAAAATGGTAGAATGGAAACCAGATTGCTCGCAGGCATTGGATGAGCTCAAGGCTTACCTTAGCTCCCCACCACTGCTCGTCATACCACAACAGGCAGATTCTTTGTACTTATACCTCTCTGTTTCCAACCACACTATCAGTTTCGCATTAATATGCGAAATTGTAGGGATCCAGCACCCCGTCTACTACATGAGCAAGACATTAGTAGACGCCGAGCAAAGGTACCTACCACTGGAGAAGCTCGCTTTTGCACTCGTAGTAGTTTCGAGAAAGCTGAAGCACTATTTCGAAGCCCACACTATCATCGTTCTTACATCGCACCCCTTGAAGCAATCCTGAGGAAGGCAGATTTATCGGGTAGACTGTCTAAATGGTCAGTCGAGCTCGGACGGTTTGATATCTAATTTCAACCAAGGAACGCAATTAAGGGGCAGGTCCTTGCTGATTTCATAGCCGAATTCACAGGCGAGCAACCTTGCGACCAACCTCAACCAGTAAAACAAAAAGGGAACCACGCGACGGAGGGAACCTGGAAATTATTCGTTGATGGAGCCTCCAACTCAAGGGGGCAGGAATAGGCATTGCCCTCATTACTCCAGAGGATACAATCCTTGAACAAGGAATCAGGCTTGGATTTGCAGCCTCCAACAACGAAGATGAATACGAGGCATTGATAACCGGCCTCCAAAAGGCACACACTTTGGGAGCAAAGCATTTACAAGTGTTCGGCAACTCTCAATTAGTCTCCAATCAGGTAAGTGGAGACTACAATGCAAAAGATGAAAAAATGGCAGCCTACCTCGCCTTAGCAAAAAGGCTATTGGCTAAATTCGAGGAAGTCAGTATCCAGCAGTTTCCCAGAGGGAAGAATAGCCATGCTGATGCCCTAGCAGCCCTGAGTTCAGCAATTGATTCCGATTTAAAAAGAACAATCCCCATCGACTTCCTCGCTCGTCCAAGCATTAACCTTGACAATGAACTATCAACCATCGAACATATGCTCCAAATTGATTCAGTACCCAGCTGGATGGATCCTCTAAGGAACTATCTGAAGGACGTCACCCTCCCAGATGATAAGAAGACCGCTCACCAGATAAGAGTCAAAGCTGCTCGCTTTCACTTATCTCCAGAGGGCAAGCTATATAAGAGATCATTTTCTGGTCCCTACCTTCAATGCGTTCACCCAAAGGATGTCGAGCAAGTTCTACATGAGATTTATGAGGGAATCTATGGAAGCCATATTGGAGGAAGGTCTCTGGATTTTCAAGCAATGAAGGAAGGCTATTGGTGGCCATATATGCAAAGGGACTCTATGGTGTATGTTCGCAAGTGCTTGAAATGCCAGCTTCACGCTCCTATGGTCCACCAACCTGCTAGCGACCTAAAATCATTGTCCAGCCCATGGCCATTCGCCCAATGGGGAATGGACATCGTAGGACCACTTCCTACCTCCACTGGCAATCGCAAGTATCTATTGGTCATAACTGACTACTTTACCAAATAGATCGAGGCGGAACCCCTAGCAAACATCCCAGATGCGAATATGATAAGGTTGATATGGAGGAATATAATCACCCGTTTTGGCATACCCAGAGCCATCATCACTGATAATGGAAAGCAGTTCGAGAGCGGCTCCTTTCGGAGTTTCTGCGACGAGCATGGAATCAGACACCATTTTAGCTTGGTGGCCTATCCTCAGAGCAATGGCCAAGCTGAGGCTTCCAACAAAATGGTGATCGACGGATTAAAGAAACAATTAGAGCGAGCCAAGGGTGCATGGGTAAATAAACTATCGCATATTCTGTGGGCCTATCTTACCACTCCACGACGTGAAATGGGGGAAACCCCATTTTGATTAACGTACGGAATAGAGGCAGTCATCCCATTAGAAGAAGGCTTGCCAATAATGAGGTCCAGCCTTATCGACCAGGGCCATAATGATACACCATTGCTTGCTGAGCTCAACCTAGCCGATGAGCGCCGAGAGCTAGCCCTAGTGAAACTAGCGAGCTATCAGCAACAGCTCGCAAGACACTACAACAAGAAGGTCAACCCAAGGGCATTCCGAGTTGGGGACTATATCTTAAGAAAAGTCTTGGGCAGTGCAGTAAAGTAAAACCATCAGACGACAAGCTAGGGCCAAACTGGGAAGGACCATTCAAGATAATAAGAGATAATCTGCAAGGCGCCTATCACTTAGAAACGCTAAAAGGCAGAGAGATACCCCGAGCATTGAACGCAGCCAATATCAAAAGATTCTATTTTTAGATTCTTCTTTTATTCTTTTGTTATGAAACACTAGAAGTTCATTTTCCTTGTCATTAATAAAAGTTGTTTAACGGTTGTGTTCTAATAAGTATCAGTTATATGAGCTTTATAACCCACACACCTTTTCCACGTGACAGGCACATCGATCATTACACTATAACAGGGAAATGCCCCTCCTCAGGTTTTCGTTATGAAATATGAAAGACCTCTTAAGCATTGCCCCTGGTAATATATGAAGCCCTACAGAAGATCCTTAGGCAATATGTCCAAGTTAAAACTGGTCACCAAACCATCTTTGGTTGAATAAAATCCTGATCGGATAGAGCATCCAACACCAGGTGTGTCCTCACCAATTGCCACACTTAGACCTAAGGGAGTGTGACGACACAACCTAAAAGGTAAAGTGGGGAAGAATGGTATCTCGATAGTATACTGGACTGGAGGGACACTTACGTAATAATGCAAATTAATAGAAAGATATGGAAAATGTAATACACTTGTTTAGTCGGCAAAATTTGCCCAAAACATAAATTTCATATTAATTCATCACATTTATAACAAATACAATACATGTTTAGTCGGCAAGCTCGCCTAAAACATCAACATTACACTACTTCATTACATATACAAAGTTTCTACTGGCAAACTCTCAATGAGGTCGAGGCCTCTGGATGAGATAATCAGCCACTTAAGCTCTTCGACCATCATCGGGATGAGGGACTAACTCTTCCTCGACTTTATTTATATCCGACTCCAATAGCTGCCGAGGGATGGCATCAATGGGTATCCACTGATCATCTCTCCGGAAGGGGTTAAGCATTCGAGTGGAAGGAGATATTTCATGGCAATACCAGAGCATTGAGTTCCTTGGAACCTGCATCTCCCTCAGGGAACTCAACCACCCCCTGATAAAGGAGAGCTCTTCAAAATCTGCCAGCCTCGTTAAAGCATCTAACCAACCCTGGTCGTAACCATCGGCCCATACTCGCTGAGGTCCTTTTTTAAACAGGTGCTGCAGCTGAGTAACATCCCTTTGAAGCCCAAAAGCAATCACATATGCTCGTCGAACATCATCGCGAAGCTCTTCCATTTCCCTAGCTGGTCCCTTAGCACTTGTACTAGCTCGTGGAGCAGCCGACGGGGTAGAACCTTGCAACGCCGGAGGAACATCGCTTGATCTTACTCCAGCTCGTGAAGAGGAAGAACCTCGTAATAGTGCAGGAGCAGTGCTCGGTGCATGCTCCCTGAGTCGTGAGACTTCCCTCCTTAAAGATTAATTCTCCTGCTGAAGGATCTCTCCGACCTGATTGATCTCAGAGGCATCCATAAGCCTTGCTCTAAATGTATTCACCTCCTCTTGGACTAAAGCACCAACTTCTTCCATCTCTTGGAGCTTGTCCTTCAATTTGGCCACAAGCTCAGACTGATCCTTATACTTCTGATTCCTTGACCTAAGAGATTTACAAATCCTAACATATGCCTGGCGAACCTGAGGACTTGCATTGGGACCAAGGGTCCTGCCCAATTGATATGTGGCAGGAATATACTCTTCTACATCAATTAACTACAAGACATAAAAGAGCAAGGAAAGACAGAATCATTCAGTACACTAAGGGAATGAGAAACCTTTTCATTTCATTAATAAGGAACAAAGTACATCGAGCAGCAAAAAGGAAAATTACAAGCAAAGATACAAAATTAGTCCTAGAACTAAATTAACTAGCAACCTCAGGCTGCCCAGAAGTAGCTGTCTGCTTCCCCCTGTCAGCAGCAGTAGAAGCATCCCCCTCTGCAGGGATAACCTCTGTCGCCTGGGTAGGGAGAGAATCGATAGGAATCGTCTAGGAGGCAGGGCCAACATCTTCGATGGCTGAGGCAGGGGATTCCTCCATAATTGGCTTCGAACTTGGGTCATGCTCGTCGAACAGAGGAGAGGCGAAATCAACACCAGCGACTATGAGGGCCTTGCTCCAGCCTTTTTTAAAGTTCAGACGACTGATGTAGCCTATCTAAACCTCGGCATCTTCATATGCAGCAGCCCACTCGGATTTATAAGAGTCCTCCTTGAGGGTAGCTGCCTGAGAATCCTTTTCTTTCAGCTGCTCAGTCAGCACCTTGTTCTCTTCTACGATGGCTAACTTGCTCGAGCAGACCAGGTCATAGGCCTGCCTTAGCTTGTTCATCTCTTTAACCACCGCATCCCTCTCTTGATTGGAATTGACGAGGGCCAGGTCAGAAGAAGCTCGGGCAGCGTCAATAGTCTTTAAATCACCCTCCAATTGAGTTCTCCTCACCTTTAAGGCAGCATTCTGCTGCTCTAGCTCGCTGTTCTTGCTCACCAGCTCGTCGCGAGAGCGATAGAGCACGGCGAAGTCAGTCAAAAACTGCAAAAACAAAGAAGACATCTGGGAAATGGAAACAGCTAAAACTTATTAAAGAATTGGAGAAAGGAAAAAGTCTTACCAAGGCTAGCCTCTGGCTAGCTTGTACGGCCAATTGATCAAATCCCAACGCCCTTTGGTGATCTGCAGGAAGAACTGCCCTCTCGAGCAGCGCAGGGGCCAATTGAGGAGAAATAGCAACTGAGTCCCCCTTGGGCAATGCGGACACCAGGACTAAGGCTTGCCCAGCCTTCGTCCTCAATTACATCTTTCTCCTCTCCTCCTCTTTCTCTTTCTCTATCCTCTGCTTCTCCTTCATCCTTTTCTTATCCTCCATCTTCTTTCTCTCCTCTTCCTTTTTTTCTCTCTCTCAACTGTTCCTCTTCTTTCCTCTTCCTTTCCTACTCCTGCGCAGAAGATCGAGAGCCAGTAGCTACAACCCCAGTACTGGACTTCTGCTTCTTTGACCTCTGAGCGAGGAGCACGTGATCATCGTCATCATCATCACGAATCAAATTTTTCCTTGGAGGAACCATCTCCTCGCTTGAACTGCTGGATATGCTCGAAAATTCTCGGGCTTCAGAAACTTCCTCCGAGTCAGAAGAGCTACCACCACTGGAGCTACCCTCACCAAAATTGCCCTCAACACCACCTACGATATCACTCTTAGAACTACTCTCCTCCTCGTCCAATTGAATAGGATCAGCAGCAGTCTCTTCAGAGGTATCAAATTCAGGGATACTATCTACCGGCCTCGCTATAAAGCTAGAACCAACGTTTTTGTATTCAAGCAAGAAAGCAGCAGACCGGGGTTGCTCGCCGTAGTCTAAAGGCTCCCTGATATTCCAGGCCTTGACCAATTCAGGAAAGACGAACCTCGTTGAGAGCAGGTTCCAAGTTCTTCGACCTCGCTGAAGAAAAAGCAGGAAATGTCAGAAATATTGCAAATCAGTAAAGAAATTGAAGGAACAGAGCAAAGTCTACCTATATATTCTTCCCCATAAAAGGGAACAGAGAACCTATCAGACCTCGACCCCTCAGTCTGGGGAGAAAACTGCCAATTTCTAGCAAGGAAGCGGTCTTGCCAATAGTCTTTATGGGAATCAGGTAGGTTTACTACTAATACCCTGTCAGGACTCCTAGCTTTGAGATAGAGAACACCAGAACTAGTTCAAAAAAAAGAATAGCAAAAGCAGACCTCGGTGAGCCCTAACTTGGTACCATATAACTGATTTATTCTATGAACACCATTGATTATCTTCCACACATTGGGCGAACACTGTGTAGGAACAATGTTGAAATAACCAAAGAAGTGCAAGAATAGGTTGTTGGGAGGAAAAGTAAGTCCCCCTTGGGAAAGCAACAAGACATGGATCCAATGGGCACCCTCTATCTCTCTAACATTTCTAGAGGGAGAGACGCACTCAATCTCTACCCACTCTGGGATATTATAAAACTTCCTAAACTCAGACACTGATCTATTACTAATCTTTTCCATTGGGAAACCCTAAAAAACTACAAATTCAAAGAGAAAATACAAAAAGAAGGCACAGGAGACTTACAAGATGAAAGCTCGACTCAAACGATGAAGAATCACAAGCTGAAATCATGGAGAAGATCGAAAGCAATAAGAATGGAGACCGGGAAAAGAGAGCATGAATCACTAGAGCTCACAGAAAGTGGGAGAGTACTGAGAAGCTTGAAACGACGACTGAGAAATGACGGCTCTGGATAACTTTTGAGTGTTACTAATCATAATGCACAGACCACGAAGCAAGTGCCGCCTAAATCAGTCCTCAGACTTTGGGAAGAGTTGCACGGCGTACAAAGGAGCCATTATGACAAATCATTTAAATTTATTGAGCCCAAAGTATGGCCCAACAAACTAAGGGGCAATTGTGGGTACCCAAAATTAGAATGATGGGCCTAGACGAGTATCCCAATTGTAGCGGCCCAAAGTCCAGACCCCCCATATCTTAATCGATTATGATTTAGTCTTCTCCCATGTTCCCGTCTAGAGGGGTTCTAGTAGAAGATGGAAAACGTGGGGGAGTCCAACACCCCCACTCCCTGAAATGGACATGTATATAATAAACCCTAGGTTCGGGGCAAAGGACACATTGTACTCTCTGTAATCGCTCTCCGGAGTATATAGAAATAACATTGACTGCACCACCGTGGACGTAGGCATTTTTGCTGAACCACGTACATCTCTTATTGTGTGATTTAGACATTTTGTATTTCTTTTTCTGCGTCGTGATTGCGCATCTCTTATCTCTTTGTGTTGAATAATAATTGTCACCATAAAATTTTTTCCAAATTTTAATTTCAACAACATCCATTTTTCTTTTACCAATAACACAACACATATTATTCTATAACACTAATAACCGAACAGATAACACAAAAGAATTTAAATACAATTAGAATAAACATTCTCAAATAATTATCCAATACAGTAATCCCCACAATAGTAAATGTATTAAAATGACACGAGAACAAGACTATTTGACTCCGGTAGAAAAGAAGATAACTGAATTCCGTTTGGGCGACATGCCTTAAATAAAATAACACTATGAATCAATTTAATATAGGCGTCTAAGAAATACTCCATAGCTCATCATAATCCTCTAAGGTTGGCGTCCCTTCTGCTGAACACCTGATATAGAAGGTACAATAGAAAATAAAATATGCAAGGAAACAGGTCAGAGCCCTATGTGAAAATGATTTTATAAACAGCGAGTATTTAACAAGTGCAATAAAGCATTATTATGTACATGTTAGTATCCAACTCTCACTTGCTATTCTCACCTCTCATCTATAGTGCACACTTAACATTTCCTATTAACCTCCTAATTAATGGTTCCTCCTAACTAGTTTCCATAATATGATTCCAACCCATATCATAACCCCGTATGTCCCATACCATACGCAGTACAATCCTTCTTATACGTTTATGATTACCCCGTATGTCCCATACCATACGTAGTACAATCATTCTTATACATTTCCCATTAACATGAATTAATCTTTTCAAATTTATAAGAATAAACATTTATTATCTTAATTCACTTCTTTTTCTTTATTCACCGTCATCCACAATTATCACACAGTAGATTGTCCTAACCACTATATATACATTCATTTAATTCATTATATATATACATATATAATACGGCACCCCGAGACACAACTGCGGTGCATGCATTACTCTGCTATCATGTCCCAATATCGTTGGTCGCTGAATAGGGGACTAAAGGTTCGGTAAGGATTCCTCGAACCATAAACATCAACACAAACATTTGGAGGCGAACATAGTTCTCGTACCCACGAGCCACGCGCATACCTACGTTCCCATAGTCAGTGGACTTATCAACTCCCCGATAAGTCTTTCATAGACCTATGTTCTCGAGCAACAAATCAAAGATCCCATGGATTAATCAGGATATGGCTGCCCTCACGCGCAAACCTCCCGTCGATAGAAACTAAGCTAGGTATGTCATATATATAAATCATCAATTAATCAAATAGGCATTATCATACCTATAATATAATATCAACAAGGTGCTCACATTACCCTAAGATAATTCCCATACGTAGCATTATATCTCTCAAATCCTACGTATTAAAATATCATGACTGTACTTCTTTAATTTAATTATTCTAGAGTCTCACTCATTACCCCAGGTTCAAATAGGTTTCTCCTCAATATATTTATTCAGTAATAAATCACTAATATCCTACTGGTCCATCTCATCTTATCCCCCGAATTACTACGAATTAAAACTCTCCTTTAATTAGGGTTATAACCGATTGTTTCTAATCTCTTATCAACACATCTTCTATAAACTAGGATTGAATACCATCATCACAAGGCTCATAGTCTATAGTGTTCCATTCACACTATATGTCTTAACAACAAAACCAACATCCTCGCATCCTATAACATCTCTCCACTCCCGACATCGTTAAGGTTCATGGATTGAGCGTCTAGCAAAGCGAAATCCAAAAAAGGAACCCCTCCAATACACTACTACTTAACTTGTCGATCGAGGAGGTCCGTCAACTTCAAATACGCGATCGGGATAACCTCATCCCCTCTTTCAACCAAATGGGGTCTGAACTCCCATCTCTAACCAGGAGCCATACCACTAAGCGCTTGTATTAAACTCAGTCCTTGCGCAATCAATAATGAGATTCAACTCACACCTTGATATTCAAATATTAAGCCTATGGCTACCCAGGTGTTATATTACATCTCACCTACTGGACCTATCCTTAATCCTCATGCATGCAAATTAGAATCCAACACATGAATCTAGCAACCGAAATTTCCTTCAATTTAATTATCATCATTCTAATCAATTAAATCCCAATCACATTAATTCTGTTCTTATCTAGGGCTTACTGATCTTCCCTAAGTCCCATTATATCCAAGGTTCATATACTTTTCCCAAAATTATTTCCTATTTGAATTTACTATTTGGCAATTTCTCTCACTCCAATAAACTGGCAACTCAAAACTGGACAGTGATAAAATCTCCAAAAATTTCCTCTGTCGCTCGAACCAGAATGATTGTCGTTTGAACGACTTCCACGTGTCATTCGAGTGACTTCGCACGAGATGCCATCTAGCTCGAACGACTTCGCGCGAGATCGCGCGAGATGTCACTGTCCGTCTTCTTTCCCAGAATTCTGCGTTTTTCACCATTTTTGAACCTAAATCCTCTAAGATTCAACATCCAACATCTCATCATCAATACCCATTAACACTTAGCAGGTTATAAATCATTCCTAACATCTCATCATCAAGAGTTTGAATTAAAAGCATATCTTTATCTTATTTTTCAGAAAATTATATACATGATATCTTCAAGAACACACCAATGATTCTAATAATTTCCTCAAAAGATTTGTGATTATTTCGTGGATTACTATCTACCTACAACATGAGTTTGATTCCTATATATTTTTAGATTCCAGAAATCCATTAACAACTCTATCTTTTCATCTTCCAAACATGAAAAATCTCATATTTTTATAACTATTCTAACATGGACAATATACAAACTTAGATTGCAAGTATAAACACTTGCCTCTAATGAAGATCTGATCCTTTGGTGTAGTATATCACAGGTGGTTCTCCCTTTCTCCGGTCACTTTCAGTGGTGGTTGGTGGTGGTGACCTTTGGTCTTTGGTTCTTCTCCTTTCCAAGCAAACTTCTCTTCTTCCAAGCAACCTTTCACTCTCTCTAAGAAGATGACCTTTCAACTTTGTGTAGAAGAAATGAATGAACCCACGTATAACTAATCTCCAAATACTTATAATAAGAAAAAATCCGAAATCACAATTCATCCCCCTTGTAAAAATAACCAAAATGCCCTTTTGGGTTGCCTTTTCATTTCAAAATGATCCGAGACCCAAAACCAACGTCCAAATAGACTTTTTTGACTATTTCAACCCGTACGGATGCAACGACACAGTCTAAATGACTATAAGGTCGATATAAAAATAAGTTTCTTATTTAATCTCATAATTTGTCCCGACACGTTCCATACCACGTCCGACTAAAAATTCAAATTTCTGAATTAGTATCGCACAGCCACATCAATAGCATCACATTCATATATTACCTAAATATCTTTAAGTAACATTCAGAATCATTCATTTTAATATCAACAATTTGGATAAAATCCAAATGAATTAATTTATAATATAACCCATTTTAAAAGTCATTAAAATTACGGGGTATTACATACTTCCCCCCTTATAACAGAATTTCATCCCAAAATTCGGAATGATAAATCATACTGGTAAGGTCAACTCTGAGTATAAATCTCACATCGCAAGTATTCCATGTCGTACCGCCCATACAGTACGTTATCAAAAATCCTATTGATGTTATACGCCAAGCCTCACCATATAGTTTCAACTAAATCGAATTTCAACTTTACTCAATCTTCCCTATACCATCCTCGTGATAAAGTTCCATTATAAAATGGATATAGTTATCCGCATAATACTCTGATTTACCGCAAAGGTTATAAACTCATATCCTAAAGACCTAACTTACTTCGACTCCCAATGTTTGTTAGTTTCATGCGTGGGGTGTCTCGCAAGCGAAATCCAAACAAGGAACCCCCCCGATACACTACTACCTAAAGTAGTTGGTCATCAAAACTCCTCAGGTCCTTAGTCAATAGTATATAACCTCTCTACAGGTTTTATCGATTTCAAATAAAAGTCTACTCTTCTACTCTCTTACTAAAGACAAGATGCTGGCTATACGCTCTCATATACCTCAAGTCAATGCACGCCGCTAGTCACATCATGTTCGGACATGCCTAATGTATATAATGTTGTGATAAAATCAGACCCACGTGATGACATATAAAAGTATAGGTATCCCACGACCCCTCGGCGAGTCTACGTAAATAACAATGCTATTGGCTAAGTTTAGTAACCCTTTTGCCCATATAATATTAATCGTTACAAAAATCAGTATGCTCCTCATTACTCCTTAAATAGAAAATATACCCGCATTAACGGGTGGTGGTTGTTGAATCGCTGCTTGATGGACGTTATATACACGCCTATACTGACCCTGTTGCATGGGAGCTGCTGGAATTGAAGGTAACACTAGCACCTGAGCTGGAGCTGGAAGAGAAGCTGGTGGAAACACTGGTATCTGTGGCTCCTGCCGAGCATTTTGTTGCTGAGGGAGTTTGTATTTATCAGGACAATCTTGTCGTTTATGGCCATACTTTCCGCACACGAAACATTTTCCAACAAACTTCCCACCATTTTGTCTCTGTTGACCCCGACCCTGCTGGCCATTACCTCATTTCCCTTGGCCCTGATGAGCCTGCATCTGGCCCTGATGGTCCTGCTGTCCTTGCCCATTTCCTCTATACTTAAATCGAGAATCTCCAGATCGTAAATGCTTAGCATAATCCCCTGTCTGGGAACCTGATCACCCTGATGCTGATGACTCTTTTCTGGCTTAGTCCCACTAGAACTGCCCCCATTAGTCTTACCTTACAGAATAGCTGAAGAACGTAAGCGTAACTAAAAAAGCAATAATCCTACTCATAGGTCTCTACATCAAAGAACGCTAAGCTGAAAACACAATAAGCCGTACAGACCCTAAAGGACACTCGAACCTGATGCTCTGATACCACCTGTAACACCCCGCCTAATTAAATACCGGGTGGCCAGTCCCATACCAAATTAAAACAGAATATACAGTTGGCTCATTCTTAGCATCACTGTCGAAAACATTAACTAATCACCCAATACCCAATTAAGCTGGTGTTAAAAACTTTCCTAATTTTAATTTCAACAACATCCATTTTTCTTTTACTAATAACACAACACATATTATTCTATAACACTAATAACCGAACAGATAACACAAAAGAATTTAAATGCAATTGGAATAAACATTCCCAAATAATTATCCAATACAGCAATCCCCACAATAGTAAATGTATTAAAATGACACGAGTACAAGACTATTTGACTCCGATAGAAAAAAAGATAACTGAATTCCTTTTAGGCGACATGCCCTAAATAAAAGAACACTATGAATCAATTGAATATAGGCGTCTAAGAAATACTCCATAGATCGTCATAATCCTCTAAGGTTGGCATCCCTACTGCTGGACACCTGATATAGAAGGTACAATAGAAAATAAAATATGCAAGGAAACGGGTCAGAGCCCGATGTGAAAATGATTTTGAAAACAACAAGTATTTAACAAGTGCAATAAAACATTTATTATGTACATGTTAGTATCCAAATTTCACTTGCTATTCTCACCTCTCATCTATAGTGCACACTTAACGTTTCCTATTAACCTCCTAGTTAATGGTTCCTCCTAGCTAGTTTCCATAATATGATTCCATACCATATCATAACCCCATATGTCCCATACCATACGTAGTACAATCCTTCTTATACGTTTATCATTACCCCGTATGTCCCATACCATACGTAGTATAATCATTCTTATACGTTTCCCATTAACATTAATTAATCTTTTCAAATCTATAAGAATAAACATTCATTATCTTAATTCACTTATTTTTCTTTATTCACCGTCATCTACAATTATCACACAGTATATTATCCTAACCACTATATATACATTCATTTAATTCATTATATATATACATATATAATACGGCACACCGAGACACACCTGCGGTGCATGCATTACTCTGCTATCATGTCCCAATATCGCTGGTCGCCGAATAGTGGACTAAAGGTTCGGTAAGGATTCCATGAACCACAAACATCAACATAAACATTTGGAGGTGAACATAGTTCTCATACCCACGGGCCATGCATATACCTACGTTACCATAGTCAGCGGACTTATTAACTCCCCGATAAGTCTTTTATAGACCTATGTTCTCGAGCGACAAATCAAAGATCCCATGGATTCATCAGGATATGACTGCCCTCACGAGCAAACCTCCCGTCGATAGCAAGTAAGCTAGGTATGTCATAAATATAAATCATCAATTAATCAAATAGGCATTATCATACCTACAATATAATATCAACAAGGTACTCACATTACCCTAAGATAATTCCCATAAGTAGCATTATATCTCTCAAATCCTATGTATTAAAATATCATGACTTTACTTCTTTAATTTAATTATTCCAGAGTCTCACTCATTACCCAAGGTTCAAATAGGTTTCTCCTCAATATATTTATTCAGTAAGAAATCACTAATATCCTACTAGTCCATCTCATCTTATCCCCCTAATTACTACGAATTTAAACTCTCCTTTAATTAGGGTTATAACCGATTGTTTCTAATCTCTTATAAACACATCTTCTATCAACTAGGATTGAATACCATCATCACAAGGCTCATAGTCTATAGTGTTTCATTCACACTATATGACTTAACAACAAAACCAACATCCTCGCATCAAATAACATCTCTCTACTCCCGACGTCGTTAAGGTTCCTGCGCGGAGCGTCTCGCAAAGCGAAATCCAAACAAGGAACCCCTCCAATACACTACTACTTAACTTGTCGATCGAGGAGGTCCGTCAACTTCAAATACGCGATCGGGATAACCTCATCCCCTCTTTCAACCAAATGTTGTCTGAACTCCCATCTCTAACCAGGAGCCATAGCACTGAGCGCTTGTATTACACTCAGTCCTTGCGCAATCAATAATGAGATTAAACTCACACCTTGATGTTCAAATTGTAACCCTAACGCTACCCAGGTGTTATATTACATCTCACCTACTGGACCTATCCTTAATCCTCATGCATACAAATTAGAATCCAACATATGAATCTAGCAACCGAAATTTTCTTCAATTTAATTATCATCATTCTAATCAATTAAATCCCAATCAAATTAATTGGGTTCTTATCTAGGGCTTACTGATCTTCCCTAAGTCCCATTATATCCAAGGTTCATATACTTTTCCCAAAATTCTTTCCTATTTGAATTTACTATTTGACAATTTCTCTCACTCCAATAAACCGGCAACTCAAAACTGGACTATGATAAAATCTCCAAAGATTTCCTTTGTCGCTCGAACCAAAATGATTGTCGTTTGAACGACTTCCATGTGTCGTTCGAGCGACTTCGCGTGAGATGTCATCTCGCTCGAACGACTTCGCGCGAGATCGCGCGAGATGTCACTGTCCGTCTTCTTTCCTAGAATTCTGCGTTTTCACCATTTTTTAATCTAAAAACCTCTAAGATTCAACACCCAACATCTCATCATCAATACCCATTAACACTTAGAAGGTTATAAATCATTCCCAACATCTCATCATCAAGAGTTTGAATTAAAAGCATATCGTTATCTTATTTTTCAAAAAATTATATATATGATATCTTCAAGAACACACCAATGATTCTCATAATTTCCTCAACAGATTTGTGATTATTTAGTGGATTACTATATGCCTACAACATGAGTTTGATTCCTATATATTTTAAGATTTCAGAAATCCATTAATAACTCTATCTTTTCATCTTCCAAACATAAAAAATCTCATCTTTTTATAACTATTCTAACGTGGACAATATACAAACTTAGATTGCAATTATCAAACACTTGCTTCTAATGAAGATCTGATCCTTTGGTGTAGTATATCACAGGTGGTTCTCCCTTTTTCCGGTCACTTCCAGTGGTGGTTGGTGGTGGTGACCTTTGGTCTTTGAATCTTCGCCTTTCCAAGCAAACTTCTTTTCTTCCAAGCAACCTTTCACTCTCTCTGAGAAGATGACCTTTCAATTTTGTGTAGAAGAGATGAATGAACCCACGTACAACTAATCTCAAAATACTTATAATAAGACAAAATCTGAAATCACTATTCATCCTCCTTGTAAAAATAACCAAAATGCCCTTTTGGGTTGCCTTTTCATTTACAAATGACCTGAGACCCAAAACCAACATCCAAATAGACTTTTCTGACTATTTCAACCGTTCCGGATGCAACGACACAGTCGAAATGACTATAAGGTCGATATAAAAATAATTTTCTTATTTAATCTCACAATTTGTCTCGACACGTCCCATACCGCGTCCGACTAAAAATTTAAATTTCTGAATTAGTATCACACAGCCACATCAATAGCATCACATTCATATATTACCTAAATATCTTTAAGTAATATTCAGAATCATTCATTTTAATATCCACAATTTGGATAAAACCCAAATAAATTAATTTATAATATAACCCATTTTAAAAGTCATTAAAATTACGGGGTATTACAATTGATAATAGAGTCCTTGCTTTAGAAAAAAGAATTGGAGGACTTGAAAAATTCTAGGATTTGTGTCGTTGATGAAAATAGTTTTATTTATGATTTTGTGGCACGTGAGAAAACTCTTAGGGATAAGTTTGCTCAGATTAAGGGGGAGAGAGATAACCTTCTTAGGTTAATTGAAAATCTAAAGAAGGAGTCCCGAAAGTTTGATGAGTCAAATTCTTTGCTTGAATCCAAAATTTTGAAGTTGAAAAATGATTTAATTAGTGATGGTAGTTGCTTATCTTGTTCTAGTGCGTCGAATGTTAAAGCCAAATCCATAGTTTGTTTAAGAGCGTCAACCTCCGAGGGTGTTAGAAAAGGTCAAAATAAAGGTCCCGTTCCTCGTCGAGTTTTCACATGTTCGCATTGTGGTTGGAAAGGTCACCTTAGGAGTTTTTGCTATGATCTTAGATAAGACCCTAGGAAGTTTAAACATAGTGTCCCATTGATTTTCAAAACCCGTTTCGTTAGGTGTAAACCTATTTGGGATAGGGAATTTGTTTTGGATATGCTAAATCCTTCATTAGTTGATTCTCACATGCTTACACATGATGCGTCACACACTATTTCTTATGGATGATTGCTTTCATGATATGTTTGTCATACGCTAGTCGTTGCATCATGATTTATATCTTGCTAGTTTTATGACATGTTTATCTTTTGTATTATATTTTTCTTTTATTGGGTCTTATTTTTTTTTAGATATTTTTGAGAAAAATACAAAAAGATTATATTTTGGGTCAAAATACTATTTAGAAAAACACAAAAAGATTTTTTGTTTATTTTTGTGTCATGAGTGTTTCATGTTTGATATGTCATATTAGTGTGCTTGGATCCCCGTCATTTCATTATCCATATGGCTAGGACATTTTGTCATAATTATTGATGCGTTGGGTGATCTTAACCATTGTCTATATGGGGTTGTTTCGAAGTTGATCTACTTTTGAATTCGACTCTATATATATGCCATCTTTTCACACATGCACGAGTTTATATAAATGTGTGACATCTCATGCATATTTGAGTTCGGTGAGACGTTCTTATCTCAATTTTGTCATCTATGCATAAGTAAACTTATGAGGAGGTGTGCATATAAGAACCATTTACCGTGTGGATTAATATTACATAAATTGAAAAAAAAAGATGAGTGCTCACGAAAAATGGCTACGAGTGAATAATAATCACGTCGTGAAAGTCAACATTTATAAGAGCCCAAGAAAAAATTATGGCAATAAAAAGAATCATATGCCAAAATAAGGCTAATAGGATTTCTCTAAGTTGAGAAAATTTGAAACCTCAAAAGACTTTGAAAAAGAATATATATGTTTGAGGGAGTTTGGATGGAAAAATTTAAACGAGTTTGCACCACAAATCCTTATGTTGAAATATTGTACCATGATGTTATTGTTTGTAGAATCATCAAAATTTTGGATTTGTGTTTATGTTGATTGTTTAATTCATTTATCTCATCTTATTAATTATCACATATGGCTAAAACTAAGTTTGATGACACTTAGCTATCAATTAGAGTTTCGTGATCGTTTCACTGTTGGAGTTATGATTCATTTGTTGTAGTTCACAACCATTCACTCCATATCCATATTTGAGCACATTGATTCTAAATTGGCATGAAACTCACATTGTTTTACTAGTTTTTTTTTTTTTTTTTTTTTCTGTTTTGAGTCTATTTTTCTGTTGTTTGCTCTTTCCAGTTTAACGTTTTTAGGAAATATTTTCACTGGGCAAAACTTCATGTTTTCCAGTACTGGAATTAAGAATTATTCATGTTGTCCAAACGACATATTGGCTTCGTTCAAGCAATAACCTGATGTCGCGCGATGAACTGTTCACGTGAGGTTTAAGCGACGCATTTTTTGAGGTATCGATGTTGTCAGGTTTGGTCGTGCAAAGGTCGGAAGAGAAGTTTGCTTCGAGCGAGTTACTACTAGAGTTCATTATTTTAGATCGCTTGATGTTTTGGTTAGAGCGACATGCCTATGTCATTCGAGCGACAAGGCATTGTGGTTTGAGCGACCTTTTGGAGGAAATTTTTTTGTTCTATTTCAGTGCCCTGTTTCAGTTTGATATACTTTTTGTACTACTGGGTTTGTTTGGTCAGTTTTATGCAGTGTAGGATGATTATGCATGATGATTTTAATTGCATTTTTAGTTTAATCACATCATTACTGATTTCGATGATTTCTCACATGTGATTAATGTTTGCTAGCTTTGAATTTAGTATCTCTTGATCAGTTTTAGGTGGTTATTTCATGTTTATCTAGATATAATTCATTGGTTAATCTTATACTAGATTTGTTTATCTTTTCACTGATTGTCTATTTGAGACAAAAAGGGGGAGGGATGTATGTGATGTAGGGGGAGAGTTTATTTGTTGAGCATATATGTTTGTTGCATTACTCATTGGTATCATTTTTGTGATCTTATGCATTCATGATTAGTTTGCACAAATTGGTATCCCGATTTCAATATTTGTTTTCATATTGGTATCAAATTTTCTCACATGTTTAACAAATGATTGGATTTTGATTTTACATATTGGTATTAATAGTACATATTGATATCATAATGTTTTATATCATTTGTATCTCCATACTTCACTAGGTATTTGTCTGTTTCATGTGTGTATGTATCCTTTGAAGATTTTAGATTTCAAGTATACATCACATTCAGACAACTAATGCTTGTCAGACCATCATTTACAGTCTTGTACTGTAATTTTTGACTTTGGATTTTATGGGATGGGATTTAGGCGTCATACGTCTTGACGGCCCGGCTTAGGCATTTCATTGTTTGGGTCCCAGACTAGTCAAGGGGGAGATTTATAAGGACAAAATTTTCAATTGAATCTGTTGTTGTATTTGTCTTATTCCTGGAACAAAACATTATTTTTGAGTTATAGATAGATTTTTATTGTCACGATCCCACACAATCTATGACATAAATTTTATTGAAGATGTTGTGTCCAAGATTCAAAGATAAATCATTTCGAGATTATTTTGGTGCACGTTTCTCGTCTTCATTGCATTCCGAGATCACTCAGGTATGAATGAGTAATCTCGAAAAACTGTTTTAGGATGTTGTTGATACCAAATTTAGTCTGCTGACATGGCCCAATTGAATGAAGACACGTGGCAATCTACATGGCAACAACAAAAATTTTTGAGGAACTCACACGCTCCGAGGAACCATACTGCAACGAGGAGCACTGCTCCCTCGAGGAACTCAGACGCTCCGAGGAACTCACACGCTCTGAGGAACAAGAACTCTCCGAGTAACTCTTAACTACCGAGAAGCTTAGGCGGTCCAAGCAACTCAAGCGGTCCGACCTGCACCTTGAACAGAGCATTAATAGCAGGATAACCAACAGTTTGACTGTTCATTAAATGCTTATCATTCAGACGCACACGTTTAAGGTACATTGAATGTATTACCCTTTCATATGTACATCAATTAATGTATTACCCTTTCACATTACAGCCTCAGGGCTATAAATACATTGTACAATCCTCATTCAAGGGGGACCAGAATTTTCTTGATAGAACTTGTAATCGAGAATTCCCAAACACTCAGCAATAACATAACAGTGGACGTAAGCCATTCTTATAAGGCTCAACCACTTTAAAAACTCTTTGTTTCATTTAATTTTATCTGTGATTGAATAATTATATACGATCTAATTTTTAACATCAACAGATTGGAGCCGTCTGTGGGAAACGACTGGTAATATCGTTTTTTATTGAAAACAATCCATCACAAATGGCTGATATTCCAGAATCCAGCAATCGAAACACTGGAAGCCCTCCAAATCCATCTGCTCCGCCAAATATTCCAGATCTGGCTGGAATAATGACAAATCTGGCTCAGGGCCATACCGTCATGCAAAAAACTATGCGACAACTCATACAAACCCTCCATGGCGGTGCACCAACCCATTCAGGACTGCGAAATATTCAAAGAAACACCCGTGCACCATCCTCGCGTACTAGGCGTACCAATTCATATCGCAATGAAGAGTCTGAAGATTTTTCTTATCAACCTGGACGAACTTTTTCAGTGCGAGCCACAGATACTGAACAACGTATCACTTTTTCTACAGAAAGGACTAGTGCGCTAGAGAGGTTAAGTAGGGTATCACCTTCTGATCGATTAGGACTTAGAAGGAGTAGATGTCCTCTTAAAGTCGTATCGAGGAGTTTTCGACGACCATCAGATTTAAGGGAAGGATCTGCCCAATCGCGACCAGCTGCTTGTCAAGATAGATCCTATGAGCGACCAGCTGCTCGTCAAGATAGATCTCAGGAAGCTACATCAACGCGATCTGTTGCTCGAACCAACGGGTCCGAGGAAGGAATTGATGCATGGAAAGGCTCTATTCAAAGTCTGGAGGATAGATTAGGGGAAATGGCTAAGGCCAAGAACCCTCTACAACGAACCTTTATTTGAGGAACACCTTTTGTCCAGTCCATTATAGATTTTCCAAGACCATAAAAGTTCAAAGCACCTGTTGTGACTCCCAAGTATGATGGAAAGACTGACCCTGTCCTTCATATAGAACAATACCAAGCTGCAGCCGACATCTATGCTGTTCCAGATGAGATGAGATGCAGAGCATTCTCGGGAACTCTTACCGGATCTGCTCAAATATGGTATAATAATCTTCCTCGGGGTAAGATCTCAACTTTTCTTCAACTGGCCGAGTTATTCATTGGGAATTTCTATTTTGGGGCAAAGCCAGTTAAACGAGTAGCAGATTTGTTAAGTGTTAGATAAAAAGCTGGTGAGAGTACCAGAGATTATATAACTCGTTTCAATAACGAGAAACTGGAAGTCATTGATTATGAGGAGAAGACAGCGATTACCGCCTTGATGAGTGGACTACTGCCAAATAAGTTGTACTACACTTTGGCCAAAGATCCACCTAGAACCATGTCAGACCTGATGGGAAAAGCGTCCAAGATTATGAATGCCGAGGAGGCTATGGCTGTGAAGAAGAATATGGATGCCAAAGAAACCAAGGTAGAAGGTGATTCAAAAGCACAAATTGGAGGCAAACTGGCATGGACCATACCGAGTTATAGAAGTTGTTCGACCAGGCACTTACCGAATAGCAACTTTAGAAGGGGGGGAGTTTAAGAATGCATGGAACGCAGAGTACCTACGCAAGTATTATTAGTGATGAATAAAATAAAGATATTCTGCCGAATTCTCTCTTTTTATTGAAAGTTTTTCGGGGAATACTAGTGCTACACAGTACTCGGCAGAACTCGACAAAGCTCAGACTACTCAAATTTTTTCTCAAAAATGCCAACTAAGGTTGGTCGAGAAACCAATATTCCTTCGGGAAGTAAAGCTACTTATATTCCTCCGGGAAGTAAAGCTACCAATATTCCTCCGGGAAGTAAAGCTACCAATATTCCTCCGGGAAGTAAAGCTACCAATATTCCTCCGGGAGGTAAAGCTACCAATATTCCTCCGAGAAGTAAAACTTGTATTCCTACGGGAAGTAAAACTATATGTTTCTCTAGAAATAAAAGTATTCCTAAAAATGCCAACTTATGTCGGTTAGGAAGTAAATATATTCTCGAAAATGCCAACTTGAGTTGGTCGGGAGGTAAAATTATTTCAAAAGGACCAACTATGGCTGGTCGGGGATAAAAACCCACTATCTGTAGTTGGTCGACAAGGAAAATTTACCAACCTTGGTTGGTCGGAAATATTTTATGAAGATGAGAAAGTGATCGAGCAACATTTTTTACACTTGTGACTTTTTACTAAGTTGATCGAGAAAAAAAACATTATATTTGCCAAATGATTATCACAAATTCAAACTAGTCGACAATAAGTTGATCGACAAACTACACAATATTATTATCTTTTTAACAGATACGCATGCACAGATGTAAAGTATTTTATAATTACAAGACAACAACAATTAAGATTGCGAACAAAAATGAAAGTCTTTCATTAAATCCAAAAACAAATTACATTGATAATGAAATGAAAATTACATTGATACTAACTATTACATCAAAAATTTCTACTCTATTGGTTTTTTCCCCTCTGCTTTTGACACAGGTTCCTCGCCAGCAGGCGGATCATTTAAAGCCAGAGGAGAATTTATGAAGTTGAGATCCTTTAACATCCTGATATTCATCACGGATGGTCGATCTAGGAGGTGTTCAGGATGAGATATATCGGCATTTGAATGGATATTGTAGTCACCGAGATATTTGGAAATCAAGCATCGAGGAATGGCCCGAGCAGGGATCCAACTCATGTCCAGCTTGAATGGTGGCACGGGTAAGTCGAGCAGCCCGAAATCGTGGTAGTCCCACAGGTAATGACCCTATTCGAGTTGCAGCACACCTAAGGAATTCAACCAGCCTTGCTTGTAGCCCTCATTATTGGCATTCTGGATACGATCGTCCAAGTGGTAGAGCGCCTCGTTGTATCCAGCCATCCAGAACTCCCTGGGCTGTTTGTGGAACTGATATGTCAATCTTTCCAGCTGCTCGTGGAGATTTTTGATGAAGAGCTCTTTATTCTCCAAGGTAGACTTCTGTGTGGAAAGCTGCTCTTCCAGGTCTCTGATTTTCTTTGACATTTTAGCCAAAGCCTGGTTCTTCGCCATCAGCTGGAAGGCCTGGTTTTATAAGGCAGACTGAGTCCTCTGTTCCTCGATAGGAATCCGTGATGCTCTTGCTCATCCCCGAGGAGCTCTTGCTCATCCCCGAGAAGAAGAAGAAGAAGCACCTGACCTCTTCAAGGTCTCCAATTCGTCCCTCAAGTTGGCATTCTCGACCTCCAAGAATGAAAATCCCTCATCAGTCACTGGGATCAAGGCTGTTGAGGTAGAAGCTGCAGACTTCAATTGTGACAACTCTCTCTGCAGGTTGTTATTCTCTTGCTCTAGTAATTCAGCTATTTGTCTGCATTCCTCGACCTCAGCCTTCAGAGTTCTCTCCCTTACATCATAGCCAGCAAAATGCTTCTCGTATCCCTTGTCAGCGTTGAGTTGTTGATATTTCTTCTCATACCCCTCATGCAAGAGGGCAGTGGATTCTTTGTATTGTTGATGAAGGTCTTCAAGAGTGCCTTGGAGATCCTCGATCATGTCATAATAAGCCACATTATTGGCCACTGCACGATCGAGCAGACACTTTAAGTATTGGTAGGCTTCAATTGCCTGTTCCGAAGCATCCTGGTCGAGGATGTCGATAATTTGTGCTGCACTCAGATCTGTGTGACCGGCCTTAAAATAATCATTGCATTGCCTCATCAGCTTGGTATCATGAGCAGATAATAATTCCATCCTGGCCAGAAACTAGCAGAGGAAGAAAAGCAATAATCAAGAATCAAAACATAGCATAAAGAACAAAGACAACAGTATGAATAAACACAAGTTCAAGTTTTATTATATCATAAAGGTCAGAAGTACAAGGTTCAGAATTACATGTTGAAGATTACATATGACAAAAGAAAATATAAAGAGAAAACCCGAACAACTCTACACCTTTTTCTTGTCTCCCAAAACCTTCTCGGGAGGCTGGGATGAGGAAGTAGGTTGCTCGGAGGGAAGAGAAAGATTCTCGAGCAACTCTGGCTGTTGCTCGAAAGAAGTAACGATTTGCTGAGGTTCCTCGTTAGCAGGTTGGATGGCTGGGGGATGATCTCCCATCACCATAGAAGACTCTTCGGAGGCAGCTTCGTCCTCTTCTTCATCTTCAGGAGTTGGAGGGGGACCAGGGATGTGTCGCTGGAAGAGTTCGGAATTTTCATCCACCTTCATCTCTTGTAAAGCAGCGACCCACCCATCTCTGAAGTACTTGAGGCTGCCATATTCTACTTCAGACATCATGGCAGCCAAGCCCTTGTTCCACCCCTTGTCCCAGCCAGTGCTAAAGGATTTCTTCACAGCCATTTTCCTCTTTAACTTCTCCGAGGAAAGCTTCTCGGACAGAAGGTTTTCAATAATCTTCAATTTATTTTCAACCTCCTCCTTCTGCCGACTTACTTCCTGAAACTGGCCCAACTGTTCCTCAGCAACCTTAAGATTATCTTCAAGCTCCCCAGCAGTTTTGAGCTTCTCTTCAAGCTCTTTATTTTTCTTCTCCAAAGCATTCACTTTGGTCTCCAACCCTTTGGAGGCTTCAACAACCTGAGCTTTCTCCTGCTCGGTGGAGGCAAGCTTGTTCTCCTAGATTGCCTTGTCAGTAGCATATTTCTGGCGAGAATCTTCTAAAGACCTCGTCAGGCCCATCAGAGCTTCCTCCATGCCAGATGAGGAGCATGAAGCTTTAATCGCTTCATCTTTCTTCACAATGGTATTGAAGCAGCTCACCAACTGAGAAAAGAAAATGACAGCAAGTTAGAAACAGAGATGACAAGGGAAAGATGAAAAATTCAAAATAATGAGACTTACAGAAGCAAGGTGGCGAGCAGCTAACGAGGTAACCATGTCCTAAGAAAGGCTCTCCTCAGTACCTTGGACCTCGGGAATGGTCCAAGACTTTACCGAGCTCATGGCAGAGCTCAGGGGAACAAACGTAGGAACTCCAGTTCCAGTAGCTGGGGGCTGAGTGATGGTGTCAGCCAAATTGACCGATGAGCTCTTCTTCAGCTTCCTCAGAGGAGCAGGAATTGATTCAACCAAGGAGGAACTCTTGTTCGGTGATATGACAATCACCTCGCCTGGAGCAGCAGACTTGCTCGAAACCACCTGGGGCTTCTCGATAACCTTTACAACGGCAGCCGAGGAAGGTGCATCAACTTTCTTTGTCCCTTCTGGGACATCAGTCTTATTTCTTTTGGCCTCTCCAGCAGTAGAGGCAGGTTTCTCGAAGAGAGTGGGAGGTCTTCTTCTCTTCATCCTTTCGCTTAAAGGGACGTGAGATTCAGGCGAGGAACTTGTAGAGGCTGGTACTGGCTCTGCGTCACTTATTATTGGACGAGCAGTAAAAGAGGTGGTGTAGCTCTTGTACTGCAGCAGGTATGAAGCTGACCTAATGTGCTCGTCAGCAACACTTTGATGCAAACTCCAGATAAGTTTCAGATGTCTTATATTCACGTCTGCTTCCTTTGGACACTTTCTTTTGCTATCAACTGCAAATAAATAAACATTAAAATATCAGTGGCACATTTTATCAAACATAGAGGAAGCATAATTTCAAAATAAATAAAATGAAATAAAAATAACCTATCCCATTGCCATAGGGAGGGCATTTGGGACCCTGATACACTTCATCTCCAGATAAAGGAGCATGTTGCCAATTTTTTATGACAACCCCGTGCTCAAAATAGTCCCTATTGGCATCCGAGAGATTGACTACTAAGGCTCTATTTAAAAACCTAGTTTTTAAATAAAAGGTGTTATCACCAACTGCCCATCTATAACAAAACATGATTTCTGGAATTCCCTAGTGAGTTCCATGTATTTGATTTAACCTATGAACCCCATTAACTATTCTCCATGTATTGGGGGCTATTCTTGCAGGAACAACGTCAAAGTATTGACAGAATCCAGACATAAGGGATTAGGTGGAAAAGAAAATCCACACTCAGCAATAAAGAGACTGGGGAACCAATGTCCCTCAGCCAAACGGAAATAGTCAGAAGGGTCAGAAAGTTCTTCCAAAATAACCCAGGAGGGAATAGAAAAATCAGAGCGAAACTTATCAAGAGATTCAACAGGGTACACCATGATGAATAAAGGAAAAGAAGAAGAAGGAAGAAGATCTTACAGAAAAAGAGTGGATCTGTTGACAATGAACGATGGAAGAGATGAATACATAGGAGAGAAAGAGACGATGGAAAACTCGAAGATACAGATTTGCAAAAATAGAAGACGATGGGATTGTCTGTGACGCTTAAATACCTTGCCTTGGGAAAAGGAAAAAATAATGATTACAAAAATAAACGATTACGCTACCGGCGGCTAGAAGGACAAAAAGGGCGCGGCAATCGAAGTGGTTATAAAAATTCAAAAAAGGCTGATTCTACGAATTGGGAAGGAGAAATAAATACAAAAGACTCCTAAATTTCAGGATTACCATTGAAAACTGCCATATTCCGAGAAAGAATGTTCCACACTCCTCAAAGTTCGAACTATGAAACATCGGGGGCTTCTGTTGATACCAAATTTAGTCTTCTGACATGGCCCAATTGAATGAAAACACGTGGCAATCTACATGGAAACAACAAACATTTCTGAGGAACTCACACGCTCTGAGGAACCATACTGCAACAAGGAGCACTGCTCCCCCGAGGAACTCAGACGCTCCGAGGAACTCACACGCTCCGAGGAACAAGAACTCTCCGAGGAACTCTTAACTACCGAGAAGCTTAGGCGGTCCGAGCAACTCAAGCGATCCGAGCTGCACCTCGAACAGAGCATTAATAGCAGGACAACCAACAGTTTGACTGTTCATTAAATGCTTGTCATTCAGACGCACACGTTTAAGGGGCATTGAATGTATTACCCTTTCATATGTACATCATTAAATGTATTACCCTTTCACATTATAGCCTCAGGGCTATAAATACATTGTACAATCCTCATTGAAGGGGGACCAGAATTTTCTTGATAGAACTTGTAATCGAGAATTCCCAAACACTCAGCAATAACATAACAGTGGACGTAGGCCATTCTTATAAGGCTGAACCACTTTAAAAACTCTTTGTTTCATTTAATTTTATCTGTGATTGAATAATTATATACGATCTAATTTTTTACATCAACAGATGTTATTTTCATTAAAAACTATTTAAAAATATTTAAACTTCATTTATTCTGAGATAAAGATGGTTTAGAGTTGTGTAAAACACAAACTCTTATTTTTTGATGGTTCAAACGACTTTGAATGTCGTTCAAGCGAGATCAGCATGTCGTTCGAACGACATGTGCATCTCGTTCGAGCGACAGGCTTATTTCGTTTGAACGATGTGCCGACTTAATTTTATTATTTAACGCATGTTTCTCTCAGAATTGCGTAAGTTGCAGAACTGAAAATACAGTTTACATATAGTACATTTTCTTCACAAGTTTTCTAAGATTTTTAAAGTCTAAAAATATCCTTTTAGTTTCAAAGATCCGAGCTTTCGTTCACATATGCAATAGTGATCTTTGTTTGCTCCATTTGGAGTTGTTCATCACTTTGAACATCGTTGGGTTTTGCAGAGAAGAAGCGAAGGAGTTCGTGTTAAGAATCCGTAGACGTTTCCAAGATACATCGAGGAACACCGAGGCATTCGTGGACACATGTGCTATGATTAAACAATATAAAATTTATCTTAACTAAAATTGGTTCACATACATGGTGCGGTTTAAAATTTGGAAGAAGGGTTTTTAAAAAGAAAGTTGGTTTTGTTATGTGAAATTGAAATATAAATTGGGTATGTAAATTTAAAATTCAAATTGAAATTGGGTGTAAATTTGAAATTAGTTATAATGTTAATGTAATTTGATATGATAGCATAGTGTCGTGTTTGGATATTTCATACATATTAGAATAGTAACTTTATAATTATTTATACCCTTGATGTGTTATGTTATGTACACGTATAGAATAGTAACTTTGAATATTTCACACACTCACGCACTTTAAAAGAGAGTCATTTGGTAATATTTTAGAATGAATAATATGTTAACACGTTTTCATCTCATTCGATATGCGCATGCAATTGGAGAACAATTATTAAAGCGTAATAGATTCTAAGTTCTTTCTTTGTTCAAGTAATTTTACTTATTTTTTCTTCTATGTAACATAGTCCTACATATATTTAAAACTTTTTGGATAACATGTTTTGGCCATGTTCACCCCTTCCTTAAGTGGTTATTTGGGTTAACACAAATTGGTGGAAGGGCTTGCACATTTAGTGGGCACGTAGGAATTTTAGGAATAATTTAATTAAAATGAATTTAAATTAGACTTGTTGATACTGGGCAGATAAATATTAATACATATATGTTTGGTTAAATGTTGTTTTTATATTCACCCCTTCCTTAAGTGGTTGTTGCTTTAATGATCACAAATTGGTGGAAGGGCTTGTACATTTAGTGCACACATAGAAATTTTGGATTAATTTAATTAAAATTAACTTAAATTGGACTTGTTGATACTGTGAGGATGTATATTAATGCATATATCTGTTTGGTTAACTGTTGTGACCATGTTAGCCTCTTCCTTAAGTGGTTATTGTTCGGATGAACACAAATTGGTGGAAATGCTTGCACATTTAGTGGACACATAGTAATTTTAGGATTAAATTAATTAAAATGAACTTAAATTTGACTTGTTGATATTGTGCGGATGAATATATATATATATATATATATATATATATATATATAGTGAGAGTCTCATGTACATACCAAACGATACATACCAAACAATACATACCAATTTTTTAAAATAGTAAAAAAATTATTTGTTGGGTGAATTTATTATGTGATGTTTAAACATTTCAATAGACCCATACAAAAAATATCAACTCAAAATAACGTTTTTTGCTATTTTAAAAAAACCGGTCAGACTTTCGCAGCCTTTAGAGCACTTTAAAAGCTGTAAAAGTTTGACCGATTTTCTTAAAATAGCAAAAAAAAATTGTCCTGATTTTTTTATATGGCTCCCCCTAAATATTTAAATACCACATAAAAAAACTCAACTCAAAATCATTTATAAAATGTGTCTGCGCCAGCGGTATGTACCGTTTAGTATGTACAGAAGTCTGATTCTCTCTCTCTCTCTCTCTCTCTCCCTCTCTCTCTCTCTCTCTCTATATATATATATGTGTGTGTGTGTGTGTGTGTGTGTGTGTGTGTGTGTGTGTGTGGGGTTAAGTGTTGTGGATGTGTTCACCCATTCCTTAAGTAGTTGCTATTTCGGTGAACACAATTTGCTGGAAGTTCTTACACATTTGGTGGACAAATAGTTATTTTCGGATTAATTTAATTAAAATGAACTTAAATTGAACTTGTTGTGTTTGATTGATCTATTGCAAAACAATAATTAGTTTAGGATTAATTAAATTCATTTCCTATAGGACTCATATTCACACTCTCCTTCTATATACTTTCTAAAAAAAGTGAGTCACGATAATAATTATGTTCAACTAGAGTACGAGAGGATGCAATTGGATCGCACTAAAACATCTTTTATTAGTGCGTGCCATATAAAGGGAGCTCATATTTACAAGTATGGAAGTTGAAAAATTAAACAGTTTAATTACCTTACAAATCGTGCAGTTGATCTCTCACAAGCGTACTTGTTAGATCGTATTCTATTTTCTTTAGCAGAAAACTGGGAAGAGGCAGTGGAGAATATATTCAACCTTTATAATCCCGATAGGGCACTAACCTTAGTGACACAATTAGAAAACGGGTAAAACATATTCATCCATTGTTGATTCAACTTCGTAAAGAGACCATTCTCCTAGATTGTGATGTCTCACGACATATTCACATTAAAAATGATCTTGCGAATAAGTTGAAGAAGCAAGAATTTTGAGTTCATGTCATGGACCTTTTCCGTGTCCATCTTCTCTATCGTGGTAACCAAATCGCACCACAGAAATACCTCTCTAACCAATCTGAATGTGGTTAAAATCATCTTATGGACCTCTAAGCACTCCACCATCCTCAAGTGTCTCTAAATATCCATCCTTCATTGACATACCAAGATGATATTTATACTCCTAGCAAAATACAGTGGGTTTCCCTTCGCAAAGGCCCCATGTGCTCTATCCCAAATTGTATCTACTGTTGAACTGGCACTACCACCTAATGTTGTAGTTGCGATTGTGGTGGAATTTGAGAGTGTTGTAACATGGTAGCCATCGCTATAATAACTGCTCAAGTAACAACGATATCTTGATACGCTGTGGATGCTACCGGTGGTGCCTACTGCGATTGATTATTGTTCCTACTTAGCGTCTCTCTTTGAAACCCGTCGTGATCTAGTACATTGGGTGTTTTCCATTTGAAAGAAAACAAGATTCGTTTTAGCTAACAACTCGAAATAGAATACAAGGAATCCTACTAATATGTCTATATAAATCGAATAATAGAATGCAGAACGTAACGAGCGTAACACAGATCCTAAGACGCTAAAACTTGGATGCTCTGATACCAGCTATAACAACTTCTATTTTCCATATAACAGTAGGCCAAGCTGATATGTCAAAGACATGTCTAGTCAAGCAATTTATATAATTCTTAACAATAAAAAATAAATAAATAAATAGGAGTGAATTTAAAACCATTCACAACATGCGATAAATAAAATGATAAATAATTCTGAATTAATAATATCTCAAAACATCCAACAAATAAATAGTCTAAAAAACTTTCAATACTCAAAACCAACCAACTACCAATAAATACTAGGACTCAAGGTTTATACAATCTCTGATAATAAAACTAAATTGAAATACTGAAAAGAATAGAAACCAAAGGTAAAATCAAGGAACTAAAGTTGTTAATCGAGTGGAGTTGCAAGTTTGATCTCCTCAACCCTGTTGATTTTGTCTATGAATGCCTGGAAAATATTTTGATATAATTTGGGTCAGATCCCGAAAGTAGCAAGAAATATCTCCAATATCAATAGTGTAAATCATACGACTCATTTATAATAAACATGCCACCCCGTTGAATCTCTTATGAAATAAATAAATTACCCCTCACCTAAATGAAATACTAAAAGCATGACCCAACCCAAGGAATAACAATACTGGAAGTCTTATCTCTATAATAATGAATAAATAACAGATAACCGAAAGCAATAAGGATGTAACTAACTACATGTGTGAGATTATAACCCAAATACCAACCCCCTCAACCGTAAAAGAGTACACACATAACATATCAATTGTATTTAATGTGACATAGTGTAACAACCCCCATTTCTCACGTAAAGATTGGCCAGACATAGTACACCGAAGATGAGGCTTGTCATACAATCTATATCATTCTTAGCATCAAGTCCATAAAAAAATATTTATTTGCAAACCACATTTAAATTAAAAATGGATTGAATTAAAGATCGAGGTAATAATAAATCCAACATCCATATAGTTTGAGTAAAAACCAACATAAACATAAGTGTCTCAAACGAATTGAAATAAAGTGGACCTCATGCTTAAGCCCATAAAATAATCCCAAAAATAATAAAACTGAAATAGAGAAGTAACCAAGTCTATAATCAATGATATGGAGTTCGATGCGCAAGGTGAGACTACAAGACTGATCTTTTGATAGTATTGTTATACCTGTCTAGGAGCACTTGGGGAGGGGTGATATTTATAATTTTAGGCCAGAACCCTAGATCTTGTAAGAATTAACTTACTAAATTTATTGTGCAAAAGTACAGTAAATTCAAAGTGAATGACTCCCTTCATCACTCACATTCGTAATATGTCTCACCCCTCATCTAAAAGTAATGCTACATGTATAACCACCCAAGTCCCATTACAGATGATGGATAATTCATAATTAAAGTATAAGAATGAATCTAGAAATATAAACGTACTGGAATATAGTTATCTGCATTGAAGTTAATATTTCCCAAGTCACCTTAGACGTACTACCCATAAAGTTACGTGATCAATCATCATACATATTACGTAGTATTGGGTCTGTGTTTTATAGTCTACATCATTAGACTAGGAATTTATCTTTTCCATTTTCATTAATTTATAAATATGTCCTTATATATACGACACTAAGGCATGTACCAATAGCATCTCATTCATGCTCTATCAGTAAGTCTCAAGGAGTATACTATCCACAATGGACTCACCATACACATACAAGTAGAGCAGTACCTAGGCGATATACCATTGCACGACCCATAACTAGGGGAGACACATGGATCCCAGCATCAACACTTATCTCTCATAAGTGGCATTGCTATGTAGTGCCTAAAATATGACATACACTAAGCCTAGTCCACCTGTGCCGACCTGTGCTACGGTCCCCGAATGCGTATAACCCCAATCGATAGAACCGTCCATGAACATAAGTATGTCCACACAAAATATAAATACATATTACAATATGTAAAGGTAATTACTCTATAATTACCCCCTAGCTGCCCTATAAGGGTTAATCTATAAACAACCTTAGTTAATAGTTCACCATCTCGTAAATTATTAACTTAATTTTCCTTATAAAATACACTTAATTATCCAGTTAATTATTTAAGTCCTCTTCCTTTGAATAATACTTTAAACTATCTAGTTAATTCCTTCTGGTAGTAAGGATTTCCTGTAAACATCCTACGTTAATGATTTACCATCATGTTACTTACTAATGTCCATTTCTTTATAAAATACAATTAACCATCCAGTTAATTTACTTTTCACAATCATTAGTAACGTCACTAATCCATTTTAATAAATTTCACGGTTATTCATATACAGTCCCACCAACTCGTATGGTTATCTAAAATTCCCCCAGATACAACCCTGGTCCCCTCATCCAAAATTCCCAGTGGCCGAACCAGTTCGGTCTAGGGGCGAACCGGTTCGGACCCTGGGTGACTGCACAACTCCCCCCAAAATTTTTAAGAACGGGATTTCTAATCTTTCACCCAAACATAATTCTAATAGTTTGATCCTTAATATAATTATTGAAACAGGTCCCCATGACTTTGTTTACCCACTTAGGATAATTTATTACGTGTTTTAATACTCGATTCAAGTCCTAAATCATGGAATTTCAAGCTATAGGTATGTTCATTCAAATTTAGATTTATATCCATAAATTACCTAAGTCCTACCATGTGAAAGGGTTGTAATATACATGAATATCAGATCTTTAATCATGGATGAAGCCTTCTACATGTAAATCATCATAATAATTACAACATGGTTTCTAAGACAGGAGTTTTCTATCATTTAGGCTCTTATAATTTGTCATCCTAAATTATGGATTTCGAGTCTATTGTCATATTCAAATCCTCTACTAATATGGTTTAATTACATCATCAAATCATCACAAATCCCTAAAATTCCAGAATTTCTACATGGGAGACAAGGCATAATGAATTAGAAATAGTTTGGACTAGTAAACTTAGAAAGAAAATTCTTGCCTGATTTTCTTGAGGATTTCTTAATGAGTTCTTTAACCTTATTTCTTAAATTCTCCCTCTCCTTAGCCCTTTGCCTCCTCTCTCTTCCCAAGACGTCTTCTAGGGTTCTTGGTTAATAATTTATTTTTTTCTTAATCTCCTTAATCAACTTATATTAACCTAATTCCCGAGTTGGACCTAAAGCCCCATATTTGGACCCCCAAATGGGTCCGAATGCAAAATCTAAATAGTCCCATGCCTCCTAACATATGTACATATATCCCGGGGCTATTTCTAAAGGTCTCAAACATGTAAACGAGCTCATAAAACCTCTCGAAATGTGCCCTAATTATTTTTATTCAACATAAACATTTTTATTATGTTTACAGGACACGTAACCATAAATTAATTACTATGTGATTTATTTTCTACAAGTGAACCCATCATGTCTAATTGAGTCCAATAATTATGTAATCCAGAATAAGTATTGATTCTCAATTTAAATTTAAATCCCTCTGAATTAATTTATTTCCAAATTTAATTCGAAACTATTAAATCAATTTTCGTCATAGTATTTTATTCCAAAAACACGGGGTTTTACATTCTCCCCCCCCCCAATAACGGAATTATGTCCTCGAAATTCACTGCAGCATGAAGTCACATTTTAGTACATACGCTTATGTAAAGTTTATACCCAATTAATTCGTACTTATATCCCGTGAGATAAAAGAAAAATGTCCATCTATGCCTATTATAACATTATTGGGGCGCCCATACATTTCATATTACAGCACACACACACATACCAACATTAAATATGGATAAGACATATACATCCAATTTGAAGCAATCATATGAAGTATATCGATAAAGCAAGGTATACCTACACATATGTAAAACATAAAAAGTAAAAATCTTAGTATCCAACTTCCCTCAACTCTCGATAATTGCCAATTCCATGCACGGGACATCTCGTAAGAAAAATCTAAATAAGGAACCCTCCCGATACACTATTGCATGGCTTTATCAGTTATTGAGATCCGTCGATCGAGGACTTAAAGGAAAAATAAGGCTAAATGTTTAGGCTAATCACATTTGAGACCATTTTCAACAAAAGTTTCATCACTTCTTAGGGATACACTAAATCCATATAGATTTATCAATTTGATCATACCAAGAACGGTAACAAAACGTCCTAGGATCCAATATCTCTCAACTCCTGACATTTTCTAATTTCGTGCGTGGGACGTCTCACAAGAAAAATTCAAACAAGGAACCCTCTCGATATACTATTATACAACTTCGTCGGTCATTGAGATATGACGGTCTAGGACTTAAGTCTAGTAGTGTGCTTAATCATTTCTAACACTCCAATGCCTACTCATTCCACTAAAGGCTACTACTGCATATTTTCAATGACATTTTCATTATAGTAACATTATCTGTGACCGTATACATCTTTATGTAACCGAGACTATCACTAGTCCTAACATTCCCAAAGGAACCAAGTACTTCTAAAATATGCATGCTTTACTCTTTGCAGACTCTTAACATAAATAAGATAATTTCATCACTGGATAATTATTGCATTTATTTATCCCTCAAAGCATAGAATTATTAGCATTTATTCTACATTCTTATCCCAGATTGAGCATTTATTGTATCTCTAGTTTTAAAAAATACTTAAGTAATAAATCTAGAGATTTCACATCGTTGCGCCTACTCTCGATAAGGTAACCCTTCCGGATTCGGGTCCCCCAACTAAAGTCTTTGTGCTCGTACAACCCATCACTATATTGAATTTATGATTTCTTTGAACCTTTGTTGGATCTAAGATACTACCTTTAGAATTTTACCATTGGCCAGCTACTTGTCCATAAACTTTACTTATCATCGGTGCATCATCAAACCCCCGTGTATGACACACAATTCGCGTCGTCCCCATATCAATTTGCTAATTGAGTCCTCGTCGCCCTTCAAATTTTAAAATCACATAACGACCTTATTGAGTCCTCGTCGCCCTTCAAATTTTAAAATCACATAACGACCTTACTCCTTGGTCTAATTACTCGTATATTAATCTCACTAAAATCACGAACGAGTTTAATCAACACAATAATCCTCTTTCCATTTAGGCATTACACAATTTTAATGTCATTAAGTTTGCCTCAATTATCTCCTTAAAATGCTCAACATTGCCTCAATATGTCTCTCCCTCTTAAGCACACTAAATTTTATGAAATCATCTTGTAAATATCCAATCTCTATCGCCACCTATTTTACCATGTTTGGAACTCGATGTATTAAAGTTCCGGTAATAGTGCTCACAGTTATAGTGACACCATTGTTTAACTAGTCGCACTACATTCGGCCATTAACTCTGAATAGTCCCATAAAACTAATACAAGCACTATGATTTTCTTGTCAATCCATCCCTAGGATACTATCATACTCCGACATTACTTATGAAAATAGGTTTGCTGTAACCCTAAGTTTTCCTAAGATCAATCCTTATACCTCTCTACACATGAAGCACTATAGATGCTTGCCACGCCACTTGCGGGTGAAATAACATAAGGCGCTTTGAAAAAAATGGAGTCTACCCTCCCCGATGTACTAACGAGATAGTAGTAACAATGGAGTACTATGCATTGGTACTAAAATAAGCATGTCTTATAAGATCAAAAATTAAGAATAATAACATTAAACTGTCTATGTTAGCGCTGGTTTCTCTCCCAGTGCGATGTGATACACACGTCCGTACTGCAACCATGGCTGTTATCCTTGAGGTGGAGCTGGTAATGTTGATAAGACTATCACTATCGCTACTGGCTGGGCCTGCATTGGTTGATACTGCCCCTATGGTGCCTAGTGTCCTCGCTGTCCTCTAGTTCCTGTGCTTCTCGATTTCCCTGAGGGAATTTCATAGAAAAATGCCCTTTCTCACCATATATATAACAGTTCCCGGGGAATGGGTCTCTCTGCCTATTGGCCCTACTGTCCTTCACCTTGCTGTCTTTGTATGTTTAGATCATCAAAACTCCTTAATCTATTATGCTGTTCTAAAGATTGAGAACCCTAAAATTGTTGGCCCCCTGGATGTTGCCCAGATTCATCTTACCCCGTGGGTTCGATGTCTCAGGCTGGTGTCTCTTCTCCCCTTTATTTTTCTGGAATTCCCTATGGTCCTAGTAATGTGAAAGAGCGGCAGTCACCCTCTGATTATAAGTAGTGAATGTCGGATCTCCCAGAAGTGCCTTCCTGATTTGCCAGGTCATCCCTACCATGAAATTATCTATCATTCTTTACTCTATATTTACATCTTCGTTAGCAAAATAAGGAAGAGCCGTAAACTCTTTCTCATATTCTGCTACAGTACGATTCCCCCTGTTTGAGCTCCATAAATTTCCTTCACATTTCTCATTGCATCGCCTGAAGAAAATACTTTCCCTCAAATTTCTCCTAGAACTCATCAATGGTCAGATTGTCTCTCTCTACTGCTGAAGTGATGGACTCCTACCACTAAAGTGCTTCCCCTATAAGTCTAAATGAGGCTAACATCGGCCTCCGAATTGGCGTACACTCCACCATCCGTAAGTGACGCTGAATGTTCTTCTTCCATTGGCTTGCCACTAAAATATTCGAACTGCCAACAAACACCGGTGGTTCGCCCTTAGTGAAGGCCTACTTAGCTTTGTCCCAGATCAATCCAGGCGTCTAGACTGGTACCACCACCTGCTGTCGTGGTGGTGGATATTGTGGCTATGGTGACTAGAAATGTCCTAGCATAACGACCATTATTGTGGACAGTGCGTGAGCTACGATAGTGGAAATATCTGCCAATCAAACCACAAGTGGGGTTGGTGGTGGCTGTGAGTGCTACGATGGCTCCTGCTAAGTCCCCTCATCTCTAGCTAGTGCGGTGACACTTCTTGGTCTGCCTCTCCTACCGTTTTCTATCTGAAAGCAAACGAGGTTTGTATTAGGAACGGATCATAAATAATACAATAATTCCTAAATATATGGCTATATCATTAAAGAATGCAACACATAACATAAGGAACGCCACACAGATCCTAGGGACACTAGAATTTGGCTCTGACACCAAGTGTAATAATCCTCATTTTCTCACGTAAAGGTTGGCCACACACAGTACATCGAAGATGGGTCTTATTATACAATCTATATAATTATCAGCATCAAGACCATGGAAAAAAATTATTTGCAAACCACATTCGAATTAAAACTTAATTGAATTAATGATCAAGGCAGTAATAAATCCAGCATCCATATATTCTGAGTAAAAACCAACATAAACATAAGTGTCTCAAACCAACTAAACTAAAATTTACTTCATGATTAAGCCCATACAATAATCCCCAAATTAATTAAATTGAAATATAGAAACAACCTAGTCTAGAATCAATGATATGAAGTCCGATGTGTAAGGTGAGACTGCAAGGTCGACCTCTCGATACTCTTTCTATCCCTATCTAGGAGCACTTGGGGGGGTGGGGGGGGGGGGGTATTTATAATTTTGGCTCAGTGCCCTAGAGTGTGTAAGAAATAACTCACTAAATTTATTGTGCAAAAGTACAGTTAAATCACTCACATTCATAATATGTCTCACCCCTCATCTAAATGGAATGTTATGCATAAAACCACCCAAGTCCCATTACAAATGATGGATAATTCCTAATGACAGTGTAAGAATGCATCTAGGAAGATAAGCATAATGGAATAGAGTTATCTACATACATACTACGTAGTGTTGGGTCTATTTTCGAAGTTACTATTTCCCAAGTCACCCTAGACATAGTCTCCATAAAGCGACGCAATCAATCATCATACATACTACGTAATATTGGGTCAGTGTTTATATTCTACATCATTATATTAAGAATTTATCTTATTCATTTCCACCAATTTTATATATATATATGACACTAAGGCATCTACCCATAACATCTCGATGCTATATCGGTAAGTTCAGAGGGGTCTCCTATCCACAACGGATATCACCACACACATATAAGTGGGACGGTACCTACACAGTACACCATTGCATGGCCTATATCCAGTGGTGACACATGGATCCCAGCTTCAACGCTTAACTCTCATATGTGGCGCTGCTACGTAGTACTTAAAATATGACCTACACTACGCCTAGGCCACATGTGCCGACGTATGTTACGGTCCCAAATGCGCGTAACCCTAACCGATAGGACTGTCCACTAACATAGGTATGTCGACACAAAATATAGATACATATTACAATATCAAAAGGTAATTACTCTATAATTAACCCTAGCTGCCCTGTAAGGGTTTATCCTTAAACATCCCCAGTTAATAATTAACCATCTCGTAAATTATTAAATTCTTCTTCCTTATAAAATACACTTAACCATCCAGTTAATTATTTAAGTCCTCTTACTTTGAGTAAATATCTAGTTAATTCCTCACGTAACTTAATAAATTCCCTTTCTTTATAAAATAAAATTAACCATCCAGTTAATTTACTTTTCACAATTATTAGTAACGGTACTAATCCATTTTTAGTAAATTCCACTGTTATTCGTACACGGTCCCACCAACTCGTATGGTCATTTAAATTTCCCTTGGATACAACCCTAGGCCCTCATCCAAAATCCTTAGTGGTCGAACCGGTTCGGTCCAGGGGTGAACTGGTTCACCCTTGTGCAACTACATAGCTCCCCTAGAATTGTTCAAGAACAGTAATTCTAATCTTTCACCCAAACATAATTCCAATAGTTTGATTACTCAAACAGGTCCCCATGACTATATTTACCCTCTTAGGATAATTTATTAAGTGTTTTAATATCCTATTCAAGTCCCAAATTATGGAATTTCAAGCTATAGGTATGTTCATGAAAATTCAGATTTGTATCCATAAATTCCCAAGTCCTACCACATGTAAGGGTTGTAATTTACAGCAATCTCATATCTTTAATCACGGATGAAGACTTTTACATGTAAATTATCATTATAATTACAACAAGGGTTCTAAGACAAGATTTTTCTATCATTTAAGCCCTTATAATTTACTATCCTAAATTCTGAATTTATAGTCTATTATTATATTCAAATCCTCTATAAATATGGTTAAATTACATCATCAAATCATCACAAATCCCTAAAATTCCTGAATTTCTACATGGGAGACAAGGCACAATGAATTAAGAAATAATTTGGACTCGTAAAGTTAGCAAGAAAATTCTTGCCTGATTTTTTTAAAGGATTTCTTATTGAGTTCTTTAGCCTTCTTTCTTGAATTCTCCCTCTCATTAGCCCTTTGTCGTCTCTCTTTTTCCAAGGTGTCTGCTAGGGTTCTTGGTTAATGGTGGGGGATTTTCTTATCCTCCTTAATCAACTTATATTAACCTAATTCCTGAGTTTGACCTAAAACCCCATATTTGGACCCTCAGATGGCCCAAACCCAAAATCTAAATAGTCCCATAGCCTCCCAACTTATGTACATATACCCCGGTCTATTTCTAATGGTCTAAAACACTTAAACGAGCTCATAAAAGCTCCTAAAACGTGCCCCAATTATTTTTATTCAACATAGACATTTTCTTTATGTTTAAATGACACGTAATTATAAATTAATTACTAATAGATTTTCTACGAGTGAACCTATCATGTCCAATTGAGTCCAATAATTATGTAATACAGAATAAGTATTGTTGACACAAAAAATTATTCATCTACGTGGACCAATTAAAAATGAACACTTGTCTCCTTACATGGAATCAGTCCTAATCAGCAGTTACTTAGTCAACCCAGAAGATAGCTGCTCGGCAAGTAGGCCGACCAATATGAAGAATGAGACCATCACAGTAGATAAATAGTCACTATGTGGGAAATAACCAAGGGTTATACCACACATGTTCAAGGCCATCAACCATCATATTCATTATGTACGGGTGTAAATTCTTGAATATATAAAGGCATTCCAACCCTTGATCTCCGGGTTATTATAAATACGTTGTAGGCCTTTCACAAAAGGCAAGATAGAATGGATTCTAGGTTATTCTTCTTATAGCAAGAGTACCTATATTTCTGTAATCACTAAAATCAATACAATGGATGTAGGCTTTTATTCACAGTCGAACCACTATAAAAACTCTTTGTCTCTTATGCATTTATTTTACTGCATATTATATTTTATTCGTGATTAGAAAATTTGATCTAGTCCATTTTTTGGCATCAATAGATTGGCGCCTTCTGTGGGAACATGTGCTCAATATTGCTCTCTATCACATGCGTCTTTATTCAAGGGAAATGAATGACCTTGAGAGTATTACCATAAATGAAGGCAATACTACCATCCCATCTGCTTCTCCTACAACAGCCGACTTAAATGTAATTCTTGCCAGTATTGCCAGGGATCAAGATTCCATGAAGGAAACTATGAGACAATTGGCTCAATCATTACAAGCCACGTCTTCATCTCTTTCCAGGCAAAATACGGCTCCTTCTCTGAGGAGATAAATTCCACCTTCGCCTCCTAGGAATAATCGATATAGTTATTACAGGTCTTCACGTGAAAGGTCTTATCGTTCGGGAGTAAGCTCATCACTCACATCCATAGAATTCTATAATGGCCATTCTTTCTCTCCTGAAAGGCTAAGCATTTTGGAAAGGCTGAGCATAGCCTCACCTTTTGATCGCTTGGGACCCCAAGAAAATAAGAATCCCCACAGGGAGTTATCTAGAGCATATGAACACCCAGTCGAACATCATGAAGGCTCAATCAGATCTAGGTCAAGCGTCCGATGATCTATGCACGCTGAGCAAACTTCTCACGAAAAGAGCTCAGCACAAACACATGGACACGATGGTTGAGCTATTTCGAATAAATCTAATGCAAGAAATCCTTCATAGAAATGATCGATCCAACGATTATAAGATTGGATAGGAGAAATGGCTAAGGCAAAGAACCCATTGCAATGAAATTTTGTCAAGGGGTCTCCCTTTATCTAAGAAATTATCGATTTCCTAACTCCGTCCAAGTTTAAAACCCTAGTGGTTACTCCCAAATATGATGGTAAAACTGACCCAATTTTACACATTGAGTAGTATCAGGCTACAACTGAAATATATTTTGTTCCTGATGAAATGAGATGCAGGTCTTTTTCAATCACCATTACTAGTTCAACCCAAAAATGGTATAATAACTTGCCCCGAGGATGAATTGCCAACTTTATTCAACTTGTCGAGCTATTCATCAGAAACTTCTGTTTTAGGGCCAAGCCAGTTAAGAGAGTATCCCATCTCCTGAGTGTTTGACAAGGAGCAGGAGAAACCACCAGATAATACACCATTCGTTTCAATAACAAGAAACTAGAAGTGGTAGATTACGAAGAAAAAATATCCATCACCTCCTTGATGAGTGGATTAGTTCCAGAGAAGCTATACTATGCTTTGGAAAAATATTCTCCCAAAACCATGACGGAGCTCATAGCTAAGGTAGGAAAAATCATGAATGTCGAGGAAGCAATGGTTACAAAGTAAAGTCCCTCCATTAAGCTTGAGAAGAAGGTACAAAAATAAAAAAAAGATGAGAAGCCCAAAAAGTACTAAGCATATACTTCATTGACGGTCCGTATCCATCATATCGTGGAAGAAATTAGGCATGATAAAGATTTTAAGTGGACTGAGAAGCAGAAGGTACCCCCCAATAAGAGAAATAAATCCAATATTACGAATTCAACAAGGATCGTGGACACACAACCGATTATTGTATTGCTTTAAAGAACGAAGTCGAATCCCTTATTCGCCGAGGAAAGCTGAGCAAATTTATTGATTGGTATGAAAGCCGAGAAGTTAGAGGAAAACCAAATTATCCATGTAAACCTGAAGATGAAAGGAAGTGAAACCACGAATATGGTTATGAAGATGATCTCGACCTACCAAAGAAGCCAAAGCAACCCCAAATTGAGGCAGCCATAATAAGTTTTGGTTCTTTTGATTATCAATGTAAAGCCTACCTAAATAAAGAACAAGCCTGCTCCTATATACAATGAATTAATATAAATGATGATGATCGGCCCATGAAAGTTAACAAGGACAAACTGGTCATCGGCTTTTCCAAAAATGATCTCTTTAGAGTACTGTATCTTCATGAGGACCCGTTGGTCATCAAGTTTAGAGTCTAAGAAGCCATCATTGTCAGGGTTCTGATAGACAATGGAAGTTTAGCTGATATCATGTTTCATTACTATTTCCAGAGCTTGGGATTAAACGTAGACAATTAGAACCATACCACAAACTTTTGATTGGTGATGTTATTCAACGTCACCAATTAGTATTAGAATTACTACCCCAAATGTTCTTTCGAAATGTTCAATTTTCAATCTCAAATTCACTTATATGATTTCAATTATTTCTTAGTATTTCTAACAAGGCTAATAATTTGCAGATTTTCTTTTGCGAACTGTCTTGGTTTTTAGGATTTGAACACTTTTTTATTTCTTATAGTAACAAAATAGACTTATATTGAAGAGAAAATTTGAATTCGATACCAACAAATAGAACACGGTAACTAAAAGATAGAAAATAACTTAGTTGCAAAAATAGGTAAATTTACATCTTGTATAACAACAAAATAAGTTACTATAATCTACATACTCATCTAATGAATTTACAAATAAATTTTTGAAATTTGATGCAAGACATTTAAATAAACTAAGCAAGCATATAAAACCAATATAAGAAATCAGTAATATACTATTATTCACATTTCAAAATATGAAAACCTATATGATCCAATCAACTACACAAAATTTTGTAAAAGTAATGTAAAAGTCTCCCTATCTGCACATTTCCCGGATAAATTTTTCTGTTATGTCCAACTTTTCAACAAGTGTAATACTTAAATTTTCTTTTTTCTTCACCACGAGAAGCAATCCTCTTTTTTCTTGACCTCCAAGTCATTCACTTCACACTAGGCGGACTACTGATTATTTATGTATCTGATTCATCATCCAAATGTAGGAACAAGATAAATCCCTTTATCAATGAACATATTCAAATCCTTCTCAGACTTTTGAATAGAAACAACAGCATGAGCACACAAAATCCATTGACTTGATATTCACAACAGGAAAAAGTTCTCTTCAAGAGATAAACCATAACATTCTCCTTTGAATGAACCTCAAACACAAATTCAGATTCTTTACTAATTCTCCAAGTCCTACCTTCTTTCAACAAATTAGCAATTCAATTATCAATTTCAGTACATAAACATCCATTCCATCGATTATCCATCTCCCTACGCTCAGCCATCATTTTCATAATCTGGACTTTAATATAATCAACTAACTCCATAATAGGCAAATGACGAGCTTCACGAATCCATGAATTAAAGGACACCACAACGTTTGAAAAAATCTCATTTTATTTTTAACCTTCAAAATATAAACTCGTCCAATTTTCCCTCCTCAAACTCTATAAGAACTTGCGAATTGGATCGGATCCTTCCGTGAGCAACAAAAACAATTTTTGATGAAATTTGAATTAATTCGATTCATATGCACAATTATGAAACATATTCATAATATTGTCCCTCACGAGCTTTGAAAATGATCCAGATAAATGGTTTCTAAGGTTATTCTTAAAATGTCGCAAACAATAGAAGTGGTAAGAATTAGGAAAAACTTTTATAACGGACTTCAGAAGTCCTTTATCCTATCTGATATAAATCTAATAATGCATGAAGAAGTTACATGTGATAACTTCTTCAAAAGCCATTCACAGTTTTCTTCTGTTTCAGAATAACAATAGCAAATGCCAATGTAAACATTCCTAAATAAAAAAAGTTACAAAACTTATATTAAACAAGAACATAAATCGAAATAGATAAATTCACTATCAATAAAACAAAATAGTGTATACCTTGATTTCCATGCTTTCTTATAGCTTCAAGAAGAATTCCTTTATATTGGGATTTCAGAAATGTCCTATCGAGAAACAATAGAGGACGACTAAACTTAAATCCTTTAATGCATGCATGGAATGGCACAAATAACCGTCCCGAATCATCATTATAATCAATCTCATATATGCTACCCTAATCATAAGTCAATAAAGCTTCCCTGTACCATCGAATCCTATCGAATGAGAAAGATTGATCCCCATATATTTGTTGCTTAGCTCTCTCAACAACCCACTATGCAAGATAATAATTGATAATTATTCCATTTTGTTTTGCACATGGTAAATGATATTAACGGGGCATCTAAGGGGCCATTATTTAATCTCCTCAATAATAATAGATGCTATAAGTTTCGAACTAATTCTTAAATGTTTCGATGTCTTGTATGTAGATCCATACGTATGTTCATTTACAAAATCCCTTACATAAAAAATTTAATTGCCATTCTCTACACGACCGTGAACATATCATGAACACCCAATACTTCCCTTGTAAAAATATTTAGCCAGTATCCTAACATTGTCATTCTTTACATAATGAAACTTAAATTTGATCTCAATTGAAATTATACACAAAACTCTATGAAATTCACTAATGCCTCCTTCAAACCTTTGACCAACATGACACAAACCTTTCGACCAACCAATAGGCATCAAAACCTTCTTTTAATGTTTGGAAAAATAATAGATCCAACTGACTTCATAATCAGTCTCATTCTCAACATACAACTGAACACTGCTACCATTGACACTCGATAATTGTTCATGCCTTTTAACGATTAGTTTACTTGACAGAGAAACATCAGTACTACGAACTGAATGACACTCACAATAAAACATCAAATTCTCCAAATTCGACTCACCATCCAATGCACAAAATGAATGCCCATGCAGGTTATAACACAAACCAACAATATCAGCAGATAACTCCTTCCATTTTGTGCATATATGATTAATCAATCATCAAATCGTGTAATCCTTCCACACTTCATCAAATAAATTTGCTCTCCAAATTTGAACATCAACAACTCGAGAAAATCCATAACACTTACAAAATAATAAGAAGAGTATATCATCACATATGAACTACAAACTTAAACTTATTTAATTTACATTTAATAATTTCAGCATGCAAACTACAAAAAGTGTTAATAAACAAGAAATAAAAAGCTCCTCCTATGTGTAATTTCAAATAGATAAATTCACTATGTTATCTGATACTGATTTCATATCGTATATAGTTTAAATTAGATAAATTCAATACATTGCACAAATCTTATTAACAAATAAATATGAACGGATGAAACAACTGATATTTATACTAACCATTAATACAAGAAGCTCAAATTTATCTGTCATCTATAAATTCAATCACAAAATAATACAACAATTTACTAAAAAGTTTTATTATACAATTTACAAAAATAATAGAACAAAAAAATCAAAACAATTTCATTATACATGTATCTAATTAGTACTTGCGAATCTAAGTACATGAAATTAAGGCTTACGAACAAATATATCAATTTAAGTATACAGTTGCAAATAAAAAATGAAAAATATCATCATTTGAAACAAAACAAATCAAATTACATCTTAGTAACCTAAATATAAAATTAAAATGAATAAAACCAAAAAATTGACATATATTTGCATAATTTTGAATCAATTATTACAAACCGACACACAACCTGCCTTCAATTTGAAAAAAACGACTTTGAATTGCTTCTATTATTAAAAATAGACAGACAATGTGGATTCAATTGGGAAAAAAATCAGATTTAAACAAGCTTCAATTATCTTCACTTTCAAAGATAATAAATTGATCATACCAACACTTCATAACTTGAATCAATTGTTACAAACCGACAGCGAATGTTGCTTCAATTTGAAAAAATTGACTTTTAATTTCTTTAATTATCTTAAATTTCAAAGATAACACATTGATCACACAAAAACTATATCAAAAAGGCCGTGAATCGAAAGTTGAAGGGGCAAAATGGTGAACAAATTTCAAACTGTAGCCACCATAACGACAAAAAGGACCTCTCGCAACAATTAAGAAAACATGGGTTAGGGTTAAACCTATGCACGTGATGGAGTTTAAGTCACTCATGTGATTGAATTAGGATGATTGCTTAATTATCCCTTATTTTATTACGGGAGTGTTTATTGCAATAAAAATGAAAGTGGGGCACCTTTTGAAAAAAAAATTGGAACTTCTGCAACATGTTAAACTAATTGAGGACCCCTCATAATTTTGGCAAATATTAATTATAATACAATGACAAAAAAACACAAAAGAATAAAGAAAAGAATAATATTTTGGCAAATGTTAATTATAATAAAGTATATGCTCATAATCTACAATTCAGTTATTTAATTAGGTTCTTACCATCACACGTGTAGACTTCATATAGATGTTCTATATACAAACTATATTGTACTTGGGGCCTTTTGGTCTGATTGGGTGCAATGCGAGCAAAGTATGTGTAGGTGTTATTCAAGAGAACATGTTTTTTAGTTTGTGGGCATAACGGGCATTTAGGTTCTTATTATTCAAGATTAGTTGTGGGAATGATTACATGGCCTCGGGAATCGGCTCCCCCACGATTTTAACACAATCGTACAATTTACAATTCTTTAACTCCAAACCATTCATCTAATATCAACAGTACGAAGGACATTTAAAAGGCTTCTAAAATTTCACCATTTCACACTCACACTTATGCTCACTGTAGAGGAGTCGAATCCCCTCGCTCATTTCTCTATATATAGACACAACCTCTCTATCATGTTTTTCACACTCACACTCACAGACATATACTCAAAATCAGAAAGAAATGGTATCTAAAGCTTCTGGAGAAATTTCGAGCCTCATAAAAAATGGTATTGAGAAGGAGAAGTCCATTCTCTCCTTGAATTTAACAGTATAAAGTAAGGATCCTTGATAATCATTGTTCATACTGAGGTACTATTTATATATTTTCAATTTTTTGGTTTGGCATTTTCCCATTAACTTACTTACAATATTCGTACTTGTGTTGAATATAAAAGACCTAGTACAACCTTTAACCCTTCACCAAATCCGAGACTGGGCAACTACAGGAAGATTAAATGATTCTATAGTGGAGAAATCTTATAAGGGTGTGAGGTTCTTGAGTAAAGTTTTCAAATACCGTAAGAAAGTGGCAAAAGAAGTTCACGAGGACCTCACCGGTGAAGCTAAAAATGTCCAGTAATTTTTTGGACCTACCTTAGGTCTCGTGCTCAAGAAGGTAATCAATATTGAGAACAAAACGAATGAAAAAGACTGAAACAAGTTATGTCAAGTCCTAGAGCAAAGGGAACACAGGGAATGTCCAGGAACGACAATGGCAACGACGCTGAAAATGGCAACGACAACGGATCGGACTTTAGTAAGTAACGATTTATTTTTTTCAATTTGAGAAAACTTATGTTATTTAGTTTCAGAGTTTGTTTTGTTGTATATTTTATAAAATGTCAGCTTATTTGGTCAAACTTTAGAGTCAATTTTAATTAAGACACATATGTTAAAAGTGACGTGTCTTAGTACCAATGTGTTCCTTGTAGCAAGGAGATTAATTTGGTATACTCACTTGTTCAAAATAGTGAAGTAATGAATGAAAAATTTGGACTTAAAGTGACCCATTTGAGTTTAAGCTAGATGGTGTAACATAGTTAAGTGGGTTTGTCCCACATTGGAAAAGTGGTAGAAAAACTTGGAGTTAATATACACAAGTTATGGGACTAAGGCTTGGATGCCTTGGGATATCCCAACTCTTTGAAGGGGAGATGGCCTACACTATGCATGTGTTGGGATTGGCCGTCCGTCCGGCCCATGTCCGGGTTTTGGGTCTTGGGTCTTGGGCAACTATTAAATTTTTTGGACAAATTTTAATTGCCCTTTGGGCTTTAAAATTTATTTTCTGAACCAAAAAATATGAATTAATTACGGATTAATTATTTTTCGCATTAATTAATTACTTAAAAATACTGTCGTTTTTAATTATTTAAAAAACGCTGTTGTTTTTAATTAATTAATTAAAACGTTAAGTTGCTTTATTAGAGAGATGCAACTGTTCAAACAGTCATGTCTGTTCTGGGAGAAGCCATGAGTTGCAACCCTTCACCATTTATAAAAGGTACCTTATGCAGTCCATTTAAAAGATTAGAAAATCTACCCGAATTCCCTACTACTTTCCTTGTTCCCTTCCTAGTGTTTGAGAGAAATTCTCCATTGTTGGTTCGTGGGACTGTTGCACTGAAGTGCTTCTTGCAACAGTCGTTGTTCAAACAGTCATGTCTGTTCTGGGAAAATCCATGAGTTGCAGCGCTTCACCACTTATAAAAGGGACCTTATGCAGTTCATTTAAAAGATTAGAAAATCTACCCGAATTCCCTACTAATGTCCTTGTTCCCTTCCTACTGTTTGAGAGAAATTCGCCATTGTTGGTTCGTGGGACTGTTACACTGAAGTACTTCTTGCAATAGTCGTTGGCCGTTTCATCCTGGGAGGCAGGCGCCCATTGAACCTTCCGTTAGCACCGTAGCGGGGGCGTATTCTATCTTAAGGAGTATAGTTCAACTTTCGACTCGGTCAAAATTATACAAGTGATTGTTTCAGTCACAAACTGTATGTTCTTCTTATCTCCCTTTACTGTTCTATTTTTTTTAATTAATTTTAATTACTGTTTATATTTATTTAGTGATATATATATATATATATATATATATATATATATTCATTTTTCGTAATCCGGTAAACAACAATCTTAAGACAGAATAATATATATAATTTTTGTGTTTTCACTAAATAAATATAATTTTCTTAATTGAAATTAGATTGGAAACGTTTTACCTGTTTTATTTACATACTAAAACGTGTTTACATTGAATATCCTCTTTCTTACAATTTTAATTTTTCAAACAATTTCTATACATTTCATAAATTGCTTTTGTGTTATTCAATATAAGAATAATGGCTACTGAATCCTCTGAAAATGTGATGTCTGTTCCTCAAAATGAAGTGACGGTTGGTATTCCTAATACCGTTCCTATTCATTTAACTCATGGAGAAAAACCCGAAAAGTTTAATGGTAATGATTTCAAACGTTGGCAACAAAAGATGTTGTTCTATTTAACTACCATTAATCTTGCGAGGTTTATTAACGAAGATGCTCCTGTGGTTAATGAAAATGAAACGGATAAGACAACTTTGCTAGCTGTAGAAGCATGGAAACATTCAGATTTTATTTGCAAAAACTATATCCTTAATGGATTGGACAATACACTTTATAATGTATATAGTCCAATCAAAACCGCTAAATTGTTATGGGAGTCTTTGGATAAAAAATATAAAACCGAGGATGCCGGCATGAAAAAATTCGTGGTTGGTAGATTTCTCGAGTATAAAATGGTTGATTCAAAGACTGTCATAAGCCAAGTCCAGGAGCTTCAATTAATTTTTCATGAAATACTTGCTGAAAATATGGTCATAAGTGAAACATTTCAAGTTGCTACGGTAATTGAGAAATTACCTCCTTCTTGGAAGGATTTCAAAAATTATTTGAAGCATAAACGAAAAGAAATGGGACTTGAAGATTTAATTGTTCGGTTAAGGATAGAAGAAGATAATCGTAAATCTTAAAAGAAAAATAGTAACCATTCTATGTCTGCAAAAGAAAATATTGTTGAGGATGGACAAAAATTCAATAAAAAGAGGAGGCACAAGTCAACAAGGCGGTGCTAAGAAGTTCAAAGGAAAATGTTTTAATTGCAACAAAGAAGGTCATAGGGCCAAGGATTGTCGCAAGCCGAAAAAACAAGAATACTTCAAGAAGAAAGCACCACAAGCCAACATGACAGATAGGATGTTAACCGAAAATCTATCGAACATAAAATGATAATGTTGGGACTTATGGGAGATAATTATTGAGGGAGACTCACTTTGATGATTTACGATATTGTTGTTGACTCTTAGAGACTAGTTTGAGGATATTGGCACTTCGGGTCTTAGGTCATTAATAAAATATGACTTTAAGAATAAGAAAAAAATATTCTAAAATTGGTATTTCATCATTGAAAATAAATGGTTTTGAGAATGTAAAATGTGAATGTTTTCAAAAGGAAAAAAAATGATTTTCGTAAATGATAATTTACGTAAACACACCTCTCTAAATCTCTATCATAAGGGAAGTTGCGCGCGTGAGGTGAAGTCCCCTGGCTAATGAATGCAGGGTGAATATAGTCCTCGGCCATATGACCGGTTATTACATGTTTATTGTGCCACTATGAGGTAATTCCGGTTGTGGTTATGACTCACTCGCAGGTATATGGCCACTTCTCGATGTTGCGTTAGGATCCCAGGTTGTCTTGGTGATAGGCCCTGGAAGATGATAGCCATTTAGGGGCGCACACAGTGGGGAAACCCGGACGGGCGGTTTTAGAAATGTTATATGATATGAAATATAACTATTTTTAATAATGTGAGATATTATTGATGTTAAAGCATTTTATGATAATAAAATGGCTTTAAATATATTTCCTAGATGGAATAAGGGAAATGATAAGTTACGGTATGAAAAAGCATTTTATGATAATAAACTTGCTTTAAATACATTTCCTGGATGGAAGAAGGGAAATAGAATTGGTAAAGAAAGTTATGAGCTAAAGTTGAATTGGTAAACATTTTGTAAAATGAATTTCCATATATGTATTTCCTAAAGAGAAGAGGAATTGTGTATTCAGTTTGTGAATAATTAAAATGATGTCTCCTTGAGTAAATGTAAATGAGTTCTCCCATGCTTATATGATCATTGAGCATTAGCATTGATATTGCGCAAGGTTGTGCTTTTAGATTGAGAGGTGAGGAATTTTATAATTTTAATTGCGAGAGATAGTTACGTTCATAACTGTCATGCATTTTAGTCACATGGTAATCATATCAAATCGGGCCCTGACCCGTCTATATTTCTTTGTTTGTGACGCGACTGAAAA